>JAOPSE010000659.1:0-368171 GCA_029449295.1 Zea luxurians | reverse complement strand
TCCGGCTGCATAGGAGGCATAGGCAGCTGCACATCAACGCTCGCTAGAGACCAGCATCCACAACGAGCCGTTGCACGACGAAGACGACGTGATACCCTCTGTAATCGAAATATTAGTTACAGACATATGTTAGAACATACAAATAAACAAGTTTTCTTTTAAACATTGATACTCACTGATAGTAACGAAAGCGTAGTACTATCTGAAGTTCTCTGTGGATACGCTCAAGTTCAACAACAGATACGAGCATAGAGTTTCCCTATTCACAAGTTAGAACATTAGGATGCACAAAACTAGACATAAAGCATTGAATTGAAATCTCTAATTTTAGTAAAGAAATAGTTACCACTCTGTCAAGGATTGGAGCAGCCTAAATTTGGGACCCGTGACGAGCAGCTATGTCGAACGCAGTGTCTTCATCGTCTGACGATTCTTGCTCTGCATAGTTTGCAACTGTCCACTGTCCCTTAAGCTTGCACCTAGTCACACCAGCATACCAAATCAAATACCTTCGGAAGTTGTAGTTTGTGTGCGCCTGTTCGTTGACATAGTTAAGATCCCCCTGCTGTTCCCATTCATCAATGTAATCATGGTGGTGGGTCTCGAAGTCCGTGACCTTCTTCTGTCTCTGTCTGTCGAACCTGCAAAAGTTAGACACATATATTAGTAACTCATTGAATATTTGAAATAATAGTTAGAATAACAAGCGGATATAGTCACTCACTTATGAAGTTCTATTGAAGTCGAGAAGGGCTCCACCGGAAACTCTTGTCGCAATCCGAACTGTCGAGCAACTCTGTGGGGCAAGTGGTACTCAACAGCATAAAAACAAATGAGGGGACACCTCATTAGGTAGATGTCCTCGTCTATTAAGCACATGCTGCTCAACTGTATGCTGGCGAAATATGGATCAAGATACGGTTGCCAGGTCACCTGGAAAAGTTTTAGAAAGCACATATAAGTTTATAGTCATTTTACCAATTGTTTAAGAAAAAAGATAAAAGTAGACAACTCACCATCGAAGGAGTAAGTGCGTCGAGCTCATTTGAGTACTCCACGTACGCACGCTGGTGTCGTGTGAATGGCTCCTCGACCTGGTCCCAGCGGTAAGCAGTCGTGGGCTTAAGCCGATGTTCGGCTATCACGAACCACTCACGAGGAGCAAACTCTCTGGGTCACCCGACGGGTATGTGTGCCCACATCCACAGCTGTAGTAGGTAGACACACCCACCTAAGCTAGCGGTCCTCGACGAACGACGATAAGCCTCGCAAAGTTGCCTGTACAGGAAGGCCAACACTACAGAAGCCCAGCTGTAACCTCCTGTCGTATCCCAGTCAGTTAGGCAAGGCAGAAACATCCATGACGCGATGTCGCCTGTCGTGTCTGGAAAAAGAACTGAACCAAATAGGTGGAGAATCCAAGATCGACAATGGTAGCCAACCGTCTGCTCATCTGCACCAGGTGGACACTCCCCAAAAGCCTGCCTAAGCCAGGTCAGTGGGACTCTGGTGTTGTGGCTACCTCGTAGGTCATCCGGAAGCAGTCTACCAAGAAAGGCCTCGACCCTCTGCCTCCATCCGTTTGGTGATGCCTGACCGGTCACTGGACAACCCATAATGCTCAGACCAAGAATCTTCTAGCAATCTTCCAGCGTCACTGTCATCTCCCCGTAGGGAAGGTGGAAAGTGTGAGTCTCTAGCCGCCACCTATTGGAAGACAAACGAATACAAAATCATTAGTATGCAAAGTAGATTTGATTATTGTAAAAATTAAACAACTAGAGAAGTCTTTACCTGTCGACGATAGCCATCAACACCGCTGGGTTGAAAGTGGGCAGCCCACGGCGAACCTGGAACGATACGATGTCCAAGCTAGCCCTCTGTAGGAGAGGAGTGTACCTCTCATCGTACCTCATCTCCTCCAGAAACAGGTCGTGGGTCCGGACCCGCAGAACGGGCAACACCTAGCAATCAAAGTAATTTCATTAGTCAAATATACATCGCATATATTAATTCAAAAATTTAATATATGTGCAAAATATTACCTCTCCCTCTGCGGTGAGACACCCCTATGGTGCTCATCGTAGTGAGGGTCCAGCAAGTGGAACTGCGCCATCCTGCAAATTAAGATATCAAGGTTAGTAAAAATATTAGAAACATTGACATAGTACAATAAAAGTTATGTACTAAGTGTAACAAAAATATCGACATATTACAATAAAAGTTGTGTACAAAAAATATTAAAATGTATCACACCTGACTAAGTGTCCAAATGCATGTACGTGAGTTGTGGCCAAGTCTCCCGCATTTTCCGCATTCATTCTGCTCTAGGTCCACAAGAAAGGGGGACGCTCGACCTCTCCTACTGCGACCGAAAACCTGATCCATAACCATGTCGCACCGGCTCCTTTTCCTACTACCACGTTTGTCCCATCGATGCGCTGGATCAGCAACGTATACCGGACCGGTGTACGTTGGCCATTGTGACTCATCAAGAAATGGCTCAAAACGAGGGCTCCAGGTACGTACTAAGCTCTCTACACTGAACTCAGAAGGTATTCTGCTCTCAAATGAAAAGTTACGATGACGTGCGGCCGCAACATAATGAGAACATGGAAAATGGTATTGTCTAGGTTTACCACAACCGCACGAGAATGCATCAAGTAACACGACATGTGTCCTCGAAGGCCGCACCTCACCGTCGGAAGTTATGCCGCCTAGTGTTGTTACCTCGTATTTACCCAACTCCTCATCAAAGCATTGCACCTCATGTCTATGAGCACATTCCTTTGCATTATTAAGGTGTGATGTTGGTTTAGGTGCCATCTCTGCCCTCGTGTCTGCATTGCCTTGGCCTGTGCGTGTCTATCATTAAACCAAGCCACAAGCCTATAAAAAGTGAATGTTACTATAGCATTGACTGGCATGCCACATATACCCTTGAGCACACTGTTAAATGACTCAGCCATGTTGCTAGTCTGAAACTCGAACCTCCAGCCACCTTCGTCATAGGCCCTTGTCCATTTCTGTGGTTCCCTCAGCAATCCAGCAATCTAGTTCTTACCTTCAGCATTTGTTGCATCTTTTAGTTCCTTCAACTTATCCTCGAAAAACGAAACCTCCAACTGTCGACATACCTCCTCAAAAAGGGGGAAGTTAGCCTTGCTATGATCCTTTCGAAGAAGATTTTCTGCTAGATGTCGAGTGCACCATCTGTGGTGCATGGTGCGTAGCCAAGAATCTGCTCTTGCACTGCATTAAGAATACCTTAGTGTCTGTCAGATATGACACCAACCTCGCAACCAGGGCCTACGACATGGATCCGAACAAGTCGCAAGAACCAAGACCAACTATCTCTATTCTCCCTCTCCACCAAAGCAAATGCAAAGGAACCAATGTGTTGTCTGTGTCGCATGATATGTCAACCAACAATGTTCCCTTATACTTCCCAAGTAGAAAAGTACCATCAATAGAGAGCACGGGACGATAATGCCTGAAGGCCTCTACGCACTGCGAGAAACACCAGAAAGCACGAAAAAATATCTCTGACGTTCCTCCATTCATTAGGTTTGGGGATGTACTCGTAATGCATGCCTGGGTTTTTTGCTTTGATTGCATTGAACAATGCTGGTAACTTCTCATAACCCTCCTCCCAATCCCCGTATATCATCTTCCATGCTCGCTGCTTTGCCCTCCATGCTTTCCCATATTTGATCCTGTAACCAAACAGCTCCGAAGTCATGGTCATAATTGACTTCACCTTCAAGTTTGGCTGACCCTTCAATATCCCCAATATCCTTTTCGCAATTAGGGTAGATGTCAACTGACGATGCTTAGAGCTCAGCTCTGTCTGGGCACAAGTGTGTGGACCTACAATTTTGGTGATCTTAAACTTTCTGGTTTCCTTCTGCCTTCGAGCACATACCCTCCAATTACATTCCGACACCTCGCACACAACAGTGTAACGACGCTGTGCATACGAGTGTCTCACCTTGAACGGCCTCTTACGGTTCACAGAATATTCCTGTAGCATCGTCTAGTGTAGGCAGGTCCTTGAAAAGTAAGCCTACCTTAATCTCAATGCTATCGGCGTTATCGGAGCCTCTAGCAGTTCATCATCACGTCCTTCAGCATATGCACGGGTGGAATGACTTAGACGCTAAATTCATGTACTGCAGGGTCACGCTCGGGACACAAATGTCTTATGAGTTCAATTTCTTGCTCGGTCATTTCTTGAACCGGACGGTCATCATCCGAATCTAAGGCCCATGTAGCCTCATATGGCTCCTCCTCATCCTCAATCTGAACATCAACACTATTGGATGCCCTGCATATGTTGTCCATATTATATGATACAGGCACATCAAGATAAGCACCATTATCTATTTGTGGAGATCCTGCATCGGGTCCAAGCAAGAAATACCACATTAAAAAGTCTAATCAAATGAAATAACGATGGATATGAACAACGTGTCAAAGACACTTACTAGGATGATCCTGAACTGGATCTTGGGTCAATGGGATCTCTTGGGGGGTACCACCGGATTAGAAGCCCCACAAACGCCAGGAAGAGGACGAGAAATCCTATACTCGTGCGGCCCCGATTGAGCATCGGGCACAACAACCACTTCTTTCGGAAGCTCTACCAAAGGAGCTTCAATACGAGATGCATTTGGCATTTGTGGAGACAACACGACTGGAGCATCACGATGAGTAACAGATAACTTTTGAACAACCACATCCAAACATGGTGGAAGCATCGTCTTCACAATTCTTACATATCTCACCCAATCATCTTCTGAGGCAATGGAGATCAACCGTCAGACAACTGTTCCATATGTAATATGGGACAACAAACCTTGAATTGATATTCTAGGGTCGTTTATGTTGCAACTAATCTCCTCACAAGCTCGAGCAAAAATCTTGTCAAAAGATGGTTTCATCGAACTAATATTCCCATAAGCATCTATCTCCACGCTTCCTCCATGGTATAGTGTCACTAGGGTGTCCATCTATTGCAAAAATGGATTACTAACTCAATAATGGCTAGGTACTTAAGCCTAAAAACTTACTAATTAATAACTAAATAGTAACTAACTTATTAACTAATAACTATATAGTAAATATTAAATGACCACATCAAACGAAATTACATAATCTATGAATAATGTACGAATTACCTGAGATCGCGTACGAGTCCAGCTAACGGTGGAGAATGGTCAAGTCGGAAGAACTACCTATGTACAAAAAATATTATTGTCAATAAAAAATTTGGCAGCACCTCCCCTGTAAAGTGATGTTTCTCAAACCTGCAAATAAACGACAACACGATGGTTGCCAACACAGAAAACTGCTACCAACAAGTATATGTTAAACCCTATATAATCACTCAACTTTCCTCCATCAATTATACTAACAATATGCTACCGACTTACTAACTATATAATCACTAACTATATATACGAACAAATAAATACCTAGCTAACTATTTATAATAACAAATGAATAGCTAACAGACTATGTATTAAACCAAGTTATCTTGTGCTACAAATTTATTTTTCAGTTAGAAAAATCTATTTAGCTCAAATTAATACCAAGCAATGATAGATTAACATCTAGCTGTCTAATTAGCTAACTAATTAATACAAATTAATTTGGAACCCTCACCGTGGGGAGATGGGGCGCGGCGACGTGCTCGAGCTGGGGCGTGGCGACCGGCGAGGTGAAGCGGCGGCGGCGCTGGAGGCTGGCGGTGCGCCGGGTGGCTGGGGGCGGCGGCGGGTGGCTCTGGTGGCGCGCCGGCGGCTGCGGGTGGGCAGGGTGGCGCTGTTGGCGGCATGGGAGGAAAAAACAGGAGACGAAGGGAGTGGGAGGAAATAGAAAGAAGAAACGCGGCGCACCGGTTAAGTCCTAGCTCGGCACCAAGATCTGTGGTGCCGAGTTAGATGCCACACGGGCTAACACATCAGGTCTGTCTGCCATGGCCACGTCAGCGCTCGGCGCACATAGCCTACGGCGCCGAGGTGTGTTACCTCGACGCCGAGGTGTGTTACCTCGGCGTCATAGGCTATGACGCCGAGCTAGAGATCCAAAATTGAGATTAAAATTTTTTTAGGTCCAAACGTGATTTTATTCCTAATAAAGGACTAAAATGCAAAATTCGGTGCCACGGCCAGTAGAGCCTCCATTCCCCTCTAACCATGATTACCGTGCTGCACCGCCACGGCTGACTGCAAATTCATCATTGTTTCTTTTCCTGTCCTTTCTGGTTCGCCAACAACGGAAAATTTTCCATCAACCGCTGGTACCTTGCTTCCAGCCCATCCCATGCCAAACAAAAACCGTCATGACGGACACATCAACGATGAGGTTGCCTCTGCTTTCCGTTTCGTGGTTCACGCCCTGACCATATTGTTGTCGTCCTCAGAGGGCTTCCAGGTTTACTTGAAATATTGCTAACTTTCTTATTATTGTATTATTATTGACAAAAATAATTGCATGCAAATTAAAAAAACAAATTTCTACTTCCTACATTAATATGATAGGGTTCTTACTTCATAGCATGGAGTGGAAGTGATAGACAAAATAGTGTCATACATTAGCCTTTTACATTATGGACAACATGCTTTGTCCTGTTGTTTTAAACTGGCAATCTGTAAAGTTTCTAAATTTCTATCGCATATGTGGTTTGCATAACTGAATGATATTGTATTTATATTATCCCAAATTATTCATCTTTTGTATTCAATAAAATTATTTCACAAATCCGCAGTTAGGTTGTCTTTCACTATAGTTGTGAACTATAATTGTACAAAATTGTAATATGTAGGTGTTGAGATCCAAATTGAGCGGATGGTCCGACCCTTGGGCCCGGACAGTCCGTGTGCTCCGAGATTAGATTAACTCGGGTGTTTATCCTTATCTCGTGCGTGGTTATCCATCTAAACATGTGGAGTTGTTGGCTATCTCTTAGGAAAAGATCCAGACCTCCCCTATAAATATAAAGGGGTACGGGCCGATTGAGAAACCCCCGAACACAATCCAATCGAACCAATTACTTTATTTATTTTCATGCCCTAGGAGTAGATGTAGCGTAGTTCTAGTTGTAGCCTTCCGCATACCGCCTCCACCTCTATTCGACTCTACGTTGTCTTGATCCGTCTTAGGTGGCCTGCCGATTCCAAGACGAACCTAGGATCTCACCCCTCCCAGGGGGCAAGGATCTAGTTGTCCACTCGAGATCTCTTCCTCGAATTGATCTCTTTAATTTCTAGGCGACTCCACATCGTCTGGGGACACCCCGGGTGACCTGTCGACCCGGAGGCACCTTAAGATCTCTTTCCCCCAGGGACGAGATCTAGATTCCAGCAAGGAGGAGGTAGACGACCCTATCGCTAGACCGCAGACCGTCCGGCCTAGAACCACGGGACCATCCGGTGTGACGCAGGGAAGGCACCGCTCCTGCGCCCAGGCCGCGGACCGTCCGGCCCAGAGCCGCGGACCGTCCGCGCCGCCGCAGAGAGCACTGCCAGACGATACACCACCTAGTGATTAGCACCCAAAAAAGGCACCAACATACTTTTTGGCGATTCCGCTGGGGAAGAGGTTGCAGATCTACAAAATCAGCTTACATAGCCGATTCTAAAGATCTCAATGGTGATTCTCCAAACAGCAACACAAGACTGACTAATTTATCGGTCGCTGAGCATGAAAAATTAAAAGATGACATGAAGAAAATAGACGAGGAGGTCCAGCGACAAACAGATCAGGTGCTCAAGGTGGCGGATAAGTGGTTCCTCCCGCACTTGAGGGTAGATTGCCACCAGAAGGACGTCCAAGAGAGGGAGATAAACGCCGAGTACATGTCAGCCGTGCTGCAACAGCTCCCCACGATAGGTGATGCCAGGTCAGCCGATGATATTCCATCTATTAAAATTTCTTTTGATAATCGGATTAAAAGTATCACAGAGGATATAGAGAGGATAGCGCATGCATTAGGAAAAACTCACATGCCTAATTTTTTATCACATAAATTTGGCGCCGAAACAATTCCGCCAAACACATCGGTAATAAATGGGTTTCCCCAGCCATATTCTGGTGTGCCGATGGACTCATATCTAGGACGACCTTCGCCGCCATCTCCGCTAAATGGTAGGTCAACTCTGAGCATGGCCGGACCGTCTGCCAATGATCTCACACCATCCGGCCCTCCGTCAGACCGTCTGGCACCCTACACCGGACAGTCCGGAATCACACAGAGCCCACCACAAGGGTCGCAGGCGTTGCCCGACCTGGCCGAACAGTCCGAGAATAGTACCGAACCGTCCGGTCCACTCACAGACCGTCCGACTGCACAGGTCAGACCGTCCAGAGCACCTGAAATCACCTGTGATCCCCCTAGTGCAGAAGGCCGGTATAAAGATAGTCGGCCACCCAATCCCCAAGAGCCAAAAAGTCAGCTATCGTTGAGCTTGTTTGGCCTGCCAAGGCTAAATCTTCTGTTTGCTCTCACCCGCACTCGACATAAAAGGAGAAAGTTGAGTTCACATTTAATATTGCTAAGTGTGACAAAATATTTGATGAGTTACTTAAACATGGTAATATTAAATTATCACATATAATTCCTCCAGTTGAAGAATTAAAAGGGTGTATATATTGTAAATGGCATGGCTCCTTTCTTCATAACACCAATGATTGTGTTGTCTTTCGTCGGCAAAAACAATCGGCTATAAACGAAGGCCGGTTGAGGTTTCAAAAGGAGGTGAGGATTGACAGGCCACCTGTCCCTGCCACCACATTAGAGCCGACAAGAAAAAAGTCATAGTTTAGCCTTGTGCGGCCGATAAAAGCAAAGATAAAATGTCGTCATTGGTGATCCCCGCACACCAAATATGTTACGCAAAGTGGTTACTCGGAAGGCTCCGAACAAAAAGAAAGACCGGGGGCACCTGGGGGCAAGCACGATCAGACACCTGATCACGGTCACCTAACTGCGTACGCCGGACGGTCCAGGTACTAAGGTCGGACAGTCTGAGACAGGCGCGGACAGTCCAGCTATGATGGCTGGACGGTCCGCATATGGTCAGAAGCAACAACCTCAGACCATCGGACCACAACGTTCCAACACAAGTGTTAGGAAACAAAACACTACTAAGACGTCTGGATGACTCAGTAGAGTCAGCCCTACTTTTGGTCAGTTGCTTGCCAAATATATGAAGAAGGTCGTTCCACACAACCGGCCAATAAAACAAACAAAGTCAAAAGGGCGATCTGTGTGAAAGCAAAAGCCGACTAAACGGACCCAAAAAGTAGCACAACCAAGATCGCCTTGTCATCCTCCTCCAGGGATAGCGTGGTGCTTCTCGGTCTATCCATCGTCGATGTGTTGTCCTACTCATGCGAGGGGTGGTACGATGATGAATCCATATTACTGGCCCAATTCGTTTGCTTATTTGGGCTAGGGGGCACCACAAGTTTTTGCCTATTGACAGGTTGATCAAGTAGACATGGCCGAAGAGGATGCAATCCAAATGGCCTCTATGCATTAAAGTTCCATCAAGTATTTATATTATCTGATCGCAAGAGCCGATGACTTGCATCGAGCTGAGTCCTTACTTCGGGAACAAAGTAGCTCATGAAGTCATATGTTTCCGAGGTTTTCGCTAGTGCTTTTGGTTTGCCAAGCTCCATCAAAAGGCAGGGGGCATATGTTGAGATCCAAATTGAGCGGACGGTCCAGCCCTTGGGCCCGGACAGTCTGTGTGCCTTGAGATTAGATTAACTCAGGTGTTTATCCTTATCTCGTGCGTGGTTATCCATCTAAAACACGTGGGAGTTGTTGGCTATCTCTTAGGAAAAGGTCCAGACCTCCTCCCCTATAAATATAAAGGGGTACGGCTGAAAGGGAAATAGGGTCAAAACCTTTTCCTAAATGAATTTTGGTGGTTGAATTGCCCAACACAAATAATTGGACTAACTAGTTTGCTCTAGATTATGAGTTCTACAGGTGCCAAAGGTTCAACACAAACCAATACAAAGTCAAAGAAAGGGTTCAAATAAAAAAGCAAAAGACAACCGAAGGCTGCCCTGGTTTGGCACACCGGACTGTATCCGGTGCACCAGGGTGGATCCACTCTGAACTTGCCAGCTTCGGGTTTTCGGGGAGCCGCTCCGCTATAATTCACCGGACTGTCCGGTGTAGCACCGGACTGTCCGGTGTGCCAGCTGGAGCAACGGCTATCTGCGCCAATGGTCGTTTGGAAAGGAACAGTTAAATGTTATAGTGCGCGCCTGCGCGCAGAAGTCAGAGCAGGCGTCAGAAAGCGCACCGGACAGTGAACAGGGTGGCCCCACATGTCAGAGCTCCAACGGTCGAACCCTAACTGTTGGGTGACGTGGCTGGCGCACCGAACAGTGTCCGGTGCGCCATACGACAGTAGCCCCTACCAACGGCCACTTTGGTGGTTGGGGCTATAAATACCCCCAACCACCAACACTTCAAGGCATCCAAGTTTTTAGCCAACACATTCAATACAAGAGCTCTAGCATTCAATTCAAGACACAAACAAGAGATCAAATCCTCTCCCAAGTCCAAAGATCATTCCAACCAAATAGTGACTAGTGAGAGAGTTTTGCCGTGTTCATTTGAGCTCTTGCGCTTGGATCGCTTTTCTTCTTCTTTCTTTCTTGTTCCCAACTCAATTGTAATTAAGGCAAGAGACACCAATTGTGTGGTGGTCCTTGTGGGGACTTAGTGTCCCGATTGATTGAGAAGAGAAGCTCACTCGGTCTAGGTGACCATTTGAGAGAGGGAATGGGTTGAAAGTGACCCGATCTTTGTGACCACCTCAACGGGGAGTAGGTTTGCAAGAACCGAACCTCGATAAAACAAATCATCGTGCCACACTCTTCATTTTCTTGTGATTTGTTTTTGCCCTCTCTTTCAGACTTGATTATATTTATAACGCTAACCCCGGCTTGTAGTTGTGCTTAAGTTTATAATTTTCAGATTCCGCCTATTCACCCCCCTCTAGGCGACTTTCAATTGGTATCAGAGCCCGGTACTTTATTAGAGCCTAACCGCTTGAAGTGATGTCGAGAGAACATGCCAAGAAGGAGATGGTGACCAGCGAGAAGCCCGCCACAAGCCACGGGAAGGCTCCATCGAGAGAGTCCCGCAACAAGAAGGAGGAATCACCTCCTCACAAGTCGCATTAGAGTGGCGACAAGAAAAAGAAGATGAAGAAGGTGGTCTACTACGAGACGGATTCTTCGTCGCCATCCACCTCCGGCTCCGATGTGCCGTCCGTAACTTCTAAGCGCCATGAGCGCAAGAAGTTTAGTAAGATCCCCCTTCGCTATCCTCGCATTTCCAAACGTACTCCTTTACTTTCCTTCCCATTAGGAAAACCACCTATGTTTGATGGTGAAGATTATAATATGTGGAGTGATAAAATGAGGCACCATCTAACCTCACTCCACACTAGCATTTGGGATGTTGTTGAGATTAGAGTATAGGTACCATCGCCGGGGAATGAAGATTATGATTCGGATGAGGTTGCCCAAATCTGGCACTTCAACTCCGAAGCCACTACTATACTCCTTGCCTCTCTAAGTCGAGAGGAGTATAATAAGGTGCAAGGGTTGAAGAGCGCCAAGGAGATTTGGGACGTGCTCAAGACCGCGCACGAGGGAGATGAGGTGACCAAGATCACCAAGAGGGAGACGATCGAGGGGGAGCTCGGTCGTTTTATGCTCAACCAAGGAGAAGACCCGCAAGCCATGTATGACCGATTAAAGACCTTAGTGAACCAAGTGCGCAACCTCGGGAGCACCAAATGGGATGACCATGAAATGGTCAAGGTTATTCTTAGATCACTTGTTTTTCTTAACCCCACTCAAGTTCAATTAATTCATGGTGATCCAAGATATAAACTAATGTCTCCCGAGGAAGTGATAGGAAAATTTGTGAGCTTTAAATTGATGATCAAAGGCTCCAAGAAAATCATTGAGCAAGGCGCCTCCTCCACACCCGAGGTGCAACCCGTCGCATTCAAGGCGACGGAAGAAGAAAAGAAAGACTCTACACCAAGTAGGGTCCCCATCGACGCCTCCAAGCTCGACAACGAAGAAATGACGCTCATCATCAAGAGTTTCCGCCAAATCCTCAAGCAAAGGAGGGGGAAAGACTATAAGCCCCGCTCCAAGAAAGTATGCTACAAGTGTGGTAAGCCCGGACATTTTATCGCTAAATGTCCTTTATCTAGTGATAGTGACAGGGATAACGACAAGAGGGGGAAGAAGAAAGAGAAGAAGAGGTATTACAAGAAGAAGGGTGGCGATGCCCATGTTTGCCCGGAGTGGGACTCTGACGAGAGCTCCACCGACTCCTCTGACGACGAGGACGCCACCAACATCGCCATCAACAAAGGCCTCCTCTTCCCCAATGTCGGCCACAAGTGCCTCATGGAAAAGGACGGCAAGAAGAAGAAGGTAAAATCTAGATCCTCCACTAAGTATGCAACTTCTAGTGATGAGGATAATTCTAGTGATGATGAGGATAACTTGCTCACTCTTTTTGCCAATCTTAACATGCAACAAAAAAGAAATTGAATGAACTGATTAGTGCTATTCATAAGAAGGATGAACTCTTAGATAGCCAAGAGGACTTCCTAATTAAAGAAAATAAGAAGCATGTTAAGGTTAGAAATGCTTATGCTCTAGAGGTAGAAAAATGTGAAAAATTAACTAGTGAGCTAAGCACTTGCCATGACACTATTTCTAACCTTAGAGATGAAAATGCTAAATTAATTGCTAAGGTTGAGAAATCAAATGTTTGTGATGATTCAATTGTTAGTCTTAGAAATGAGAATGCCAAATTGATTGCTAAGATTGACAAATTGAATGAATCTCTTACTAGCCTTAAGTTTGATAATGATAAATTAATTGCTAAGGCTAAGGAATTAGATGTTTGTGAAAGGGAATTAGGCTTACACCTAGTTCCTAAATAATTTTGGTGGTTGAATTGCCCAACACAAATATTGGACTAACTAGTTTGCTCTAGTGTATAAGTTATACAGGTGCAAAAAGTTCACACTTAACCAATAAAAAGATCAAGTGTTGGATTCAACAAAGGAGCAAAGAGACAACCGAAGGCACCTCTGGTCTGGGGGCACCGGACTGTCCGGTGTACACCGGAAAATGTCCGGTGCGCCACCGGTGCACCAGGGGACTCCGACTTCAAACTCTTCGCCTTCGGGAATTCTCGGAAGCCGGCGCGCTATAATTCACCGGACTGTCCGGTGTGCACCGGACATGTCCGGTGCTCCACGGAAGCGCGGTCTCCGAAACTCGTCAGCCTCGGGTTCGCGCGGCAGCTGCTCCGCTAAAATTCACCGGACTGTCCGGTGTGCACCGGACTGTCCGGTGTGCCAGCGGAGCAACGGCTATTTCGGCGCCAACAGCTACCTGCGGTGCATTTAATGCGCGCGCAGCACGCGCAGGCGTCAGGATCGCCCATACCGGTGCACCGGACATCGAACAGTACATGTCCGGTGTGCACCGGACACCCAGGAGGGCCCAGAAGTCAGAAGCTCCAACGGTCAGAATCCAACGGCATTGATGACGTGGCAGGGGCACCGGACTGTCCGGTGTGCACCGGACTGTCCGGTGCGCCATCGAACAGAAGCCTCCAGCCAACGGTCATGTTTGGTGGTTGGGGCTATAAATACCCCAACCACCCCACCATTCATTGCATCCAAGTTTTCCAACTTCCAACCACTTACAAGAGCTAGGCATTCAATTCTAGACACACCAAAGAGATCAAATCCTCTCAAATTCCACTCAAGCCTTTAGTGACTAGCGAGAGAGATTTGCCGTGTTCTTTTGAGCTCTTGCGCTTGGATCGCTTTCTTTCTTTCTCACTTGTTCTTGTGATCAAAACTCAATTGTAACCAAGGCAAGAGGCACCAATTGTGTGGTGGCCCTTGCGGGGAAGTTTTGTTCCCGTTTGATTGAGAAGAAGAAAAGCTCACTCGGTCCAGGGGACCGTTTGAGAGAGGGAAGGGTTGAAAGAGACCCGGCCTTTGTGGCCTCCTCAACGGGGAGTAGGTTTGCGAGAACCGAACCTCGGTAAAACAAATCCGCGTGTCACTCTCTTCATTTGCTTGCGATTTGTTTTTGCGCCCTCTCTCGCGGACTCGTTTATATTTCTAACGCTAACCCGGCTTGTAGTTGTGATTATTTTGAGATTTTCAGTTTCACCCTATTCACCCCCCCCTCTAGGCGACTATCAATTGGTATCAGAGCCCGGTGCTTCATTAGAGCCTAACCGCTCGAAGTGATGTCGGGAGATCACACCAAGAGGGAGATGGAGACCGGCGATAACAAGCCCACTACAAGCCAAGGGAGCACTTCATCGGAAGAGTCCCGCACCAAGAGAAGGGAGAAGAAGAAGAACTCCTCCAAGCGGAAGGAGAAAAGATCTTCCTCTTCTCACCACAAGGAGAAGAAGGAAAAAATCTTCTTCTCACAAGCCGCATCAGAGTGGGGACAAGCACAAAAGGATGAGGAAGGTGGTCTACTACGAGACCGACACTTCATCGACATCTACCTCCGGCTCCGACGCGGCATCCGTCACTTCTAAACGCCAAGAGCGTAAGAAGTATAGTAAGATTCCCCTACGCTACCCTCGCATTCCTAAACATACACCTTTACTTTCCGTCCCATTAGGCAAGCCACCAACTTTTAATGGTGAAGATTATGCTATGTGGAGTAATTTAATGCGATTTCATCTAACCTCTCTCCACAAAAGTATATGGGATGTTGTTGAGTATGGTGTACAGGTACCATCTGTAGGGGATGAGGACTATGACACGGACGAAGTGGCCCAAATCGAGCACTTCAACTCCCAAGCCGCAACCATTCTCCTTGCCTCTCTAAGCAAGGAGGAATACAACAAAGTACAAGGGTTGAAGAATGCAAAGGAGATTTGGGACCTACTCAAGACGGCGCACGAGGGTGATGAACTCACCAAGATCACCAAGCGGGAAACAATCGAGGGGGAGCTCGGTCGCTTTCGTCTTCGCCAAGGGGAGGAGCCACAAGACATGTACAATCGGCTCAAGACCTTGGTGAACCAAGTGCGCAACCTCGGGAGCAAAAAATGGATGACCACGAGGTGGTTAAGGTTATTTTAAGAGCACTCATTTTCCTTAACCCCACTCAAGTTCAATTAATTCGTGGTAATCCTAGATATCCACTAATGACCCCCGAGGAAGTTATCGGGAATTTTGTGAGCTTTGAATGCATGATTAAGGGTTCAAAGAAGATCAACGAGCTTGACGAACCTTCCACATCCGAGGCGCAACCGGTGGCCTTCAAGGCAACGGAGGAGAAGAAGGAGGAGTCTACACCAAGTAGACAACCAATTGACGCCTCCAAGCTCGACAATGAGGAGATGGCCTTAATCATCAAAAGCTTTCGGCAAATCCTCAAGCAATGGAAGGGGAAGGATTACAAGTCCCGTTCCAAGAAGGTTTGCTACAAGTGTGGTAAGCCCGGTCACTTTATTGCAAAATGTCCTATGTCTAGTGACAGTGACAGGGGCGACGACAAGAAGGGAAAGAGGAGAGAAAAGAAGAAGTACTACAAGAAGAAGGGCGGCGATGCCCATGTTTGTCGGGAGTGGGACTCCGACGAAAGCTCAAGCGACTCCTCCGACGACGAGGACGCCGCCAACATCGCCGTCACCAAGGGACTCCTCTTCCCCAATGTCGGCCACAAGTGTCTCATGGCCAAGGACGGCAAAAAGAAGGTAAAATCAAGGTCCTCCACTAAATATGAAACATCTAGTGATGAAGATGATGATAAAAATGAGGAGGATAACTTGTGCATTCTTTTTGCTAACCTCAACATGCAACAAAAAGAAAAATTAAATGAATTGATTAGTGCTATACATGAGAAGGATGATCTCTTGGATTCTCAAGAGGCTTCCTTATTAAAGAAAATAAGAAGCATGTTAAGGTTAAAAATGCTTATGCTCTAGAAATGGAAAAATGTGAAAAATTGTCTAGTGAGCTAAGTACTTGCCATGAGACTATAGACAACCTTAGAAATGAAAATGCTAATTTGTTAGCTAAGGTTGATTCTCATGTTTGTATTGATTCAACTTCCTATCCTAGAAATGATAATGTTGATTTGCTTGCTAGGATTGATGAGTTGAATGTTTCTATTGCTAGCCTTAGAAATGAGAATGAGAGATTAATTGCTAAGGCTAAAGAATTAGATGTTTGCAATGTTACAATTTCCGACCTAAGAACTAAGAATGATATGTTGCATGCTAAGGTTGTAGAATTAAAATCTTGCAAACCCTCTACATCTAATGTTGAGCATGTTTCTATTTGTACTAGATGTAGAGATGTTGATATCAATGCTATTCATGATCACATGGCTTTAATTAAACAACAAAATGATCATATAGCATTATTAGACGCTAAAATTGCCGAGCATAACTTAGAAAATGAAAAGTTTAAATTTGCTAGAAGTATGCTTTATAATGGGAGACGCCCTGGCATTATGGACGGCATTGGCTTCCAAAAGGGAGACAATGTCAAAATTAATGCCCCTCCAAAGAACTTATCTAACTTTGTTAAGGGCAAGGCTCCCATGCCTCAGGATAACGAGGGTTACATTTTGTACCCTGCCGGCTATCCTGAGAGCAAGATTAGGAAAATTCATTCTAGGAAGTCTCACTCTGGCCCTAACCATGCTTTTATGTATAAGGGTGAGACATCTAGTTCTAGGCAACCAACCCGTGCCAAGTTGCCTAGAAAGAAAACTACTAATGCATCAAATGATCATGCCATTTCATTTAAAACTTTTCATGCATCTTATGTTTTAACTAACAAATCCGGCAAGGTAGTTGCTAAAGTTGTTGGGGGCAAACACAAGGGCTCCAAGACTTGTGTTTGGGTACCCAAAGTTCTGGTTTCTAATGCTAAAGGACCCAAAACCGTTTGGGTACCTAAAATCAAGAACTAAATTTGTTTTGTAGGTTTATGCATCCGGGGGCTCAAGTTGGATACTCGACAGCGGGTGCACAAACCACATGACAGGGGAGAAAAAGATGTTCTCCTCATATGAGAAAAACCAAGATCCCCAATGAGCTATCACATTCGGGGATGGAAATCAAGGTTTGGTCAAAGGATTGGGTAAAATTGCTATATCACCTGACCACACTATTTCCAATGTTTTTCTTGTAGATTCCTTAGATTACAATTTGCTTTCCGTATCCCAATTATGTCAAATGGGCTACAACTGTCTATTTACTGATACAGGTGTCACTGTCTTTAGAAGAAGTGATGATTCAATAGCATTTAAGGGAGTGTTAGAGGGTCAGCTATACTTGGTAGATTTCGATAGAGCTGAACTCGACACTTGCTTAATTGCTAAGACTAACTTGGGTTGGCTTTGGCACCGCCGACTAGCCCATGTTGGAATGAAGAATCTTCATAAGCTTCTAAAGGGGGAACACATTTTAGGACTAACAAATGTTCATTTTGAGAAAGACAGGATTTGTAGCGCATGCCAAGCCGGGAAGCAAGTTGGCATCCATCATCCACATAAAAACATCATGACTACCGACAGGCCACTGGAGCTCCTACACATGGATTTATTCGGCCCGATTGCTTACATAAGCATCGGCGGTAGTAAGTATTGTCTTGTAATTGTGGATGATTATTCTCGCTTCACTTGGGTATTCTTTTTGCAGGAAAAATCACAAACCCAAGAGACCCTAAAAGGATTCTTGAGACGAGCTCAAAATGAGTTCGGCTTAAGGATCAAGAAAATTAGAAGCGACAACGGGACGGAGTTCAAGAACTCTCAAATTGAAGGCTTCCTTGAGGAGGAGGGCATCAAGCATGAGTTCTCCTCTCCCTACACTCCACAACAAAATGGTGTAGTGGAGAGGAAGAATCGAACTCTATTGGACATGGCAAGAACCATGCTTGATGAGTACAAGACACCGGATCGGTTTTGGGCCAAGGCGGTCAACACCGCCTGCTACGCCATCAACCGGTTATATCTTCACCGAATCCTCAAGAAGACATCCTATGAACTCCTTACTGGTAAAAAGCCCAATATTTCATATTTTAGAGTTTTTGGTAGCAAATGTTTTATTCTTGTCAAAAGAGGTAGAAACTCTAAATTTGCTCCTAAAACTGTAGAAGGCTTTTTACTAGGATATGACTCAAACACAAGGGCATATAGAGTCTTTAACAAGTCCTCAGGACTTGTTGAAGTTTCTTGTGACGTTGTGTTTGATGAGACTAACGGCTAGCAAGTTGATCTTGATGAGATAGGTGAAGAACAGGCTCCATGCATAGCGCTAAGGAACATGTCCATTGGGGATGTGTGTCCTAAGGAATCCGAAGAGCCTCCACATGCACAAGATCAACCATCCTCCTCAACGCAAGCATCTCCACCAACTCAAATTGAGGATGAGGCTCAAGATGTTGAACAAGAAGAAGAGCCACCTCAAAATGACGGCAACGATCAAGGGGGAGATGCAAATGATGAAGACAAGGAGGATGAACAACCAAGGCCGCCACACCCAAGAGTCCACCAAGCAATACAACGAGATCACCCCGTCGACACCATCCTCGGCGACATTCATAAGGGGGTAACTACTCGATCTCGTGTTGCACATTTTTGTGAACATTACTCTTTTGTTTCCTCTATTGAGCCACACAGGGTAGAGGAAGCACTTCAAGATTCGGATTGGGTGATGGCGATGCAAGAGGAGCTCAACAATTTCACAAGGAATGAGGTATGGCATTTAGTTCCACGTCCTAATCAAAATGTTGTAGGAACCAAGTGGGTTTTCCGCAACAAGCAAGACGAGCATGGTGTGGTGACAAGGAACAAAGCTCGACTCGTGGCCAAGGGGTATTCACAAGTCGAAGGTTTGGATTTTGGTGAAACCTATGCACCCGTAGCTAGGCTTGAGTCAATTCGCATATTATTGGCCTATGCTACTTACCATGGCTTCAAGCTTTATCAAATGGACGTGAAGAGTGCTTTCCTCAATGGACCAATCAAGGAGGAGGTCTATGTTGAGCAACCTCCCGGCTTTGAAGACAGTGAGTACCCTAACCATGTTTATAGGATCTCTAAGGCGCTTTATGGGCTCAAGCAAGCCCCAAGAGCATGGTATGAATGCCTTAGAGATTTCCTTATTGCAAATGGCTTCAAAGTCGGCAAAGCCGATCCTACTTTATTCACTAAAACAGTTGATAATGATTTGTTTGTATGCCAAATTTATGTTGATGATATTATATTTGGGTCTACTAACAAATCCACTTGTGAAGAATTTAGTAGGATCATGACACAGAAATTCGAGATGTCAATGATGGGGGAGTTGAAGTATTTTCTAGGATTCCAAGTCAAGCAACTCCAAGAAGGCACCTTCATTAGCCAAACGAAGTATACTCAAGACATTCTAAGCAAGTTTGGAATGAAGGATGCCAAGCCCATCAAGACACCCATGGGAACTAATGGGCATCTCGACCTCAACACGGGAGGTAAGTCCGTGGATCAAAAGGTATACCGGTCGATGATTGGTTCATTGCTTTATTTATGTGCATCACGACCGGACATTATGCTTTCCGTTTGCATGTGTGCAAGATTCCAAGCCGACCCTAAGGAATCACACCTTACGGCCGTAAAACGAATCTTGAGATATTTGGCTTATACTCCTAAGTTTGGGCTTTGGTACCCTCGGGGATCCACATTTGATTTGATTGGTTATTCGGATGCCGATTGGGCGGGGTGTAAGATTAATAGGAAGAGCACATCGGGGACTTGCCAGTTCTTGGGAAGATCCTTGGTGTCTTGGGCTTCAAAGAAGCAAAATTCGGTCGCTCTTTCCACCGCCGAAGCCGAGTATATTGCCGCAGGTCATTGTTGCGCGCAATTGCTTTGGATGAGGCAAACCCTGCGGGACTACGGTTACAAATTAACCAAAGTCCCCTTGCTATGTGACAATGAGAGTGCAATCAAAATGGCCGACAATCCCGTCGAGCATAGCCGCACTAAGCACATAGCCATTCGGTATCATTTTCTTCGGGATCACCAACAAAAGGGGGATATCGAGATTTCATACATTAACACTAAAGGTCAATTAGCCGATATCTTTACCAAGCCACTTGATGAACAATCTTTTACCAGACTTAGGCATGAGCTCAATATTCTTGATTCTAGGAATTTCTTTTGCTAGTCTTGCACACATAGCTCATAAATATACCTTTGATCATGTCTCTTTTATATATGCTATGACTAATGTGTTTTCAAGTGTATTTCAAACCAAGTCATAGGTATATTGAAAGGGAATTGGAGTCTTCGGCGAAGACAAGGCTTCCACTCCACTCTACTACTCATCCTTCGCCGTCACTCCGCATCACTCTCCATCTTTGGTATAATCTTCACTCATTTATTTTATGACCAAAGGAGGAGAGAGTACTCATTAGGGCCTATATATCATTCCAAGTATCCGTTTTTGGCGATTCATGCCAAAGGGGGAGAAAGTATTGGCCCAAAGCAAAAGGACCGCACCACCACCCTAATTTTTAAATTTGATGATTTTCAATTGGTAAATTTCAAAATTGGTATCTCTTTGTGTTCTAAAGGGGGAGCAAGTGGTATTTTTAAAATTGATGTCCTAAAACCCTCTTGAACACTAAGAGGAGACTTTATTTGAGGGGGAGTTTTGTTTAGTCAAAGGGAAGGCATTTTGAACAAAGGAAGAAAATTTCAAAACTTGAAAATGTCTTGCAAAATCTTATTCATTTACCTTTGACTATCTTGCAAAAGGACTTTGAAAAGAATTTACAAAAGAATTTGCAAAAACAAAACTCTTGGTGCAAATGTGGTCTAATATGTCAAAAACAAAGAAAACAATCCATGCGCATCATGTAAGTATTTATTGGCTCAAATTCCAAGAAACCTTTGCACTTACATTATGCAAACTAGTTCAATTATGCACTTCTATATTTGCTTTGGTTTGTGTTGGCATCAATCACCAAAAAGGGGAAGATTGAAAGGGAATTAGGCTTACACCTAGTTCCTAAATAATTTTGGTGGTTGAATTGCCCAACACAAATATTGGACTAACTAGTTTGCTCTAGTGTATAAGTTATACAGGTGCAAAAAGTTCACACTTAACCAATAAAAAGATCAAGTGTTGGATTCAACAAAGGAGCAAAGAGACAACCGAAGGCACCTCTGGTCTGGGGGCACCGGACTGTCCGGTGTACACCGGACAATGTCCGGTGCGCCACCGGTGCACCAGGGGACTCCGACTTCAAACTCTTCGCCTTCGGGAATTCTCGGAAGCCGGCGCGCTATAATTCACCGGACTGTCCGGTGTGCACCGGACATGTCCGGTGCTCCACGGAAGCGCGGTCTCCGAAACTCATCAGCCTCGGGTTCGCGCGGCAGCTGCTCCGCTAAAATTCACCGGACTGTCCGGTGTGCACCGGACTGTCCGGTGTGCCAGCGGAGCAACGGCTATTTCGGCGCCAACAGCTACCTGCGGTGCATTTAATGCGCGCGCAGCGCGCGCAGGCGTCAGGATCGCCCATACCGGTGCACCGGACATCGAACAGTACATGTCCGGTGTGCACCGGACACCCAGGAGGGCCCAGAAGTCAGAAGCTCCAACGGTCAGAATCCAACGGCATTGATGACGTGGCAGGGGCACCGGACTGTCCGGTGTGCACCGGACTGTCCGGTGCGCCATCGAACAGAAGCCTCCAGCCAACGGTCATGTTTGGTGGTTGGGGCTATAAATACCCCAACCACCCCACCATTCATTGCATCCAAGTTTTCCAACTTCCAACCACTTACAAGAGCTAGGCATTCAATTCTAGACACACCAAAGAGATCAAATCCTCTCAAATTCCACTCAAGCCTTTAGTGACTAGCGAGAGAGATTTGCCGTGTTCTTTTGAGCTCTTGCGCTTGGATCGCTTTCTTTCTTTCTCACTTGTTCTTGTGATCAAAACTCAATTGTAACCAAGGCAAGAGGCACCAATTGTGTGGTGGCCCTTGCGGGAAAGTTTTGTTCCCGTTTGATTGAGAAGAAGAAAAGCTCACTCGGTCCAGGGGACCGTTTGAGAGAGGGAAGGGTTGAAAGAGACCCGGCCTTTGTGGCCTCCTCAACGGGGAGTAGGTTTGCGAGAACCGAACCTCGGTAAAACAAATCCGCGTGTCACTCTCTTCATTTGCTTGCGATTTGTTTTTGCGCCCTCTCTCGCGGACTCGTTTATATTTCTAACGCTAACCCGGCTTGTAGTTGTGATTATTTTGAGATTTTCAGTTTCGCCCTATTCACCCCCCCCCCCTCTAGGCGACTATCAGTTTGCAATGTTTCTATTTCCAATCTTAGAGATGAGAATGCTATTTTACATGCTAAGATTGTTGAATTAAATGATTGCAAACCCTCTACATCTACGATTGATCATGTTTCTATTGACACTAGATGTAGAGATGTTAATGTAGATGCTATTCATGATCACCTTGCTTTAATTAAACAACAAAATGATCACATAGCTACATTAACTGCTAAAATCAATGAGCATGACTTGGAAAATGAAAAATTTAAATTTGCTAGAAGCATGCTCTATAGTGGGAGACACCCTGGCATTAAGGATGGCATTGGCTTCCAACAGGGAGACAATGTCAAGCTTAATGCCCCTCCTAAAAGATTGTCTAATTTTGTTAAGGGCAAGGCTCCCATGCCTTAGGATAACGAGGGTTATATTTTGTATCCTGCTGGTTATCCTGAGGATAAGATTAGGAGAATTCATGCTAAGAAGACTCATTCTGTTTCTCATCATGCTTTTATTTATAAGAATGAGGCTTCTAGCTCTAGGCGTTCTACACATGTTAAAATGCCTAAGAAGAAATCTCCTATTGCATTAAATGATCATAACATTTCATTTAAGACTTTTGATGCTTCATATGTGCTTACTAACAAATCAGGCAAAGTAGTTGCCAAATATGTTGGGGGCAAACACAAGGGCTCCAAGACTTGTGTTTGGGTACCCAAGGTGCTTGTTTCTAATGTCAAAGGACCTAAGACCGTTTGGGTACCTAAGAACAAGGCCTAAATTTGTTTTGTAGGTTTATGCATCCGGTGGCTCAAGTTGGATCATCGATAGTGGGTGCACAAACCACATGACTGGGGAGAAAAGGATGTTCTCCTCCTATGAGAAAAACCAAGATCCCCAAAGAGCTATCACATTCGGGGATGGAAATCAAGGTTTGGTCAAAGGATTGGGTAAAATTGATATATCTTCTGACCACTCTATTTCCAATGTTTTTCTTGTAGATTCTTTAGATTATAACTTGCTCTTAGTTTCTCAATTATGTAAAATGGGTTACAACTGTCTTTTTACGGATATAGGTGTTACTGTCTTTAGAAGAAGTGATGATTCAGTAGCATTTAAGGGAGTGTTAGAGGGTCAGCTATACTTAGTTGATTTCAATAGAGCTGAGCTCGACACTTGCTTAATTGCTAAGACTAACATGGGTTGGCTCTGGCACCGCCGACTAGCTCACGTTGGGATGAAGAATCTTCATAAGCTTCTGAAGGGAGCACACATTTTGGGACTAACAAATGTTCATTTTGAGAAAGACATGATTTGTAGCGCATGCCAAGCAAGGAAACAAGTTGGTGTTCATCATCCACACAAGAACATCATGACGACTGACAGGCCACTTGAGCTACTCCATATGGACCTATTCGGCCCGATAGCTTACATAAGCATCGGCGGGAGTAAGTAATGTCTAGTTATTATGGATGATTATTCTCGCTTCACTTGGGTATTCTTTTTGCATAAAAATCTCAAACCCAAGAGACCTTAAAAGGATTCTTGAGATGGGCTCAAAATGAGTTCGGCTTAAGGATCAAAAAGATTAGAAGCGACAATGGGACGGAGTTCAAGAACTCACAAATAGAAGGATTTCTTGAGGAGGAGGGCATCAAGCATGAGTTCTCTTCTCCCTACACGCCACAACAAAATGGTGTAGTGGAGAGGAAGAATAAAACTCTATTGGACATGGCAAGGACCATGCTTGATGAGTACAAGACTTCAGATCGGTTTTGGGCCGAGGCGGTCAACACCGCTTGCTACGCCATCAACCGTCTTTACCTTCACCGAATCCTCAAGAAGACATCTTATGAACTCCTCACCGGTAAAAAGCCCAATGTTTCATATTTTAGAGTCTTTGGTAGCAAATGCTTTATTCTTGTTAAAAGAGGTAGGAAATCTAAATTTGCTCCTAAGGCTGTAGAAGGCTTTTTACTTGGTTATGATTCAAACACAAGGGCATATAGAGTCTTTAACAAGTCCACTGGACTAGTTGAAGTTTCTTGTGACATTGTGTTTGATGAGACTAACGGCTCTCAAGTAGAGCAAGTTGATCTTGATGAACTAGATGATGAAGAGGCTCCGTGCGTCGCGCTAAGGAATATGTCCATTGGGGATGTGTGTCCTAAAGAAATCGAAGAGCCTCCACAAGCACAAGATCAACCATCTTCCTCGATGCAAGCATCTCCACCAACCCAAGATGAGGATCAAGCTCAAGAGGATGAAAATGAAGATCAAGAAGATGAGCCACCTCAAGAGGATGACAATGATGAAGGGGGAGATGCTAATGATCAAGACAAGGAAGATGATGAGGGTCCAAGACCGCCACACCCAAGAGTCCACCAAGCAATCCAACGAGATCACCCCGTGAACACCATCCTCAGCGATATTCATAAGGGGGTAACCACTCGATCTCGTGTTGCTCATTTTTGTGAACATTACTCTTTTGTTTCCTCTATTGAGCCACACAGGGTAGAGGACGCACTTAAAGATTCAGATTGGGTGCTGGCGATGCAAGAGGAGCTCAACAACTTCACGAGGAATGAGAAATGGCATTTAGTTTCACGTCCTAATCAAAATGTTGTAGGAACCAAGTGGATCTTCTGCAACAAGCAAGATGAGCATGGTGTGGTGACAAGGAACAAGGCACGACTTGTGGCCAAGGGGTATTCACAAGTAGAAGGTTTGGATTTTGGTGAAACCTATGCACCTGTAGCTAGGCTCGAGCCAATTCGTATATTACTTGCCTATGCTACTTACCATGGCTTTAAGGTTTACCAAATGGACGTGAAGAGTGCCTTCCTCAATGGACCTATCAAGGAAGAGGTCTATGTTGAGCAACCTCCAGGCTTTGAAGATAGTGAGTATCCTAACCATGTATATAAACTCTCTAAGGCGCTTTATGGGCTCAAGCAAGCCCCAAGAGCATGATATGAATGCCTAAGAGATTTTCTTATCACTAATGGCTTCAAAGTCGGAAAGGCCGATCCTACTCTCTTTACTAAAACCATTGCAAATGATTTTTTTGTATGCCAAATTTATGTTAATTATATTATATTTGGGTCTACTAACAAATCTATTTGTGAAGAGTTTAGTAGGATCATGATACAAAAATTCGAGATGTCTATGATGGGGGAGTTGAAGTATTTTCTAGGATTTCAAGTGAAGCAACTCCAAGAGGGCACCTTCATCAGCCAAACAAAATACATTCAAGATATACTCACCAAGTTTGGAATGAAGGATGTCAAGCCCATCTAGACACCCATGGGAACCAATGGGCATCTCGACCTCGACATGGGAGGTAAATCCGTAGATCAAAAGGTATATCGATCGATGATAGGATATTTACTCTATTTATTTGCATCTCGACCGGATATTATGCTTTCTATATGCATGTGTGCAAGGTTCCAAGCCGATCCTAAGGAAGTCCACCTTAGGGCCGTAAAGAGAATCTTGAGATATCTAGTTCATACACCTAAGTTTGGTCTTTGGTACCCTAAGGGATCCTCTTTTGATTTATTAGGATATTTAGATGCTGATTGGGCAGGGTGTAAAATTGATAGGAAGAGCACATCAGGGACTTGTCAGTTTCTGGGGAGATCACTGGTGTCTTAGGCTTCAAAGAAACAAAACTTAGTAGCTCTTTCTACCGCTGAAGTCGAGTACATTGCCGCAGGTCATTGTTGCGCGCAATTACTTTGGATGAGGCAAACTCTCAGGGACTATGGCTACAAATTTAGCAAAGTCCCTCTCCTATGTGATAATGAGAATGCAATCCGCATGACGGATAATCCCGTTGAGCACAGCAACACTAAGCACATAGCCATTTGGTATCACTTTTTGAGAGATCACCAACAAAGGGGGATATGAGATAGCCTATATTAACACCAAAGATCAATTGGCCGATATCTTTACCAAACCACTAGATGAGAAAACCTTTACCAAACTTAGGAATGAGCTAAACATTCTTGATTCTCGAAATTTTGATTGATACTTTGCACACATAGCTCATTTATATACCTTTGATCATATCTCTTTTATGTCTATGACTAATGTGTTTTCAAGTGTAATCTTATGCTTAGTCATAGAATTGAAAGGGAAATGGAGTATTCAACAAAGACAATGCTTCCACTCAACTCCATCGGTATTATCTACTCTTTGCCGGTATTCCGCATCATTCTCCACTTTGGTATAATCTTCACTCATATCTATATGTTTGCCATTGGGGAGAAAGTAAAAGGGCTTATATTTCACTCACAAGTATCCGTTTTTGGCGATTCATGCCAAAGGGGGAGAAAGTATTAGCCCAAAGCAAAAGGACCGCACCACCATCGAACTTTAAAAATGAAGTTTTCAAATTGGCTTCTTAATGTGTTTTCAAAAGGGGAGAAAGTATCTTCAAAAATTTATAAAACCCTCTTGAACACTAAGAGGAGAATTTCATTGAGGGGGAGTTTTGCTTAAGTCAAAGGAAAAGCATTTGAAACAGGGGGAGAAAATTTCAAATTCTGAAAATGCTTCTTTCAATCTTATTCATATATCTTTGACTATTTGCACAAGGTTTTTGAAAAGAATTTTACAAAGAATTTACAAAAACAAAACTCGTGGTGCAAGCATGGTCCAAAATTTTAAATAAGAAGAAAACCATCCATGCATATCTAGTAGAAATAATTATTGGTTTCATTCCAAGCAACCTTTGCACTTACCTTATGCAAACTAGTTCAATTCTGCACTTTTATATTTGCTTTGGTTTGTGTTGGCATCAATCACCAAAAAGGGGGAGATTGAAAGGGAAATAGGGTCAAACCTTTTCCTAAATGAATTTTGGTGGTTGAATTACCCAACACAAATAATTGGACTAACTAGTTTGCTCTAGATTATGAGTTCTACAGGTGCCAAAGGTTCACAATAAGCCAATAAAAAGACCAAGAAAAAGGGTTCAAACAAAAGAGCAAGGGATAACCGAAGTTTGTCCTGGTCTGGCGCACCGGACAGTGTCCAGTGCACCAGGGGACTCCAAGCTGAACTCTTCACCTTCGGGAAATCTCAGAGGCGCTTCGCTATAATTCACCGGACTGTCTGGTGCACCACCGGACAGTGTCCAATGCCCCAGGACCAAGCGACTCTGAACTCGCTAGCTTCGGGAATCCGCTCCACTATAATTCACCGGACATGTCCGGTGCACACCGGACTGTCCGGTGAGCCAGCGGAAGCAACAGCTACTTCGGCGCCAACGGTCACCTGCAGAGGCATTTAATGCGCTACAGTGCGCGCCAGAGTCAGAGCACGCGCGGGAGGCGCACCGGACAGTCTACAGTACCTGTCCGGTGCACCACCGGACAGCCAGGCGACCCCACCAGTCAGAGCTCCAATGGTCGAACCCTAACGGCTGGGTGACGTGGCTGGCGCACCGGACACTGTCTGGTGGCGCACCGGACTGTCCGGTGCGCCCGTCGACAGTAGCCTTCACCAAACGGCTAGTTTGGTGGTTGGGGTTATAAATACCCCTAACCATCCCACATTCAAGTCATCCAAGTTTTCACCTTCCAACTACTTACAAGAGCTCTAGCATTCAATTCTAGACACACCAAAGAGATCAAATCCTCTCCCAATTCCACTCAAAGCTTTAGTGATTAGAGAGAGTGATTGTTGTGTTCATTTGAGCTCTTGCACTTGGATTGCTTCTTTTTCTCATTCTTTCTTGCGATCATCTCAATTGTAATCAAGGCAAGAGACACCAATTGTGTTGTGGTCCTTGCGGGGAAGTTTGATTCCCGGTTGATTGAGAAGAGAAGCTCACTCGGTCCGAGGGACCGTTTGAGAGAGGGAAAGGGTTGAAAGAGACCCGGTCTTTGTGACCACCTCAACGGGGAGTAGGTTTGAGAGAACCGAACATCGGTAAAACAAATTCGTGTGTCTCACTTCTTTATTCGCTTGTGATTTGTTCTTACGCCCTATCTCGGACTCGCATTATATTTCTAACGCTAACCCGGCTTGTAGTTGTGATTAACTTTGTAAATTTCAGTTTCGCCCTATTCACCCCCCCCCTCTAGGCGACTTTCAATTGGTATCAGAGCCCGGTGCTTCATTAGAGCCTAACCGCTTGAAGTGATGTCGGGAGATCACGCCAAGAGGGAGATGGAAACCGGCGACAAGCCCACTACAAGCCACGGAAAGACTTCATCGGAAGAGTCCCGCAACAAGGGGAAGGGGAAGGAGAAGAAATCCTCTTCCCACAAGTCGCATTGGAGTTGTGATAAAAAGAAGAAGATGAGGAAGGTGGTCTACTACGAGACCGACACTTCATCACCATCGACCTCCGGCTCCGACGCGTCGTCCATCACTTCTAAGCGCCACGAGCGCAAGAAGTTTAGTAAGATCCCCCTATGCTATCCTCGCATTCCTAAACATACACCTTTACTTTCTGTCCCATTAGGCAAGCCACCAACGTTTGATGGTGAAGATTATGCTAGGTGGAGTGATATGATGCGATATCACCTAACCTCACTCCACAAAAGTATATGGGATGTTGTTGAGTTTGGTGTATAGGTACCATCCGTAGGGGATGAAGATTATGATGAGGACGAAGTGGCCCAAATCCAACACTTCAACTCCTAAGCCACAACTATACTCCTCGCCTCTCTAAGTCGAGAGGAGTATAATAAGGTGCAAGGGTTGAAAAGTGCTAAGGAAATTTGGGACGTACTAAAGACCGCACATGAAGGAGACGAGGTGACCAAGATCACCAAGCGGGAAACGATCGAGGGGGAGCTCGGTCGCTTCCGTCTCCGCCAAGGGGAGGAGCCACAAGACATGTACAACCGGCTCAAAACCTTGGTAAACCAAGTGCGCAACCTCGGGAGCAAAAAATGAGATGACCACGAAGTGGTTAAGGTTATTCTTAGATCACTTGTTTTCCTTAACCCTACTCAAGTTCAATTGATTCGTGGCAATCCTAGATATACACTAATGACTCCCGAGGAAGTAATCGGGAATTTTGTGAGCTTTGAATTGATGATCAAAGGCTCAAAGAAGATCAACGAGCTTGATGGCCCCTCCACGTCCGAAGCACAACCGGTCGCATTCAAAGCGACGGAGGAGAAGAAGGAGGAGTCTACATCAAGTAGACAACCCATTGACACCTCCAAGCTTGACAACGAGGAAATAGCGCTCATCATCAAGAGCTTCCGCCAAATCCTCAAGCAAAGGAGGGGGAAGGATTACAAGCCCCGCTCCAAGAAAGTGTGCTACAAATGTGGTAAGCCCGGTCACTTTATTGCCAAATGTCCTATTTCTAGTGACAGTGACAGGGGCAATGACAAGAAGGGGAGAAGAAAGGAGAAGAAGAGATATCACAAGAAGAAGGGCGGAGATGCCCATGTGTGCCGCGAGTGGGACTCCGACGAGAGCTCCACCGACTCCTCCTCCGACGAGGACGCCGCAAACATCGCCGTCACCAAGGGTCTTCTCTTCCCCAACATCGGCCACAAGTGCCTCATGGCTAAAGACGGCAAAAAGAAGAAGGTTAAATCCAAATCCTCCACTAAATATGAGTCCTCTAGTGATGATAATGCTAGTGATGAGGAAGATAATTTGCGTACCCTTTTTGCCAACCTCAACATGCAACAAAAGGAAAAATTAAATGAATTGATTAGTGCCATCCATGAGAAGGATGATCTCTTGGACTCCCAAGAGGACTTCCTTATTAAAGAAAACAAAAGGCATGTTAAGGTTAAAAATGCTTATGCTCTAGAAGTAGAGAAATGTGAAAAATTATCTAGGGAGCTAAGCACTTGCCATGAGACTATTGACAACCTTAGAAATGAGAATGCTAATTTGTTAGCTAAGGTTGATTCAAATGTTTGTGATGTTTCAATTCCCAATCTTAGAAACGATAATAATGATTTGCTTGCTAAGATTGAAGAATTAAACATTTCTCTTACTAGCCTTAGGATTGAGAATGAAAAATTGCTTGCTAAGGCTAAAGAACTAGATGTTTGCAATGTTACAATTTCCGATCTTAGAGATAAAAATGATATATTGCGTGCTAAGATTGTTGAACTTAATTCTTGCAAACCCTCTACATCTACCACTGAGCATGTCACTATTTGCACTAGATGTAGAGATATTGATGTTAATGCTATTCATGATCACATGGCTTTAATTAAACAACAAAATGATCATGTAGCAAAATTAGATGCTAAAATTGCCGAGCATAACGTAGAAAATGAAAAGTTTAAATTTGCTAGAAGTATGCTCTATAGTGGGAGACGCCCTGGCATCAAGGATGATATTGGTTTCCAAAAGGGGGACAATGTCAAACTTAATGCCCCTCCTAAAAGATTGTCTAATTTTGTTAAGGGTACCCAAACTTTTGATGCATCTTATGTTTTGACTAACAAATCCGGCAAGATAGTTGCCAAGTTTGTTGGGGGGAAACACAAGGGCTCCAAGACTTGTGTTTGGGTACCCAAAGTTCTTGTGTCTAATGCCCAAGGACCCAAAACCGTTTGGGTACCTAAAATCAAGAACTAAAATTGTTTTGTAGGTATATGCATCCGGGGGCTCAAGTTGGATCATCGATAGCGGATGCACAAACCACATGACAGGGGAGAAGAAGATGTTCTCCTCCTATGAGAAAAATCAAGATCCTCAACGAGCTATCACATTCGGGGATGGAAATCAAGGTTTGGTCAAAGGTTTGGGTAAAATTGCTATATCACCTGACCACTCAATTTCTAATGTTTTTCTTGTAGATTCTTTAGATTACAATTTGCTTTCCGTATCTCAATTATGTCAAATGGGCTACAACTGTCTTTTTACTGGTGTAGGTGTCACTGTCTTTAGAAGAAGTGATGATTCAATAGCATTTAAGGGAGTGTTAGAGGGTCAGCTATACTTAGTAGATTTTGATAGAGCTGAACTCGACACTTGTTTAATTGCTAAGACTAACATGGGCTGGCTCTGGCACCGCCGACTAGCCCATGTTGGGATGAAGAATCTTCATAAGCTTCTAAAGGGAGAACACATTTTAGGATTAACAAATGTTTATTTTGAGAAAGACAGGATTTGTAGCGCATGCCAAGCAGGGAAGCAAGTTGGTGTTCATCATCCACATAAGAACATCATGACGACTGACAGGCCACTGGAGCTCCTACACATGGATTTATTCGGCCCGATTGCTGACATAAGCATCGGCGGGAGTAAGTACTGTCTAGTTATTGTGGATGATTATTCTCACTTCACTTGGGTGTTCTTTTTGCAGGAAAAATATCATACCCAAGAAACCTTAAAGGGATTCTTGAGACGGGCTCAAAATGAGTTCGGCTTAAGGATCAAGAAAATAAGAAGTGACAACGGGACGGAGTTCAAGAATTCACAAATTGAAGGCTTTCTTAAGGAGGAGGGCATCAAGCATGAGTTCTCTTCTCCCTACACCCCACAACAAAATGGTGTAGTGGAGAGGAAGAATCGAACTCTATTGGACATGGCAAGAACCATGCTTGATGAGTACAAGACGCCGGATCGGTTTTGGGCCGAGACGGTTAACACCGCTTGCTACGCCATCAACCGGTTGTATCTACACCGAATCCTCAAGAAGACATCATATGAACTCCTAACCGGTAAAAAGCCCAACATTTCATATTTTAGAGTCTTTGGTAGCAAATGCTTTATTCTTGTTAAAAGAGGTAGAAAATCCAAATTTGCTCCTAAGACAGTAGAAGGCTTTTTACTAGGATATGATTCAAACACAAGGGCATATAGAGTCTTTAACAAGTCCTCATGACTAGTTGAAGTTTCTTGTGACGTTGTGTTTGATGAAACTAACGGCTCTCAAGTAGAGCAAGTTGAACTTGATGAGATAGGTAATGAAGAGGCTCCGTGCATCGCGCTAAGGAACATGTCCATTGGGGATGTGTGTCCTAAGGAATCCGAAGAGCCAACACATGCACAAGATCAACCATCCTCCTCAACGCAAGCATCTCCACCAACTCAAAATGAGGACGAGGCTCAAATTGATGAAGGAGAAAATCAAAATGATGAGACACCTCAAGATGACGGCAATAATCAAGGGGGAGATGCAAATGATCAAGACAAGGAGGATGAAAAACCAAGACCACCACACCCAAGAGTCCACCAAGCAATTCAACGAGATCACCCCGTCGACACCATCCTCCGCGACATTCATAAGGGGGTAACCACTAGATCTCGTGTTGCACATTTTTGTGAGCATTACTCTTTTGTTTCCTCTATTGAACCACACAGGGTAGAGGAATCACTTCAAGATTCGGATTGGGTGATGGCGATGCAAGAGGAGCTCAACAATCTCACTAGGAACGAGGTATGGCATTTAGTTCCACGTCCTAATCAAAATGTTGTAGGAACCAAATGGGTCTTCCGCAACAAACAAGACGAGCATGGTGTGGTGACAAGGAACAAAGCTCGACTTGTGGCCAAGGGATACTCCCAAGTCAAAGGTTTGGTTTTGGTGAAACCTATGCACCCATAGCTAGGCTTGAGTCAATTCGCATATTATTAGCCTATGCTACTTACCATGGCTTCAAGCTTTACCAAATGGACGTGAAGAGTGCTTTCCTCAATGAACCAATCAAGGAAGAGGTCTATGTTGAGCAACCTCCCGGCTTTGAAGATAGTGAGTATCCTAATCATGTCTATAGGCTCTCTAAGGCGCTTTATGGGCTCAAGCAAGCCCCAAGAGCATGGTATGAATGCCTAAAAGATTTCCTTATTGCTAATGGCTTCGAAGTCGGAAAGGTCGATCCTACTTTATTTACTAAAACTCTTGACAATGGTTTGTTTGTATGCCAAATTTATGTTGATGATATTATATTTGGGTCTACTAACGAATCTACATGTGAAGAATTTAGTAGGATCATGACACAGAAATTCGAGATGTCGATGATGGGGGAGTTGAAGTATTTTCTAAGATTCCAAGTCAAGCAACTCCAAGAAGGCACCTTCATTAACCAAACGAAGTATACTCAAGACATTCTAAACAAGTTTAGGATGAAGGATGTCAAGCCCATCAAGACTCCCATGGGAACCAATGGGCATCTCGACCACGACACGGAAGGTAAATCCGTCGATCAAAAGGTATACCGGTCGATGATAGGTTCATTACTCTATTTATGCGCATCTCGACCGGACATTATGCTTTTCGTATGCATGTGTGCAAGATTCCAAGCCGACCCTAAGGAATCTCACCTTACGGCTGTAAAATGAATCTTGAGATATTTGGCTTATACTCCTAAGTTTGGGCTTTGGTACCCTTGGGGATCCACATTTGATTTAATTGGTTATTCGGATGTCGATTGGGCAGGGTGTAAAATAAATAGAAAGAGCACATCGGGGACTTGCCAGTTCTTGGGAAGGTCCTTGGTGTCTTGGGCTTCAAAGAAGCAAAATTCTATAGCTCTTTCTACCGTCGAAGCCGAGTATATTGCCGCAGGCCATTGTTGCGCGCAATTTCTTTGGATGAGGCAAACCCTTAGGGACTATGGTTACAAATTAACCAAAGTTCCTCTTCTATGTGATAATGAGAGTGCAATCCGCATGGCGGATAATCCCGTTGAGCATAGCCGCACTAAACACATAGCCATTCGGTATCATTTTCTTAGGGATCACCAACAAAAGGGGGATATCGAGATTGCATATATTAACACTAAAGATCAATTAGCCGATATCTTTACCAAGCCACTAGATGAACAAACTTTTACCAAACTTAGGCATGAGTTAAATATTCTTGATTCTAGGAATTTCTTTTGATGTCTTGCACACATAGCTCATAAATATACCTTTGATCATGTCTCTTTTATATATGCTATGACTAATGTGTTTTCAAGTGAATTTCAAACCAAGTCATAGGTGTATTGAAAGGGAATTGGAGTCTTCGGCGAATACAAAGGCTTCCACTCTACTCTATCACTCATCCTTCGCCGTCGCTCCGAGCATCTCTCCGTCTTTGGTATAATCTTCACTCATATGTTTTACTTGCCAAAGGGGAGAAAGTAGTTAGTCAAGGGCTTATATTTCACTCAAACATCCGTTTTTGGCGATTCATGCCAAAGGGGGAGAGAGTATTAGCCCAAAGCAAAAGGACCGCACCACCACCAAATTTTAAAACTTATGATTTTAAAATTGGTATCTCATTGTGTTTAAAAAGGGGGAGAAAGTAGTATTTTCAAAATTGGTATCTTAAAACCCTCTTGAACACTAAGAGGAAGATTTTTATTTAGGGGGAGTTTTGGTTAGTCAAAGGAAAAGCATTTGAAACAAGGGGAGAAAATTTCAAATCTTAAAAATGCTTCGCAAAATCTTATTCATTTACCTTTGACTATTTGCAAAAGGACTTTGAAAAGGATTTACAAAAAGAATTTGCAAAAACAAAACATGTGGTGCAAGCGTGGTCCAAAATGTTAAAAATAAAGAAACAATCCATGCATATCTAGTAAGTAATATTTATTGGCTCAATTCTAAGTAACCTTGGTACTTACATTTTGCAAACTAGTTCAAATTATGCACTTCTATATTTGCTTTGGTTTGTGTTGGCATCAATCACCAAAAAGGGGGAGATTGAAAGGGATTTAGGCTTACACCTATATTCCTAAATTGATTTTGGTGGTTGAATTGCCCAACACAAATAATTGAACTAACTAGTTTGCTCTAGTCTATAAGTTCTACAGGTGCCAAAGGTTCACAATAAGCCAATAAAAAGACCAAGAAAAAGGGTTCAAACAAAAGAGCAAGGGATAACCGAAGTGTGTCCTGGTCTGGCGCACCGGACTGTTCGATGTGCCACCGGACAGTGTCCAGTGCACCACCGGACAGTGTCTGGTGCACCAGGGGACTCCAAGCTGAACTCTTCACCTTCGAGAAATCTCAGAGGCGCTTCGCTATAATTCACCGGACTGTCCGGTGCACCACCGGACAGTGTCTGGTGCCCCAAGACCAAGCGACTCTGAACTCGCCAGCTTCGGGAATCCGCTCCGCTATAATTCACCGGACATGTCCGGTGCACACCGGACTGTCCGGTGAGCCAGCGGAAGCAACGGCTACTACGGCGCCAACAGTCACCTGCAGAGGCATTTAATGCGCAACAGTGCGCGCCAGAGTCAGAGCACGCGCGGGAGGCGCACCGGACAGTCTACAGTACCTGTCCGGTGCACCACCGGACAGCCAGGCGACCCCACCAGTCAGAGCTCCAACGGTCGAACCCTAACGGCCGGGTGACGTGGCTGGCGCACTGGACACTGTCCGATGGCGCACCGGACTGTTCGGTGCGCCCGTCGACAGCAGCCTTCACCAAACGGCTAGTTTGGTGGTTGGGATTATAAATACCCCCAACCATCCCACATTCAAGTCATCCAAGTTTTCACCTTCCAACCACTTACAAGAGCTCTAGCATTCAATTCTAGACACACCAAAGAGATCAAATCCTCTCCCAATTCCACTCAAAGCTTTAGTGATTAGAGAGAGTGATTGTTGTGTTCATTTGAGCTCTTGCACTTGGATTGCTTCTTTTTCTCATTCTTTCTTGCGATCATCTCAATTGTAATCAAGGCAAGAGACACCAATTGTGTGGTGGTCCTTGCGGGGAAGTTTGATTCCCGGTTGATTGAGAAGAGAAGCTCACTCGGTCCGAGGGACCGTTTGAGAGAGGGAAAGGGTTGAAAGAGACCCGGTCTTTGTGACCACCTCAACGGGGAGTAGGTTTGAGAGAACCGAACCTCGGTAAAACAAATCTGTGTGTCTCACTTCTTTATTCGCTTGAGATTTGTTCTTACGCCCTCTCTCGGACTCGCATTATATTTCTAACGCTAACCCGGCTTGTAGTTGTGATTAACTTTGTAAATTTCAGTTTCGCCCTATTCACCCCCCCCCCCCCTAGGCGACTTTCAGAAAGAGACCCGGTCTTTGTGACCACCTCAACGGGGAGTAGGTTTGCAAGAATCGAACCTCGGTAAAACAAATCACCGCGCCACACTCTTCATTTGCTTGTGATTTGTTTTCGCCCTCTCTTTCAGACTCGATTATATTTCTAACGCTAACCCCGGCTTGTAGTTGTGCTTAAGTTTATAATTTTCAGATTCCACATATTCACCCCCGTTCCCTCTAGGCGACTTTCAATGGCCGATTGAGAACCCCTGAACACATTCTAATCGAACCAATTACTTTATTTACTTTTCCTGCCCTAGGAGTAGATGTAGCGTAGTTCTAGTTGTAGGCTTCCGCATATCCGCCTCCAACTCTATTCGACTCTACATCGTCTTGATCTGTCTTGGGTGGCCTGCCGATTCCAAGATGACCCTAGGATCTCACCCCTCTCGAGGGGCAAGATCTAGTTGTCCACTCGAGACCTCTTCCTCGAATTGATCTCTTAATTCCTAGGCGACTCCACGTCGTCTGGGGATGCCCCGAGTGACCTGTCGACTCGGAGCACCTTAAGATCTCTTCCCCCCAGGGGACGAGATCTAGATTCCAGCAAGGAGGAGGTAGACGACCCTGTAGCTAGGTCGCGGACCGTCCGGCCTAGAACCACGGACCGTTCGAAGTGACACAGGGAAGGCACCGCTCCTGCACCCAGGTCGCGGACTGTCCGGCCCAGAGCCGCGGACCGTCCGTGCTGCCGCAGAGAGCACCACCAGGCGGTACACCACCTAGTGATTAGCGCCCAAAAAAGGCACCAACAGTAGGTAGTGGAAAGAGTTATCTGGCAAAGGCATTGCACGATCTTGAAGTTGAGAATGGTGCAAATGCGCCTAGGATACACTCCATGGATGATTATTTCATGATTGAAATTATGAAGGTCAGCAGGAATTGGAAAACTATTGTTCTTAGTAATGATATTGTCTTAATCTGGATAATCTAGCCAATATTCTCTTAGAAAGTGGAAGAAAAAGAAAAACGACTTGGAGGATTGAATCACTCCATAGACCATAAGCAGTGCAAAACAATTTAACAGCGGCACGAGGCAGCGGCAGCCGCGCGTCAGGTTCGGCAGGGTGCACCTCTACAACAACTACACCAGGGACTAGGGCATCTACGCTGTCTGTGCCAGCGTCGAATCACAAGCACAGACCATATGAACTGAACAAATTTAATTAAAGTGGATTCTAATTTGGTCGTTCTATATATAACCGTAGTGTGAATTATGATTTTGTCGAGCTGCCTCAGATTATCTCCCAGTGCAATATTTACGAGGCAGGAAAGAAGAACAAAGTCTTCAGGTACATGGAAGAACAGGTAACAATCAGTATAGTAGATACATACAGTACACTTCAAAACCATTGCTTCAACTATAAGCGTGGCGACACACGGACCTAGGTTCCCAGCAAAAAGCAGCACATGGAGGGACGACTCTTTGGACCTTATCTTGAGCAGTTCCGTTGCAAAGCTGCAGGGAATCACCGCGAGCACCTTGTAAGCATCCAATTCAGCAATTCCTTGAAGAACAGCCAAATAGGAAGAGGATGGGTGGGAGATGAAAACCTTTATATCGAAGAGGGGGAGATTCGGAGGGCGGTTGGGTCAGGCTGACCAGCGGCATGCATGAAGGTTGTGGGAGTTCGACCGCACAAGGGTTGCATCTCAGACTAACTGGTGCACAGAGGCATGCACAGAGGTTATTCAGCGGGGAAAGGCGTGCACGGGTGTGGATCGAGGGGGACACGCGGATGGCGGGGTTCGGCGGTGGTTCTGGGGACGGCACGCGTGGGTTCGGCGGTGGTTTCCAGGAATGTCGTGTGCGCGATGGATTGTGCGGCGTCGGGTGCAGATTTCTGTCGCGGTCGTGGTCGGGCTCGGGGATGGGGCGTCGGCGCTCAGGGATGGGGATGGCGCGGCCGCAAGGTCGAGGCACGGCGGATTTCTGGGCGCGGCCGCAAGGTTGAGGCTCGGGGTTCATCGGCGCTCGGGGCTCGTCGGCGCACGGGGACGGGGCTTCGGCACTTAGGGACGGGGATGGCAGCTACGGGGTCGGCGGGGATGGTGGATGCAGGGTCGGGCTGCGGGGTCAGCGGGAATGGTGCGTGGGTCGATGGGGATGGAGGGGTGTTTTGTAAAACGGTGACGCAGGCGTGTGATATGCTCAACGGGTTGATTAGAAGAAGAATATGGGTCTTTTGTAAAAATATGACAGAAGACGACCGTTGAAACTGATGTTTTAACTATATTATAGATTACGTAGGAACACATGCCTGAATGAATGGTGGTGCTATGCGTATGCGTTGCAGTTGCACGAGTGCAGTGCGGTCCAGCGCGCACGTGGAGACTGGCAACTTGGCAAGCCAGCAACGGTTGCCATCCAGATGCAGGGCGTGAACTGCCGCCGCCCTTTGGCTCATTGCCACGTCCTCGTTTGCCCTCGGGACCTCGCCACACGCACGTTCGGACGTTCCCTTCCGGGCTTCCCAGTTCCCACCAATCCGCAGATATAGCGCGCGCAGTCAAACTGTAACCAACGACGTTCTACTCTTCTTGTGGCTCTGAATCTGAAACGATGCTGAATTGCCGACCTCCATTAATTACTCCCTCCGTTTCGTTTTAGTTGTCGCTGGATAGTGCAAAATTAAACTATCTAGCGACAACTAAAAAGAAATGGAGGAAGTATGTACATATGGACACCGAATGGCAGATAGTTCATTACGTGTATAACATAACACCAACTGACCAACCATGATTGAAACCGTCATAATCTGTAGTTCTTTGCATCAAAATCAGATACAGTTACACGGAAATGGCCACCAGTTGTAATGTTCTAAACTACCGGGACTAGGGTCTTGATCAACTAGTGGCCAGTCTGCCTCTGCTCCAGCCATCCTCGGCCAATTTGCCACTGATCCAGCCATCCTCGACTACCAGGACCCGGTTCTGTTCATGATCTGTTATTGTTCTCGAGTCCTGGAAGTGTAGGACGGTAGCAGCAGCCTTTTGCATATGTCTTCATTTCATATTTGGCAAATCCCTGTATTAAATTCTTCTGTTTCAAAATGGTATTGTAATTGTTATGTCTTCTGATTTACTAAGGTTGTATTTGGTTTGAGAACGTGCAAGATAGGATGGCTCCATTTCAGTTTTCTAGGTTAGGATGGTTCTAGTCTAGCGTTTGGTATAAGGAATAGAGTCTTGGACTTCTCTCTTTGGATAGAAGGATAGCACGGAGAAATTTATGCTGTTGTTTATGATCCGTTAGGTAGGCCTGTATGTCATATTTTCTTCCTCTGCCCCTTCTATTGTTGCTGACCCCAATTTTGTCTACGCTCCCATGATCGTCGCAAGTTTAACCTTAGTCCTTGGATCCCCTCGTAAGGATGCCCTCGTGAGAGCCAAACTTCTAGTCGGATAACTCTGTGAATAGCTCTAGTTTTCCCCATGCGTAAATAGGTCTCTAGAATAATCTCTTATAGACTGCTCCTCATCGTCTTCAGTATTGAGTTTTCAACCGAAACGCTACAACTCTTGTTCCCTCCAATATACAATGGTGGTTACACCATAAACACAATTGGTACGATCTTGTAAGACTACAAGCCCTGAGTACAACTACAATGGTACGAGAAAGCACAAAAAGACAAGAGGTATTTTGAACTCATTCAAACACTATACCTATACCTAGAGCAATTGCTATAAGCAACATTCTAACTAATCTAAACACTTCAGAAAAAACACTTGCGCTAATCAATGTTTCTAGCTACTAAGATGTGACTTAACTCTCTTGATATGCTTCTCAGCTCTTACACTACACAAATGTTCGGTTGGGGTCCTATTTATAGCCCATAAGGAGAGACGTAGTTGTTGCACCATCAACATACATCTCTACACATCGTTCATAACAACTACTATTTTAGCACTAGCCGTTGTTGGCCATTGGGGCATGCCTCTTTAGCGTATAGTCGGTACTGTCGGACCAATCCTTCGCACATTTGTCCTTTCATGAAACTTTCTAGTGACCCTTGGACTCTATCTCTCATGGTTTGATGCTCCTTTGAACATAAACAATGTAATTGTTTGGCCTAATGTCATCTTTTACTGTGAATTTGACGCTTAGTCCGATGGACCTCACTGTCTGTGTAGTGAGACCGTATAGTCTGATGCCCTTGCCACTACCGGTCTGATGCTCAGTCTGACGTTCTTGTTGTCTATCGGCTTGGGTTAGCTCGTCCTATGATCCGATGGCCCACATGGCAGCTCTACGCTCGCTAAAACCCTTCTCTTTGTTACTTTATGATCTTCACGTCTGGTTTGGTTATATCTTGTGTCTTAGACTTTTGAATGTTATAATCTTCAATGGTGTTCTAATGTTTTATTTAAGGTGTTGATAATCTAGATCACTCATTTGCCTTAGTTTAAGTCTATTTTGCATCCTTTGAATTATATTCAAAGGTAAGAGCATATCCAATAAATTAGTCAAATAGCTCGTCAAGCCAAATTTTGACTACTCAACAACAAAATAACTCTACAATAGACTACTATCTAACTCACCAAACTATCCGACTTTCTAAATTAGCTCCCTCAATAGCCAAATTTGGCTAGCCATCTGACTAGTCAAACTAGATAAATAGTCTGTTGGAGTGAGATGCTACATATAGAGTGTAATCTTTATGAAAAGATCAATAGAGAGCCATAAACGAAGAGTTTCTTGGAGATGCTCTAATGTTAGTTGACATGACCTTATTGGTCATCAATCACCAAAACCTAGCTATAAATGATTCTCGGTTTATTTTTGTTACAATGTCTATATAAATTACAACAAAATAATCTATAATTTTAATATAAATATATGCAATAAAATTTGTCTAGAATGTTTAAAAAATACTATAAAAATCCCCAAAAGCCCTAACCATACCATCCTAGTCCAGTAGTATACTATAGTAGATGTAGTGTATTTTGTCTCCTTTTCATTTTGTGGTCGGAAGGTACGCCATTCTCCTACTTATCGTCGTTAGTTATTTTTTGAACGACATTCTTCGCCTACGGCAAGTATGCCTTTTATTTCTGGCCCTCCCTAAAACGCGCCATGCTCGTCGATGAGCCGCTTGTCTATCTCCATTGGCCATTGCCATTGTTTTTGAAGCGAACGCCATGCACCGATGCACGTGCCACAAGCCCACAAAGGTTCCTGTTCTTGAACGATCAGTCTGAGATGCATGCACGACGATCGATCTACAGCTAGCGTTGCATGACGATATGGACCTACACTCGCGGGCAAAGCCCATGGACACCGCCGTCGCCGTCGCGGTGGCTGTCGTCGCCACCGCCCTCCTCGTGCGGGTTGGCCACGCCGACATCACGACCACGCCTATCGTGTCTGACGCGAGGCCGATCATCCTCTTCGAGGAGTTCGGCTTCACGAGCGGCGGCAAGGCCGCGGTCTCCATAAGCCGCGCGACGTGGCAACTCCGGCCGGGGTCACGCCTCTCCAGCGTTGACTCCAGCCTCATGGGATTCGTGCTCATCGCCAGTGCCCAGTTCCCAGGGATCAACAACCAGACACAGTACTACGCCGCCGATCCGGGAGGCGGCGGCCGATTCTGCGTGCTGACGAGCGACTACGCGCTCCCGATGCTCCGGCTCAGCGACGTTCCGCCGGGCGGGGTCACTACCACCGTAACCATCGACTACCCCGACGAGTACGCCGTCGTGTTCAGCAACTGCCAGGACGGCGTGGAGGTCACCATGGACGTGCGTACCGAGATGTACAACGTGCGCCGCGACGCCTCCGGCGGGACCAGGGACTACCTCCCCGTCGGGCTGCAGCCTCTGCCGGCCATCTACGCGGGCGTGGCGGTGGTGTACCTAGCGTTCCTGGCGGGGTGGGTGTGGGCGTGCGTCCGGCAGCACGCCACGACGGAGCGGATCCACGCCGTGATGGGCGCTCTGCTGCTGTTCAAGGCGCTCAAGTTGGCGTGCGCGGCCGAGAGCATGTGGTTCATCGAGCGCACGGGCACGTCGCACGGCTGGGACGTGGCGTTCTACGTGTTCGGCTTCTTCAAGGGCATCCTGCTCTTCATCGTCATCGTCCTCATCGGCACCGGCTGGTCCTTCCTGAAACCGTACCTCCAGGTCAATTTCGAGATAGAATCCTAACGTCGATATCAGCGCTGCAATTCTTTCAGCTGGTGGCTTTCAATGTTGCAGGAGCGCGTAAAGAGCCTGCTGATGGTCGTGATACCGCTGCAAGTGATCGAGAACCTGCTGCTGGTGGTGATCGGCGAGACGGGCCCGACGCGGCGGGGTTGGGTCGTGTGGACCCGGGCCTTCCTGCTCGTCGACGTCATCTGCTGCTCCGCCGTCATCTTCCCCGTCATCTGGTCCATCCGGAGCCTGCGCGAGGCCTCCAAGACCGACGGCAAGGCGGCGCGCGACCTCAAGAAGCTCACTCTCTTCAAGCGCTTCTACCTGGTCGTCGTCGGCTACCTCTACTTCACCCGGATCATCGTGTCAGCGTTCCTCGCCGTGCTCAACTACAAGTACCGGTGGGGAGTCGATGTTGCAGTCGAGGCCGCGAGCTTTGCCTTCTACCTGTTCGTCTTCTACAACTTCAAGCCGGTAGAGAAGAACCCGTACTTGTACATCGGCGACGATGAGAAGGAGGCCGCCCGTGGCCGTGGGCACCTCGAGACGGACGATGGGGCTTTGATTCTGAGCTCTGATTCATGGGGATGCAGAACCATCTCCTGATCCTGCGTAATTGTGAAGTAGATATGATGTACTCGGTACTTGTTATCTCGCAGCATCATTTCGTACATCTCTACGTTATTGTGAAGTAGTTTTTTTACTCTAGCTCTATAAACAGTTTCATGTGTGAAGACAGAGCTGTTTTTAGGGATGAAAACGGTCGGAAACGGTCGGTAAACACTAAAACCATTACCGTTTTCATATTTTTTATCGGAAACAAAATCGAAAACGGTAACTCCGGAAACGGAAACGGTATCGGTATTTCGGAAACATCGGAAACGAAAGTTCGGTGAGGAAAATACACCGGTAACGGTCGAAATCTAAAATACGATCGGTAAACATATCAAACTTCACAATAAAACAAAATTGACAAAACATCACAAATACCACAAGTTCACAATTCATGATATAACAAGTTCACAAGGATCACAAATTTATAATATAAAAAGTTTACAAAGATCACAAGTTCACAATATAACAAGTTCACAGTATAACAAGTTCATAAAGATCACAAGTTAACATACTCAAAGTTCACAATTCACAATATCCACTCGATTTAGTTGACGTGGCATGCTTACTCATGAAATATTTTTTCCTTACATAAAGGGTTTTTTCACAGCCTCACAGGAAAACCCTAAAATCTAGTGTGTGGAAAAGACAGACTGTCGGCTCTCTATCATTATATATTACTAATACATAACATGTGCATAGAAAATGGTGGATTCGTTCGAGAGACCAAATCGATAATCTCAACTGCCTTCCAACACCATCTAACCCCAAAAAAAATCTTAAAGCGTCCAAAAAATACAAAAATAAGTAATCCTTATCCAGAGATGTACAGGCGATGCGAAAAAATCACATGCTGGAAAATTCCGAAAAAAATTCCGAAAAAATTCCGAGACACAATTCCGGAAATTTCCGAGACATAAATCCGGTAATTTCCGACAAAAACCGGTAACCGATGGAAACGGTCGGTAAAACACCACGCCGATTCCGATACCGATTCCGATAGAAAATTCCGAAAACCGATTCCGTTTTCGAAAAATACCGTTACCGATGAATCCGATCGAAAAATTTCGAAATCGGTTTCCGGAATTCCGAAAAATTCCGAAACCGTTTTCATCCCTAGCTGTTTTCATAAAATGTCTTTCTCACTCCTTTATACCGGATTTCGTGCGCCGTACATCATTCTCTATATATACTCCTTCTAAAACACGAGTTTCACCTACCCTTGCCTAAGAACCACATAAGAAAAATAAGATAAGGTGTTTTGTTCTACGTGTCTCGTTTACAAATAGATAAGGCTTATCTCTTTACATGCGTAGAGCAGACCATCATATTCTCACATAATAACCGGATAAGATTTATTTCTTACATGCGGAGAGCAAGCCATCCAACTCGCCAGCCGTCGTCCGCTGTAGCAACTTTACAGACAGCGCGAGAAGAACAATCAGTGCCGGAATCCAGGCTTTTGCCGAGTGCCCGAAGATTTGTCGAGTGCTTTTTATCGAACACTCGGCAAAAACATCTTTACCGAGAGCCGCACTCGGTAAAGTCCCACACTCGGTAACGAGGTCGTTTACCGAATACAGGACACTCGGTATAGAAACATACTCGGCAAAGACTTCTTTGCTGAGTGCTAAACTCTCGGTAAAGGCGGCGCTTAGCAAATAGCCGTCAGCGGCCGTCTAAAGCTGACGGCCGTTAACATTTACCGAGGGTCGGTGGTTGGCACTCGGCAAAGAGGTTTCTTTGCCGAGTGTCAACCAGCTGACACTCGGCAACGAATTCTTTGCCGAGTGCCTTCTTTGGCCACTCGGCAAAGTATATTTTTATTTTTAAAATTTTGTCAACCAAGCTTTTTGTGGTATGTTCCTACACTATGTAGACCTACATGTAGCATTTTGGGATAATTATAACAATGTTTTCAATAGCTATTAGATTTAGTTCGTTTATTTGAATTTCTTCGGAAAATTCAGATTTAGACTGCAAGTCACTCGAAACTTGGAAAACCGTGCATGCAAAAATGATACACATCCTATTTAGCACAAGTTACGACCAATTTCAGAAGCGGACCGGAATCTTCGAGCAACATGCTAACTAAACATGGTCGTGAACTTGTCATCCACATGTTTACAATTTGTATAAAACACAAATAAAGTCAGAAAATCATGAAACTTGTCCACGTGTCATGATATCATATATAGAGCCTGTGATAAAAATTTGAAAAAGTTTCGAAAAGTTGTGACACACTATATGTAGAAACCTAAGAGATCCACACATGAAATCATAGAGTTTCAATGTGGATCTCTTAGGTTTCTACACATAGTGCGTCACAGCTTTCTCGAAACTTTCTCAAATTTTTATCACAGGCTCTATATATGATATCATGACACGTGGACAAGTTTCATAATTTTCTGACTTTATTTGTGTTTTATACAATTTGTAAACATGTGGATGGCAAGTTCACAGCCATGTTTAGTTAGCATGTTGCTTGAAGATTTCGGTCCGCTCCTAAAATCGGTCGTAACTTGTGCTAATAGGATGGGTATCATTTTTGCATTCACGGTTTTTCAAGTTTCGAGTGACTTGCAGTTCAAATCTGAATTTTCCGAAGAAATTCAAATAAACGAACTAAACCTACTAGCTATTGAAAACACTGTTATAATTGTTCCAAAATGGTACATGTAGGTCTACATAGTGTAGGAATATACCATAAAAAGTTTGGTTGACAAAATTTAAAAAATAAAAATATACTTTGCCGAGTGTCCAGGCTTAGACAATCGGCAAAGAAGCCTTTGCCGAGTGTCAGCCGTGTGACACTCGGCAAAGTATTTCTAAAAACCCTAATTCACTTCTTTGCCAAGTGTCTGTCAGTGGGCACTCGGCAAAGACTCCTTTACCGAGTGTCGAATCTGAGGCACTCGGCAAAGCCTATTTTAAAATTTTTTAAAAAACTTTGTCGAGTGCCACATCACGGGCACTCGACAAAGAAGTGAATGTTAACCGATATCCAGCTCTCCTTCTTCTCTCTCACTCACTCACGTCACTCTCTCACCCAGCCACCCGCGCGCGCCGCCGTCGCCGCCCGCGCGTGCCACCGTCGCCGCCCGCGCGCGCCCCCGCGCCCCGCGACCACATGCGCCGCCGCCGCCGTCCACACTCGCGCGCGCCACCACCCACTGCTCGCCGCGGCGCCCCCGCCCGCGCGCTCCTGGCCCCGCTTCTCGCCAGCCCGCGCGCGCCGCCATCGCACCCCGCGCGCCGCTGCCCGTACGCGCCCTACCACCCCCGCGCGCGCGCCCTGCCCCGCGCCCCGCCACACCCGTGTGCCGCTGCCGCCCGCGCGACGCCGCTCGCGAACGCCGCGCCATCTCCGTCAATCACCGTCGCTGCGGCCATCTCCGGACACCACGCCATCTTCGCCATCTTCCCTGGCTAAGGTATACATTTCTAATATATGCATATGGTTGGTGCATAGGAAATTACATGCGATTGATTATATGTGGTTAAGCGTAGTTTGCATGTGATTGGTCTATAGGAAATTACATTTCTAATGTATGTGTATGATTGGTCTATAGGAAATTGCATTTCTAATATATGTGTATGTGGCTCGTGCCGTTGAATTATGCGTGTATGTCAGCCATCGTGCTAATAGTTTTATTTGCAGGATTTTGAAACCTCCCCGTGTAGGGGAAGTGCTGCCAAAATTTTCTATTGCTAGGCTTCTGTTAGAGGATGGAGGACCGTGAGTGGATGTACACGGGCCGTAGAGGAAGGGACGATGTCACCACTGAATGGATTAGAAAGACTGATGATTTCGTGGAACGAGCATATGGCGAAGCTGCTAAAGGAGCGAGTTTAGTGCCATGCCCGTGCAGCAAATGTGCCAACCGAAAAAGAAAACCAAAGAAGACCACGGTAGAACATATTTGGAAGAATGGATTTACGCCGGGCTATACTCGGTGGATCTTTCATGGTGAAGCACATCGTACAAGAGAGGAGGTGTTGAGACAACGTGTCGAGGATTATGACGCGGATGCGATGGTAGCGGATATGTTGAACGACTATCAGGAGGCACGGTACATGGGAGGATGTATGGATGATGAGCTAGAGCCGACTGCAAAGGCGTTCTACGACATGTTTGACGCGGCACAGAAGCCCCTTCATGGCCAGACAAAGGTTTCTCAACTGGATGCCATTGGGCGTGTAATGGCGTTCAAGTCGCAGTACAGCATGAGTAGAGATGCATTCGATGGCTTGTTGATGGTTATTGGGAGCCTACTTCCGGATGATCACGTTCTGCCAAAGAGCATGTACGAGGCACAGAAACCCCTTCGTGCACTCAAGATGATGTATGAGCAGATTCATGCTTGTCCGAAGGGCTGCGTGCTATTTAGGAAAGAATACGCGGAGGCAAAGTACTGTCCTAAGTGTAAATCATTTAGGTTCATGGAGGTAGACTCTGGTGATGGACAGAAGAGACAGCTCGACATCCCCTTGAAAATCCTACGGCACCTTCCGTTCATACCGAGGATCCAGCGTCTGTACATGATAGAGGAATCCGCGAAACAGATGACATGGCACAAAAATGGAAAATGATACAATCCTGATAAGATGGTGCACGCATCCGATGGTGAAGCATGGAAACACTTTGATGCCATTCACCTTGAGAAAGCCGAAGAGGCTCGTAATGTACGTGTTGCGTTGGCCACAGATGGGTTCAATCCCTATGGAATGAGTGCTGCCCCGTACACATGTTTGCCCGTGTTTGTTATCCCAATCAATCTCTCCCCTGGTGTGTGATTTCAAAGGTAGAATATATTTATGTCGTTGATAATTCCCGGACAGCCAGGGAATAAAATGGGCGTGTACATGGAGCCTTTGATCGATGAATTGGTACGTGCCTGGGAGGAAGGGGTATGGACGTATGACCGAGCTACGAAGACAAACTTCAGAATGCATGTTTGGTACCAGTACTCCATGCATGACTTACCGGCGTATGGGCTATTCTGCTCCTGGTGTGTTCACGGTAAGTTCCCATGCCCAGTTTGCAAGGAAGCTCTCAGATTCATTTGGTTGAAAAAGGGTGGCAAATATTCGTCCTTCGATAAACATCGACAATTTCTCCCTCCTGACCATCCATTCCGCCTAGACATCAAGAACTTTACGAAAGGTGACGTAGTGACAGACCGCCCACCTGCAACGATGACTGGCGCCGAAATTCGTCAACAGATAGATGGGCTCGTGGCCAATACAGAAGGTGGTTTTGTGGGATATGGTGAGCAGCATATGTGGACATATAAGTCTGGCTTGACTCGGCTCCCCTATTATGACGACCTGCTCCTTCCACACAACATTGACGTGATGCACACTGAAAAGAATGTTGCCGAGGCACTGTGGGCAACAATTATGGACATTCCTGATAAGTCAAAGGATAACGTAAAGGCAAGAGTGGATCTGGCAGCGTTATGTGATAGACCAAACCAAGAGATGAAGCCACCAAGTGGTGGAAAGACATGGAGAAGGCCTAATGCTGATTTCGTCCTAAGCAGGGCCCAGAGGAAGGAAGTACTTCAGTGGATCAAGATGTTGATGTTCCCTGATGGGTATGCAGCTAACCTGAGTAGGGGGGTGAACTTATCTACTATGCGAGTCTTAGGGATGAAGAGTCATGACTTCCACATATGGATTGAACGGATTCTTCCTACGATGGTTCGAGGCTATGTACCTGAGCATGTCTGGCTAGCGCTTTCAGAGTTGAGCTATTTCTTCCGTCAGCTTTATGCAAAAGAGTTATCTCGGACCGTGGTTACAGACTTGGAAAGATTAGCACCCGTATTATTGTGTAAGCTTGAGAAGATATTTCCACCCGGCTTCTTCAATCCAACGCAGCATTTGATTCTTCATCTTCCCTATGGTATAATATAAACTAATACTTTTTATTTATCACTTGGATAGGTCTTGGACGCTTGTGGATTATGCTGGGGGTCATCGTCGCCTCCCCATTGGCATCCTCGGCCTGTTGTGCAGGGAACACTTCCCTGGACTGGTTGAGTACGCCGAAGTGACGGGCCCAGCCTACACCTTCGACCACTACGCTGTCGCCCCCGATGCAGTAGACCGGGACGGCCGGGAATTCAATAACAAGGCGGAGCGGGTGAAGCAAGAGCTGTGGGTAAGTCTTAGTATAATGTAAAATATGTCGCATTCATTGCAAATTCTTGAAATAATGTATGGATACATCATTTTTGTATGCAGGATTTCTTCTGATGCGAGGCTGGATACGAGGCTAGGGTGGATGTAGTGGCCACCACAAGCTGTAAGAAGCTCGTCGTGGACATGCACTATGAGGCTCGAATCCAGGCTATCGTCACCTACCACGGCTCCGTCCTTGGAGAAGGTGACCAAGCAGCAAGCCCGAACCATGTCGTTGACCAGGGACCAGTACCTGCAGGTAAAGTCATGCATGTTTGGTACCAGTACTCCATGCATGAATTTTATTTTATCTTCTGATATGCACTTTACGTGTTTACTTTGTAGATGATTCCACATTGGTGCGCCGCACATCCTCTATGCTGGGAGCAGATGGTGGATAGGTGGTATTCGGTTGAGTGGGACGAGGCGCACAATGCTAGCTGGGAACGGCGTATGATGATGCAAGGTCCCTCCCACCACCAAGGCAGCCAGAGCCTGGGCCAATATGCCGAAGCATGGGTACGCCCTCTTTTTTATTTAGGTATATAGCACTAGATTAGATATTATTTCTAACTATCTCGTTGGTTTTCTTGCAGTCGGTGTCACATGGTGGCCGGCCTTGCTCCACCTTCTTGGCATATGCTATGGCCCATAAGGGCAAGGCGACGTCCGACATCACCTACAACCCGGATGATGGGCCCGAGGCCTACATCAACCCCGTCGTCTACAGTCGCCTTCATGACTACACCGCCATGGCGCAGGAGGTCCATGGCCCAGATTATGATCCGAGCATCGAGCTGATCGACCCTGATGTGCTCATGAGGGTCGAAGGAGGCAAGAGACATGGGCGGTACTGGATTGCCGACGGGGCAATCAACTCGTCCTCCACTCCCACTCTGTCTCAGGTGCGAGCAAGGAGCACGGGCTCGAGTCCAGCCATACGACCTCGGCACGATAGCTCACAGCATCGCATACAGCAACTCGAGGTTAGTGCTTCTGTAACTCGTCCTTCCTTGAGTTATATACCTTCTCTTTGAGTTACTATAACTTTGGCTTGTAATATTACAGACCCAACTAGAAGAAGAGAGGAGGGAACCTCAAGAGATGGAGGCGAGGATAATGGCGGAGCGGGCGGCGACTGATCAGAGGATGGCGGAGACGTTCCAGTACATACAGAGCCTTGGCGCCGCATAGGGTTTCGCTCCGCCACCTCCATTGTTCCCTGCAGTTGACCCTGCTCTGTTTCATACTCCTGTGAGCATCAAAATTGTAGTTACATGTTGGTAATGCATCTGGTATAACACATGCAATCTCTTCTCTGTGCAGGGCCAATCTGGGGCGGCATCCAACAACCCTCATGAAGGATACAGCCCAACGCAGCACCAGTCCAACCGCCCACCTCCATGAGAGTTATGTTTTTAGTGTTTCGAACACAAAACTTATGTTGAATACTTGTTAGAGCTTGTGAACTTGTGTTGATACTTCTGAACTTCTGTTAATACTGTTTGTGTTGAGAACCTCTCAACTTATGTTGAATACTTATGTCAGAATTTGTGTTAATACTGTTTGTGTTGGCTATATATGTCTGTGATGACCTGTGATGTATATATGTGATATCTGTGAAATATCTTTTGTTTGTTTGGGTGGAATAGGGAAAACAAATAAAAAATGTGTGTACTGGTCACTTTGCCGAGTGTAACACTCAGTAAAGAAGTGCTTTGCCGAGTGTCAGGACCATAGCACTCGGCAAAGAACCAAGACCTGGGCACCGGTATAGGTTCTTTGCTGAGTGTAATGGCTCTGGCACTCGGCAAAGAAGCACGCTTTGCCGAGTGTCATACCAAGCACTCGGCAAAGTACCTGACATGGGGACCCCTCTGGCGGATTCTTTGCCGAGTGCTGTCAGGCAGACACTCGGCAAAGGTAACTCCTTTGCCGAGTGTCACCCTGGACACTCGGCAAAGACGTCGTCTCCGTCACCCAGAGCCGTAACGACTGCTTTTCTTTGTCGAGTGCTCTCTGACACTCGGCAAACCACTTTGCCAAGTGCCGGAGAAAAAGTACTCGGCAAAGAAGGCTTTACCGATGCACTGTGTGCCGAGCCCTCTTTGCCGAGTGCGACACTCGGCAAAGAGTTTGCCGAGTGTTTTAAAGGCTTTGCCGAGTGCTTGCCGTCGATTCTGGTAGTGAATCGAGGAAGAGAAGACGCGGGCGATGATGTGTGGCTAAACAGCCCAAGGAGAGGAAAAGAAGAAGATGCTGTCAATATGAGATATTGAGTTTTTATGTAGTTGTTGCATGACGTCGCAACGTACTGTACTACTCCCTCAGTTCTAGGATATAATGCATAATTATTTTTTTATCTCATAATATAAGATATGCTCTCTTTATACATACATATATCGATGTAGTGGTATAAAGACAATTAAATATATTTTTTGATCTTTGAACCAGAGGTATACTAGAATGGAGGGAGTAGTTTTTATTTATTTCCTTGTTTTTCTTTATTACCTTTTCTGTAGGGGTGAAAACGGGCGGATACGGACGGATTCGGGATGGGATACGGATAGTTAGAAACGGGACAGATACGAATACAGGGACCGGATATTTATCTAAGCGGATAAGTGACGGATGCTGATATTATTTGGTCGGATATCGGATACTTGTTGGATAATGCATTAATTGGTTATCATAAAATATTCTTGTTCGACCACGAAATTACAAGTAAATTATCAAGACTAATAAACATTTTATAAGAAGATAATCTAAGTTTCCACATAAAAATGGTAAAGTGAAGTATTGATTATGTTAAAACTTGGATACTTAGAATGATTTCATGTGTAACTCACGCAATAAGTGAAAATAAAATAAAAGAAACGTTGATATCTTGTGGATTTTATGGTCCCATTATTTTTTATGACTATATGTGGCCATATGTTGTACCTTAGTATAATTTCATGAATTTGTGAGGCTATTTGTGCATTATTAATTTTTTTTCTACATAAAATCATCAAAATATAATTAAATTCATAAAATACACTAGTTTCGACCTAAAACTGCAAAAATTTACCAAAACTAATAAACAATCTATACACATATAACCTCAAATCTCCACATGGAATGATAAGTGGAGTATTGATTATGTTAAAACTTCGATACATGAAGTGATTTCATGTGTAATTCATGCAATAAGTATGAGTAGAATAAAAGAAACATGAGCATCTTGTGGATTTTATAGTCCAAATATTTTTGAAAACTATATATGAATATATGTTGTGTCTTCGTATTTTTTATAAATTGTTTGGGCTATTTATGTATTATTATTTTTTTATAGAAAATTATTAAAATGCAGTTAAATTCATCAAATATTCTAGTTTCATTCAAAAATTACAAATAGGTTAAAAAACTAATAAACATTCTGTACAAAGATAACTCAAGTCCACACATGAAAATGATAAAGTAAAGTACTAATTATGTTGAAACTTTGGATACTTAGAGTGATTTCACATGTAGCTCATACAAATAAGTTAAAGTGAAATAGAAGAAACGTGTGCATCTTATAGATCTTATGATCCAATCATTTTTTTTATGGTTATATATGAACATACAAAAAAAAGCTATTTGGTGTATTATTAATTTCTTATGGTAGGAAATTATCAAAATACAATTAATTTCATAAAAATATTGAAGGGTCGACCAAAAACTACAAATTAGTTACCAATACTAATAAATAGTCTATAAAAAATATAACCTCAAGTTTCCACATGAAGATAACCTTGAGTCCCCACATGAAAATGATGAAGTCTATTAATTTGATATAAACTTGGACACCATTTTAATGATTTTGGTCTAAATATGTGTTTAAACAAAAATATGATGTACTACAAAATTATAGATCTCTTCGAGCTCTACAATTTCCATATAACATTTATCTTCATCTGATTTCATATATAAAAGTTATAATTTTATAACTATATTATTACGCAGAAAAAGAAAAAATGAGTACTCAAATTTCGGGTACCCATATCCGACCCGAATATTCGAGTATTTGCCGGATAGTATTCGCTCCGTATTCGATCCGAATTCGAAGCTACACTGTCTAGATATTACCTATATCTGTCCTGAATATAAAAATAACCATATTCGTATCCCAATTTACACTGTCCATGTCCGGCGGTTATATTTCGCCAATACTTCTCTGTCCCGGCGCTTGCTCTGCTCGTCCACTCATCTTCGCGCGTCCCCGCGCCCTGGCATGCTCGAAGCTCCGCGTGCCAGCCTCGGCAACCCGTAGGTCGGCCGTCGGCAACCCCCCGTGCGGATGCGGATCTTTGGCTTCCTCCGCTCGTCTCGCAGAAGCGGCAACGCTGGGGCGCCTCCGCATCTCGGCGGCTCCATCTCCGTACCTGCCTTTTTCCCGTGAGCCGTGAGTGCATACACACCCACCACGATTTGAGGACGGAGCTCGGAGCAGAGCGAGGCCGCGAGGATGTGGTTGGACAGGTACTTTGATGGATCCAACATCCACCGAAAATAGTGAAGTGCTTAACTACATTCACGCAATGAAATTTTAGTTAAAATTATCTGTTTTATTTTTAGGACTCCAGGTTTAACAGTGGTAATGATGCATAGATCCAGTTTACGAATTACAACTGATCTTACTTTATTAATAGTTTCTGAATTTATAAGATTTCGTGTTTACCTTATCAATCATTTAGCCTGCTTGTCTACTACAAAGAGCCGATGGTTGGATTACACACAGAACTCTGCTCAATCAATTGGTGGGATACGAATACATGCTGTCGCATAAAGGCATTGATTCAGTTGACAAGCAGATTCATATCCACAATCAGATTCAACCAATGCAACAAGCACGAAAAATAAGCGAACACAAGTTGTAAGTTGAATCACAATTCATAGGCATGTGCTGGTAGACACCAGCTAATAAAATTGAAAGTTCGAATCCATGGAATAGCATTGAACACCACCATCACCACCCAAAAAAAAAACAGAGATTCCATGATATACCACCCCGAGATCAGACCCTCTTATCTACATCACCAAAGATCAAATAAAGACATTGACAAGAACTGACCTCCACTAAACTACCTAGCTCCAACCCGTTGAAACTATTACACAATTTCTCCAGCCCCTCATCTACTACTACTACCCTACTTATTTCTTAACACCACAGGAGTATACCCCCCACAATGTATTTACCACCAAAGCCCCCACCTTAGGTTCCCCAGTATACCCAACCAGATTATATTTACCTCCAAGCCCGCCTCACCGCCTCTGGTATACCCACCCACCACCACGACTTTAGACAACAAAATAAAGGTGCTGGAGAACTACACTATGACCTAATACGCAGCCATACGAATTGAATTTCTTCACCGACATCTGTGCCCTCGCTTCGCAAGATAATGCTGAATTGCTCAGTTGCCTTCTACCTTGGCTGGGGTTTCACCAAGACCCTAGGTTGTGAAGGGCCTTGAGGAGAAGGGCAGTGGTTCTGTGAGCGCTGTAGCATGTGAACCATGGATGGTGTCTGGTAGGAATAAACAAGTGTGTCACTGTCAGTGGAGTCGCCTCGCGCAGTGGCCCTCTGCCAAGAATGTGAGCTGAGGCCAGACAGCAGATATGCCCGCCCTGAAGCCTCGTAGCGTTGCCGGTTAGCCATCCTCTCTTGCATCTCCCTCAGCTCTGCATCAAGGGCCATGCACAGCCGGTCCCCGCTCCGGCTTGAAAAAGTTTCTGAAAGTATCCTTCGGCAGTCTTCAAGGATTGACACGGCATCAGAAAGAGCACCTCTCTCAGCAGCAGCCCTTGCGGCCTCGATAGCATCGGCAGCACGGACACGGTTCCTCTCGCGGTCAACCTCCATGCAAACTGGCTCAGATACAGGTGATCTAGGCCTCAAGATTGCTACCTCGCGACCCTGAATCTTGATCTCTTCGTTGGTCAATGAATCTCTGTAGGCACAGGCAACTTTCAGAAGTGTGGTCTGTTCACGACACTGTGGTAAGCTCACCGACAGTAGGAAGTCCCTTTCCTCGTCGGCGTAGAGATGGCCAACATCAATGGAACCATTTCGCCCATGTGCAGCCACCTTGCTGGGGTAACTACCAGATTTGATGGAGCGAAGCTGGACACCAGGATGGACACACTCCACATTTACTTGCATGTTTTGAACAACAACGCTGAGGAGCCCACCTATGCACTGAGCAAATGCGTCCTGAATCACACCTTCATCCTCGATAAAGGAGAATGTACCGCCAGAGGCCTCCGCAATCGAATGCAAAGCATCCGAATCATGGTCTACTCCAAAACCAAACCCATGCACAGGCACTAAGCCAAATGTGTGGTTTAGAATGGAGGATGGAACTAGTGAACTGTATTCTGGCCGGGCACCCCTAATATTTGAGGGAATATTGTACGTATCTTGGCCATCAGACAAGAGAATGATGCTGCATACTGGATTTTGATGGCTTCGGTCCTCAATAACCTTAGCAGCTTTCTTCAGTGCATCAGCAATGTTTGTGCCACCACTAGCAACAAGCGAGTTCACAGTCTGCAGGGCCTGCTGCCGGCCAGAGTGTGACATCCGTTGGAGATGGAACAACCTTCTGGCGGTTGAAGAGAAAGCGATGACTGAAAGGCGATCCGATGGGCCAAGATGCTGTATAACAAAACCCATGGCTCGCTTCAAGAGTGCCAGTTTAGTGCCTGCCATACTTCCACTAACATCAAGCACGGTAACAAGATCAACTGGGGCGCGGGCAGTAGGATAACCAACTGAGGTTGCATTGACCGGTCTGCCTATGACCTGCTCTGGGTTAGCATATGGGGCTTTCAGATGGATCAGAACAGCAAAGTCATCTTGAGATGACTGTTGAATGGCTGAAAACTCTGAATATGCCTTAATTTCCACAGTTCTACTAGATCCAATATTAGCAGGCTCCATCTTATGCAAAGGTTCATCATCATTGAAGTCTGCTGGCTCAGAAGTAACCAAGACTGGACCTTCTCGCTGACGGTTTGGAACCTGGCGGAGAAGAGCCATGTAGGCACCTTGCTGGGGTAATCGAGCTTGGTTTACATTCAGTCCACCTCTTCCACGAGGAACTATAGAAGATAATGAGCGATTGAAGGGGATCTCTTTCCATTTTGCCCGGCAAACTGGGCATACATGGTTTCCATGTTTCACACTAGAGGAGATGCAGTGGAAGTGAAACATATGAGAACATTCAGCAGTGAATAGGGCTTGTCCAAGACCTGGCTTCATGGAATCAAAACATATTGCACACATTCTCTGTTGACAAAACAATAAAAGATGTGTTAATTTCTCTATTTACCTTATCCTCAGAAAGCAGAATGGACACGACAAAGAGATCACGCGTAACACTAAAGATACTCAGTTTTATAGATTCAAATCATAATAAAATATGTGTATCGGAAAGTAATTCCTACCGCTGCCTGTTTAAGAAAACCCACCAGAATAGCATTTATAAAAGGAGTATAAGTAAGCAAAAGGTCAAATCAACCACCATCACAACAACTAAACCCAGCATTTTCTATTGACTTGGTACTAACACATGGTACAGTTCCAACCCATAGATGTATAAGAAAACACGCAAACATACATGATCCAAATATTTATTATTGGTCACAATTTGCGGCGCATTCCAGAAAACTCAGCGCCTCCAGATAAACAGAAAAAAATTCAAACTTGCATCCTTGCCACTAAAATTTGACCCAACCACACATCGCTTGTTGGTTTGCCAAAAATGTCAACTTTGGAGACATAAAACAAACTAGGCTTTTCAAAGGTGATTATGCAGGCCTCACATGAGATAATTTAGTGTTTAATTTTCTACGTTTTAGTCTTTACATTTGACCAGGACAAGCAAATTTTGATCTGTCGAGTGCATAAATGTCAACCCTATGGCAGGTTGCTGGTCAAATAGGGGCCATTCCTAACACGATCGTAACCAAGTCACTGGCATACCCCCATTAAACAAAAAAGGTGAAGTTACAAATAAAGGCACCCATGCCTCAACTCAACCACACAAAGATTATATATATCACGAAAAAAAATAGATTTCCATTAAAGTACTCACGCACTTGCCATGACAACTGTATAGAGGTATGTACTTTAAAAAAACGGACGATTGCAAAATTATTAGTAATTGCTATTCCAATTAATAATGGACAGCAACCCAAGCTGGAACTTAAAACTATAAAAAAATATAAAAGATTAGTAAAGGGTTGAAGATGATACACGTGAACACAATGGGAAGTTGGCACTTGGCAGGTTGGTGGTCAGCGAAGGAGCCAACTTTCCCTTTCGGGGAGGAGCAAGTTGAGGCAGTAGAAAAAAAGAAGCTTACGTTAAGCTATGCATATCACACAGGACAAAGCAAGCTGCATTGACCCGTCTCAAAGCGCCTCGAAGGATATCTAGGCAAACTAGCAAACTGACTGCGACATCCCAAAAAATCTCTGGAACTGAGATCAGAGAAAAGAAAGAAATAGGAGATTATGTGCATCAGAAGAGAACACAAGGTTACATGAGAAAGTAGCATGGATCCGAATATTCACAATAGAAAGTGGCTTCATCTTACAAAGATGCATCTACTTTGGATGTGTTCTCGTGGGAAAAAAATGGGGAAAAGTTAAACCGGGTCTTTGTCATGAACCCATGCTCCCGCGAGCAAACCCGCAGGAACAGTACGAGATAATTTCGACTCGAGGACATAGTAACAAATGCCAGATAATCCAAGCTAGCAGGCGCAGCTTAAGACAAAGGCACGGCGTTAAAAAAAATCAGATGCATACAATAAATGCTGGAGGCGAGCAGGAGCATCCAAACCAAGCCGCCCCATCAAATCATCCAAAATTTGCCGACCAGGAGAACACCGCATCTGGAGACAAATGGTTCACAGTCGATGAGGTGAAGCCACATTGCTCCAAACCGCACCCAGCTCCAACCAAAAAACCCCAGGCGGTAGGCAAGCCGGCCTCTCAGCACACCTCCGACATCCACATATAGGCTCCCCCCAAGTTGCCAGCGAACCAAGCGCAAACCTTAACTCGGAAATGACGGAATATAGTAGCGCGGGAAGGGGGAAGAAAATGGGCCTCACCTTGGAGGACTTGCCTCCGGACTTGGACCTCCGCAGCGCGCCGGCCCCCGGCGCGGCCGGCGTGTTGGGCGCCGATGCGTGCGCCGCCGCTGTAGAGTCGAGGGAGAGCGCATCCGAGGCGCGGCGCTCGCTGGCGCCGTCCTCGCGGTCGCCGGCGACGGCGGGGAGGTGCACACAGAGGCTGGCGCCCAGCGCCCTCTTGGCCTTCCTCCACACCCCCTCCATTGCTCGCCCGGTCTCCGGCACCCACGCGGCCGCAGATTCGTGTGATGAATGAGCTCGAACCTTGGGTTGTTGGAGGAATGAGAGCAGCAGCACTAGTAGAGGGAGATTGCGGGGGGGATGGGGATGGAGATGGGGAGAGGGGAAAGCCGGTTTTGAAGGGGGCGGGGAGCCGCCATTGCAGAGCGCTGGCGGCGGTGGGTTGGGCTGGGTTGCGGCGGGGTGCGCCTTTTGGTTTGACCTCTGTGCTGCGGAGAGAGACAGGCTGGGGGGCAAGTGGTGGAGGAGGAGGCGGCGGAGGGAGGGGGTTTTGACTACTAGCCTAGAGAGAGAAATAAATGAAGGAAATGAAAGCAGAAATGGTAATAAACTAATACTTAACAGTAGGGCTTTGGGAGCTGTGCTGGTTTTTAGTTTTTACGCGGGAGGAAATGGTTTTGGTCACCGGTTGGTGGCGGCCTACTTCTTCCGGTCATAACTCATCAATGCAACGAATTGGCAAGTGCCAACTGGTCCATCCACAGTTCCTCACGACCTCACCCACTCAAAATGTTGCCAAGGGCCAAGGTCAAGAAAGTAAGCAACCGAAGCCTCTAATCGAGGTCATTAGTTTTTCGTGTTTTGTCATGTGTTGCAGTATGATTCTGACCGACGACACGTGTTGCGATAATGACTTCAAAAGTTTTGTCTAACTAGTAGCTAATCTGTCGCATTATCAACGGTTATGTTTCTCTTATCTACTTTTATCGATTTTTTACAGATAGCTCTGCAAACTCGTGTGGTTCGACGAAAAATTTTATAGGATTCTCTGTTTTGCGCGTCCTAGCAACGACATAGTTAAATGAGTATCGCTAAATGATTGGCAGCTTCCAAAATACTATTATAGCTTGTCGCCTCAACGGTAGTGCAAACCATATTTCCTCTTAATCCGTAAGTGAGCACCTACTAACTATCAACCTCATACTCATATTTAAATTTCACTCCGTAAATAGTACAAGCTACATAAAAATACAAAAATCAGTATTTTAGTTAAACTATGGATAAACTGTTGTACACAATCACCCCAAAATAAATAGTACTCTTTCCGTCCTAAAATAATATTTGTTTTACTTTTTTAGTTGATTCATACAATAGTTATTGTATTTGTTTTATATGTGTGTCTAGATTCGTCATCTTCTATTTAAATTTAGACAAAAAAATCTAGAGCTAAAACGACTAATAATATGGATAGAGGGAGTACATAATAACGTGAACATCCAAGGTGATTTCATGTGAGCAATGACATTCGTTTCTCTCTGGGCCATAGCATTTCCAGATCTACTTTTTACTTCTACTTCCTACACCCTAAATTATATATTTTAGCATTTCTAGATATAACTATATATCTAGCTAGATATAACCTATGTCTATATGTATGCATAACTAAAGCTATGAATTTAGAAGAAACAAAATATCTTATAATTAAGAAATAATTTTGAAAATGAGAACAATTTTCTTTTTTCTCAACCAAATGTCATAGTAATGAAACAAAAATAGAAATATATGTTACTAAACTCCGTTCAATCTCCAAAATAACTTTTAATGTTGGGTGCATAATGGGTACCTACCGAACTTCTAAAAATAACAATAGTAGTATGACATAGTTATTTCGTTTTAACTTATAACCTTCTCCCCTCTCAAAAGTGTTGGAGGATAAGGGTGATGTTAAGTTCAGTATATTTGAATGTCGTGTCAAGCAAGCATTTGATACATAACCATTCAATTCCATGTAAGAAAAAATATAACACCACATATTAAAAGCCATTGTTGAGCATAAGTAAACTTTAGGCGATTGATAGTCGAACTCAATAATCAAACAGTTCAGGATATAAAATAGAGGGAAGAAACATTTAAGAATAATCTACAACATTATTATATATACCTTTTGAGTCTCTAGAGGCAAAGATGCTATAGGTGCGGGTTATAAATGGTCAGTCCCCTACAACAATAGCACTGTTCACTTGTTTTATATGGACGAACATGTACACACCTTCGTATACAATTTCAAATTTGTCCTTGGTTGTTACATAGAAAATTTACATAATTGAGTGAGTACAATTATGTCATTTTACAACACTGTTGTGTCGTGTGCGCCTTCTTCACCTATGGACCTTCTTCACTTTCCTCCTTTCAAGACGCAGAAGTTCGCTTGTCCTTTGCTTCGGCTCCATGCAAGCCTCGTCTTTGTCCATCATCTGAAGCTCCATTAAGCATGACGACCTTTGATTTTGATTAAGGTTATTATCCAGAGCGAATAATGTCTAAATGTGTTTTTGTCAATATGGACCTTCGGTCGAAGACCTTCTCCCCAAACGTGCATAACTTATGTTCATGATTGATCTCAATGTTTCTTGAATCTGGAAAAATGCAATACAACATCTTAGCTATTGCTTAGTGTCTTCTATTTTGTTCACAAATATCAAGAATACAACACTACAAGTTAAGATGGTTCTGCATTTTTTGAAAGGGAAATAGGGTCAAACCTTTTCCTAAATAATTTTGGTGGTTGAATTGCCCAACACAAACAATTGGACTAACTAGTTTGCTCTAGATTATAAGTTCTACAGGTGCCAAAGGTTCAACACAAACCAATAAAAAGTCCAAGATAGGGTTCAAAACAAAAGGAGCAAAAGAAACCGAAGACAGCCCTGGTCTGGCGCACCGGACTGTCCGGTGCACCACCGGACAGTGTCCGGTGCACCAGGGAGATCATCTCTGAACTGCTTAGCTTCGGGTTTTTGGGAAGCCACCCGCTACAATTCACCGTGAAAGCATCTAGGCCCCTAGTTGGTTTTAGTGATTAATGACAATGTAATGTTATATGTGACTAACGTGTGTTTTGCAGAGACAAATGGTAAGTTAGGTCGCATTACAGGTAGAAGCACTACAACGGTGAAAACAATCCCAGAGATAAGAACTCGAAGCGACGGCTAAATCGACGAATCGAAAAGTGAAGGTCTACATAGTCCGAGTGTCAAGGAGTTGCGAACACTCGTGATTTAGTTAGGTCTTTTATTTTGTTTTAGCCGTACTATAAAGAGGGGTTGTCAATGAGTAGTTTGACCAAGATAGTTCTAGTATAGTGTTGGTGCATATTCATACTCACATATAGTGCTAGGTGACACTTTAGAACATACTCACAAGTTAGAACGAAAACCGATTTGAAAATCAGCTGAAAATGGAAAATAGGGTTTCTGGCCTTGGGGCACCGGACTGTCCGGTGCGCCCTCTGCCAGGTGGGGCCAGCATGGCCCGGGGAAGGGTTTTCCCCGAGCAGAAACCCGAGAGCGCAAGGTTCAGAATTGAATTTTAGTGGCGCACCGGACAGCGCACCGGATAGTGCACCGGACTGTCCGGTGTGCACCGAATAGTGTCTGTTCACTGTCCGGTGTGCCATCAGCCCAACGGCTAGCTGTCAGAACTAGCCGTTGGAGTCGACCGTTGGCGCACTGTTGGCGCACCGGTGGCGCACCGGACTGTCCGGTGCACCCATGCGCAGAACACTGCTTGCAACGGCTAGTTGGTGGGTGAGGGCTATTCATACCCCTCCACCCACCATATTCAATGTCTTGCTGTCTACATTAATTCCTGCACATTGGAAGAGCATTGCAAGCACCAAAAGCCTAGTGAGGAGATTAGAGAATCTTAATCCCGCATTTGGACCTCATTAGCGCTAGCGAGAGCCACCTAGAGCACACACCACTTGCATTAGGCTTCTCTTGGTCAAGAGAAAGTCTACGACTTGTTACTCTTGGTGATCGACATCACCTAGATGGCTTGGTGGCGATGGGAGCTCGGTGGTCACCATGGAGATCTTGTTGGTGACCCGACTCAAGTTTGTAAGCGGTCGTGAGGAATCCACCGCGTCGGAGTGGAAAGGATCATCTCGTAGTGAGCACTTGGTTCTTGCGAGGACCAAGGGGGAGCGATACCCTTGCGCGGGTGCTCCAACGAGGACTAGTGGAGAGTGCCGACTCTTCGATACCTCGGAAAAAATTGGAGGAGTCTTCTAAACCTTGCTTTACATTCCACACTTAATTCAAGCATTTTACATTGTGTATTTGTTTAGCAAGTATTTCAAGTATTGACTTAGCATTGTTGTATTTCTAGTATTATTCTCTTAGTGCTAGTTGTTGGGGTGAAGTTGGGCTCTTGCTTAGGGTTTAATTAGCGTTGATTTTTAGAAAAGCCCAATTCACCCCCCCCCCTCTTGGGCATCGTGATCCTTTCAATTGGTATCAGAGCCTTGTTGCTCTTAGATTAGCTTAACCGCTAGAGTAACGATGTCCGGTGGGGATGGACCTCCTCCCATTTTTGATGGTGACGATTTTCCATATTGGAAAATTCGTATGGAAGCATATTTAGAGGCTATAGACATTGGTGTCTACAAAGCCGCCACACAAGGATTCCCCGAACCTAGAGATCGCACAAATCTTGTAGGTGATGAGTTTAATTATGAGAAATGGAATGCTAAGGCCAAAAACACCCTTTTTAGATGCCTTTGCAAAGATGTGTTCAATAGAGTTAGAGATCATAAAAATGCTCATGATTTGTGGATGGACATTTGTGCTCTACATGAAGGAACTAGAAGTGAGCGTGAGGAGAGATATCACATTGCTATGAGAAACTTAAATTCTTTTGAAATGCTTGCTAATGAAAATGTCAATGCTATGTACCCACGTCTCAATATTCTTGTAGAGGAAGTAAATGGATTGGGGCTTACACAAATTTCACAACCGGATGTTGTGAGGAAGATTCTCAGTGTCCTCCCAATTGACAAATATGGACACATTGTCACTGTACTGCATCAAATGGATCTTTCAGTTACCACACCTACACAGATATTGGGAAAGATCAATGCTCATGAGATGTACATGCACATCAATGACAAGGAAGAGTCATCTTCCAAGAGAAAGGATTTGGCTCTCAAAGCAAATCAAGAAAGAAAAGGAAAAGCTAAAATACAAATTGAGGAAGAATCCTCAAGTGATGATGACCTTGATGCTAACATTGCCTTGATGGTGAAGAAGACCACCAAGATGTTAAAGAAGCTCAACAGAGAAGGCATCAAATTTGATTCAAGAAAGAAGAAATTCTTTTCCAGCAAAAGAAAGCCCATTTCTGAGATGGATTGCTACAACTGTGGAGAGCTTGGTCATCTTGCTCATCAATGTAACAAACCCAAGAAGAACAAGTTCAAGGGCAAAGAAAGAAGATGACAACGATGATGAGAAAAAGGAAAATAGATTCTTCAAGAGGAAGGATGGAAAGCAAAAGAGGTTCCACAAAAAGAAGAATGGAAAGGCATATATTGTTGGTGATTGGCTCACTGACATTGAGTCATCAAGTGGATCTTCTTCAAGTGAAGAAGAAAATGATGAAAAAGTTGCCGCCATCGCTGGGGACTTCTCTTCACCACCACCATCGCCATCATCGACTTCTCACCTATGCCTCATGGCTAGAGGTGAACAGAAGGTACAAAATGATATTGATATTACTGATGATAGTGATATTGATAGTGATGAGAAATTTGTTTCACCTTCCTATGATGAACTAGCTAACTTGCTTAAAGAATACACTCAAATCATTAGGAAGTCAAAAGCTAAATGTGATAGGTTGAAAAATGAAAATGAATCTTTGAATGCTAAATATGACATAGTTATGAAAGCTAGTGATGAAATTGAAAGCTCTCTTGTGGGTTTTGGTGTTTGGATGACAACCCAATTAAAGGACTAACAAGTGTGTTAAGTGTTGAACAGGTGCTGAATGCAAAGCTAACAGGGTTCAACACAAGTAAACAGGTGTGATGGTACAAAGACGGAATTATCTATAGATAATGGACATCATAGGAAAGGTGGACACTGCTTAAGTGAGACTTGATGTGCATAACTTGGAGACAACTGATCAAACCAAGGATGGAAGCAAGAAGAGCTTCAAGGTACCAAGTGCACGGGAGAAAGTCAAGGAGACCAGGAACCCAAAGCCAGGGTGAAGAAGGAGACTTGCGGAATCAGGGTTGATCGAGTTAAGAAGAGTTATGGTGCATCAAGGATCACTACATAAGGACATGACTTACAACCAATGAGGTAACATCTACAATTATGTGGTGTAAGTCATAAGGCTCAAGATCTAGCTCAAGAAGTAAACAAGGTCACCGGAAGGAGAACCAATGTCAAAACCAGAACTAGAAGCAGCCCAAAAGAGCTAAGTGCACCTTGACCTTTAGTTTGGGTTGTTCCTATGTTTGGAGATATTCTATGTGACCTTTGCAGGATGTTGGAGCTCAGAAATGTCAATCTAGATCAAGTCAAGCTGACTTGATGATTTATGAGTCCAACATCAATCTCAAGCACGTCAAATGCTAAAGAAGTGAAAATCAAGAGAAGGTATGTTTCTAGACTTAGAACATTGGTTTTTGTGTACTAATATATTTGTCTAAGTGTTAGAAATAGAAAGAAGAAGAAAAGAAAAGAAATGCAAAAGGCTTGGCTGTGTACAGCCAAGACTCAGCTAGTCTGGCACACCGGACTGTCCGGTAATGCACCGGACAGTGTCCGGTGCGCCAGACTAAACTCCGATGAACAGGCCGCTCTCGGGAGAAGTTTGCCTACGTACGGCTATAATTCGCCGGAGTGTCCGGTGGTGCACCGGACTGTCCGGTGAGCCAATGGTCGACTGCGCCAACGGTCGGCAGCGCGATCAGCGGGCGATGCGTGGCTTGGGCCAACTGATAGTTGGCGCACCGGACTGTCCGGTGAGCCAACGGTCGACTGCGCCAACGGTCGGCAGCGCGATTAACGGGCGACGCGTGGCTTGGGCCAACGGATAGTTGGCGCATCGGACTGTCCGGTGTGCAACGGACAGTGTCTGGTGAGCCAAGACGACCGTTGCTCCAACGGTCAGCAGTGCCCGATTTGGAAGGAGATCACGCACCGGACAAGCTACAGGACCTGTCCGGTGGTGCACCGGACTGTCCAGTGCGCCACCCGACAAAAAACAAGTATTGCTTTCCAAAATGGATTCCAACGGCTCCTAGGCCCCTTGGGTCTATTAAAGGGACTCGTAGGCGCCTCCAACACGTATACAAGTGCAGCCAACAATTGTAGACATCACTCGGATCAATTCTCTCTCTCCCTCTCGTGTATATATCTCTAGTTTGTGTAGTGGCAAAGCTACAAGCCTTGAGAGAGTGGGGAAGTGCTGCTAAGAGCTAGAGCAAGGTCTTGAGCATATCGTTACTCTGCCAAAGTGCTGCCAAGAAGATTGTAAGCAGCCGCGGTTTCGTTGTAACCAACTCAACATAGAGGAAGGCTCTATCTGTCATTCTGACAGATCTGAGCAAATGGAGGAAGGAGTTGAAATAGACTCCAAGCCCAGGTGTGGCTAACTCCAACGAGGACTAGGCAAGCATTTTAGGCTTGGCCGAACCTCGGGATAAATCCCTGTGTCTGTGTGCTTCGCTCTGTATTTTGTGCTGTCTCTCTGCATTATCTACTCTTTATATCTACACTTCAATACTTATTTGGTGTACAAGTTATATTTGAAGTGCAGGGCAATTCGAGACAGGATCTTCTATTCCGCTGCAACCTACTCGAAGGGTCTTTCATTCCACTGCGATCTGGTCTTCGAGTAGAGTAAGAATAAAGTTTTAAAGTGATAATTTTTATTCGTCTATTCACCCCCCTCTAGGCGACATCCAGATCCTGTTCCCGGGCAAAGGGAACTTTCAATTGGTATCAGAGCTAGGCCTCTCCTGTGTGGGCTTAGCCGTCCGGAGATGACGATGTCGTCACAAGAGGTAATTGTAGAACTTCTACTAGGCGATGGTTCTAATTATAAATCTTGGTCTGTCTCTATTTATAATGCTTTCATGCATGTTGATCCTAATTTGAGACAGATCTTTAGCAGAAGTATTTTTCCCTCTAATATTAGTCAAAATCCTTCTAATGATGAACTAAGATGTCTATCTCTCAATCACCATGCTTGCAACATCTTAGTTGACTCTCTTTCTAGAGGTGCCTATTTTGCCATCATGAGTAGTGATAGTGATTTATTTGTTGATGCTCATGATCTATGGAATAGAATTAGAATAAAATATTCTGAGTCAAATTGTACTGCTTTAACTCCCTATATTGCTTGTGATACTAACCTTTCAAAGGGAGAAGAAAAACGATGGCTACCAAACGATGAATCCACCTCACCGGCAGGTTTGTCTTCTACTGGTAATAAATGTCTTATCGCTAACAATGATGGTGAAGACGAAAGCGATGATGAGGAGGAATATGAGGAGGATAGCGAGGATGAATCCTCATCATCACAAGGTACATTTTCCTATTTTGTGTCCACTGATAATAATGACAGGGAAAATGAGACCGATGATGTGAAAGAAGAAGAGATTCGCCGGCTCTACACCCTTCTCAACAAAGAAAACAAAGTGCTCTTGGTTAAGCTGTTGAGAAGGAACAAGGAACAAGGCGAAACGCTTCTCAGGCTAGAGGAGACTCTCATCAAAACCAACGACAGCCTGGAGAAGATGACCAAAGAACATGAGGAGCTATAATATTCTCATGGGAATTTGGTCCAACAGTATGAATCTGTTTTAATTGAGCAAAGAAATAATCATGATGTATTATCTAATGTCGCTCAACTTAAAATTGAAAATTCTATGCTTAGGAGTCAAGTAGAAATGATAAATTTAGAAAAACTTGCTCTATGTGAAAAGTATGATATGTTGTCGTATTCTCATAGTAAACTAGTTGATGACCATATCATGCTTGATGTTGCTCATGAGGTTGTAATTACAAACTTAAATTCATGTGAACCTCATTCTTGCACAAGTGCACATTTGGATAATATATCACCATATGCTAACCCCTGTCGCTCAAAAGGAAGCGAATGTTTGAATGAGCAACAAGTTGTAGGGTCAAAAAGGAAATTACATGGAAACAAGAAACAAAGACAATTAAGGAGAAGACGCCTTGCTCGACTTCCTCAAGATATCTACGAACACGTGGTGAAGAAGCTTGAGGAAGGAGAAACCGCAGCAAGGGTCAAACTCCTTGAGAAAGATGTTCCTAAAACAATAAGTGAAGCAATCAACAAGAGACAAGAAAAAGGTAATGATTCAATTAGTCATGTTATTTGCACTAATAATCTCTCTATGTCATCCAAAAGCAAAAAGAGAAGAGGAAAAAGGAGGTGCTTCAAGTGCAAGAGATTAGGTCACCTCATTGCTTCTTGTCCATACAAAGACAAGGACGAAGGGATAAGGAGATGTTTTGGATGCAATGAAAAGGACCACATGATCACCTCATGTCCGGTCATAAAGAATCAAGGACGTGCACCCTCCAAGATGACCCTCACCAAGGAAAATGATAAACAACAAGCGTCATGTCGGGTTGAGCGACGTTTCTGCTACATGTGTGGTGAGCATGGTCATCCACCTGAGGTATGTAATAAAGGTAAGGTTCCTAAGCAAGTAAATTTGTCTCAATCTTATTCGCTTAGGAGACCCAAACCATACACTTGTGCTAGATCAGTAATGAGATCACCTAGAACTAGCACAATTGCTATTTGGGTACCAAAGGCTCTTTTGGATGATCGTTATGGACCCATCCTGAGATGGGTACCAAACTGTGCCAACTAGACCATGCAGGTGCCTCGAGATGGACTGGAGACCATGGGAGAGCTTAAGATGGTTAATTCAAACTCTATGCTTAAGCTGTTGATTTTTATTGTCTATTCATTGACCCAAGGTTGAATGATTGTGCAATTCTAATCCCATGTTCATCTCAAGTTAAATAAGTTGTAGAGGTCTTGAATCATTATTGGTGCATCAAGCAAAGGACCTTGATGAGAATATGCAACTTGCTCTCCAAAGGACGGTACCCGAGTATCTTAAGTACATTATTGCAAATCAGTATTGCTCTGAAGTTTGATTGTTGTATCTGTCCTCGGAGTAGTTAGGCTTTTGAGATTGCTTGTGTTGAATACTTCTTGATCATTGATTCATGATTTCAAAGATCACATTGATGCCTGTTTAATCATGATTGTGTGTTATATCTCTTGAATCATTCAATGAGTAGCTTATCATTTGATATATTTACCATGGTTAACTCTTTATGTGTTCATGGATAAACCTATATCTTTTTGTAAGTCATGCTATATGGTGTTTAATGAGTAACCTATGTGTGCAAGCATGACATCTTGTTTAGTCCATGTTCACATAATTACCCAATTATGATACTGTGTGTATACCAAATCCATGTTGTTCCACTAATGCACCTTCTTGAGTTATGAGGTGCATGAGCAAAAGGAGTCCTAAATTGGTGACAACAGGTGCTCTCACTCGACACTACCTAAAAGAATGGATCTCAGGGTATTCAGGTAAAAGGCAAAGGTATGGAGAATGGAACCTTGCAATCTCATATTTTGAAGTTCCATTGATTGTGATCACAGCTATGTTCTTGCCTCTGAATTGGTAGTATCTTGGCTTAGGTGCTCCTTACTTTAAAATGTTGTTTCTTTTGGTGTACCTAAGGAACCTTCTTAATCATGGTGTACTTAGACATTGCGCTTTATATGCATGATCTTGTCGTTTTTAATTGGTATATGTGGTGCAATGATTATCATGTATAAAGCATGCCTAGGTTGCTTGTAAAATGTTATACTCCTTGAGGCATACATTGTTGTATTAAGTCAACTATTCAATTGGTATCTCTTTGTGATGAAATTGATAGGGTATGCCTTGACCAAGATATGTTGTGATCCCCTCTAGTTCTAAGGAAGCTAGAATGTGCAAAGTGCAAGTCATTCAAATACTTGATGCACAACTTTAGGGGGAGCACACATAACTTGTGTCTTTTGATACTAATTGTTTCTTGAGTGATCTTGTATAGTCTCAAGATGAAAAAGGGAAGATGAGCAGGAAATGAAGCAATCAGGACTCGGGTATCTCCATAAGACAAGTATTTGGTATCTTAAGTTGTGAGTAATTACATCCGTATAGATTGCTCATGCTCCATAATATTTAGGTGATACTAGGTGCTTATCTTTAAATATCATGGAAGCTATGACAATAATGAATTTTCAATTGGTAGCCGTGGTAGTTTGCTTCAATTGATATCTTTTGGTAATCACTAGAATAGAAGCTTTATCTTGTGCCACAATACTATAACTTGCTCTAAGCTTGGTGTCTTAGCAACAAGAAAAGGTTAGGATAAAGGATCAGGCACAAGTGTGGAGAAGCTCCCGAGAGATTAAACCTTCAAGATGGAAAGTACACCACAACAGGGTAAAGGTACAAAAGGAAGTATTGATCTTGCGTATATGTATCTTAACTTTCCTCCAAATGCTTGTGTTGCATATGTTCAATGTGTAAGGGGGAGTAATGTTAGTGTGTTAAAATTTACCTGCTCAATACCCTGCTGTCCCTTGACATCATTCTATGTTCTTGCTTGAATATGGTTTTGGTGTTTGATGTCAAAGGGGGAGAATTGTGCATTAAAGCTTATCTCAACCTGAGAGGAAAGCTTATCCTAAAGGGGTTATCCTAGGGTTTCCTTGAGTCTTAGGGAAGAATGTGTTAGTTTTGTTGATACTACTTATGCTTCTTATTGTATTATATGGTGATAATGCAAAATCAGTGCTTCCGTTGATATGAATCATTTAGTATCTTCTGTGTTTATCCTGTAATAGATATTCATGTGGTTCTGGTGCTTTAAAATTGTTTTAATTTGGTATCTTAATGGTGAAAAGTGGTAGGTTGATATTTCTGTGGTATATCTATTCAATTGGTGTTTAACTTTGATTCTGTGCATCTATGTGTCATACGCATCACGCCTAAGTATGTGCAATTTGGCATATAAGGCCAAATTTAAGATTTTGATGTAAGCACATATTTAGGGGGAGCATTCTATAAACTTATAATTCAAAATTTGTGCTTTAAATCTTATTCTTATGTAAGCTTTAATTGTGTTGCCATCAATCACCAAAAAGGAGGAGATTGAAAGCTCTCTTGTGGGTTTTGGTGTTTGGATGACAACCCAATTAAAGGACTAACAAGTGTGTTAAGTGTTGAACAGGTGCTGAATGCAAAGCTAACAGGGTTCAACACAAGTAAACAGGTGTGATGGTCCAAAGACGGAATTATCTATAGATAATGGACATCATAGGAAAGGTGGACACTGCTTAAGTGAGACTTGATGTGCATAACTTGGAGACAACTGATCAAACCAAGGATGGAAGCAAGAAGAGCTTCGAGGTACCGAGTGCACGGGAGAAAGTCAAGGAGACCAGGAACCCAAAGTCAGGGGTGAAGAAGGAGACTTGCGGAATCAGGGTTGATCGAGTTAAGAAGAGTTATGGTGCATCAAGGATCACTACATAAGAACATCACTTACAATCAATGAGGTAACATCTACAATTATGTGGTGTAAGTCATAAGGCTCAAGATCTAGCTCAAGAAGTAAACAAGGTCACCGGAAGGAGAACCAATGTCAAAACCAGAACTGGAAGCAGCCCAAAAGAGCTAAGTGCACCTTGACCTTTAGTTTGGGTTGTTCCTATGTTTGGAGATATTCTATGTGACCTTTGTAGGATGTTGGAGCTCAGAAATGTCAATCTAGATCAAGTCAAGCTGACTTGATGATTTATGAGTCCAACATCAATCTCAAGCACGTCAAATGCTAAAGAAGTGAAAATCAAGAGAAGGTATGTTTCTAGACTTAGTACATTGGTTTTTGTGTACTAATATATTTGTCTAAGTGTTAGAAACAGAAAGAAGAAGAAAAGAAAAGAAATGCAAAAGGCTTGGCTGTGTACAACCAAGACTCAGCTCAGTTTGGCACACCGGACTGTCCGGTGGTGCACCGGACTGTCCGGTGGTGCATCGGACAGTGTTCGGTGCGCCAGACTGAACTCCGATGAACAGGCCGCTCCCAGGAGAAGTTTGGAGACGTACGACTATAATTCACTGGACTGACCGCTGGTGCACCGGACTGTCCGGTGAGCCAACGGTCGACTGTGCCAACGGTCGGTAGCGCGATCAGCGGGCGATGCGTGGCTTGGGCCAACGGATAGTTGGCGCACCGGACTGTCCGGTGGGCCAACGGTCGACTGCGCGAACGGTCGACAGCGCGATCAGCGGGCGACGCGTGGCTTGGGCCAACGAATAGTTGGCGCACCGGACTGTCCGGTGTGCACCGGACAGTGTCCGTTGAGCCAAGACGACTGTTGCTCCAACGGTCAGCAGTGCCCGATTTGGAAGGAGATCACGCACCGGACAAGCTACAGGACCTGTCCGGTGGTGCACCGGACTGTCCGGTGCGCCACCCGACAGAAAGCAAGTATTGCTTTCCAAAATGGATTCCAACGGCTCCTAGGCCCCTTGGGTCTATAAAAGGGACTCCTAGGCGCCTCCAACACGTATACAAGTGCAGCCAATAATTGTAGACATCACTCGGATCAATTCTCTCTCTCCCTCTCGTGTATATCTTTCTAGTTTGTGTAGAGGCAAAGCTATAAGCCTTGAGAGAGTGGGGAAGTGCCGCTAAGAGCTAGAGCAAGGTCTTGAGCATATCGTTACTCTGTCGGAGTGCTGCCAAGAAGATTGTAAGCAGCCGTGGTTTCGTTGTAACCAACTCAACATAGTGGAAGGCTCTATATGTCATTCTGACAGATCTGAGCAAACGGAGGAAGGAGTTGAAATAGACTCCAAGCCCAGGTGTGGCTAACTCCAACGAGGACTAGGCAAGCATTTCAGGCTTGGCCGAACCTCGGGATAAATCCCTGTGTCTGTGTGCTTCGCTCTGTATTATGTGCTGTCTCTCTGCATTATCTACTCTTTATATCTGCACTTCAATACTTATTTGGTGTACAAGTTATATTTGAAGTGCAGGGCAATTTGAGACATGATCTTCTATTCCGCTGAAACCTACTCGAAGGGTCTTTCATTCCACTGCGATCTGGTCTTCGAGTAGAGTAAGAATAAAGTTTTGAAATGATAATTTTTATTCGCCTATTCACCCCCCCTCTAGGCGACATCTAGATCCTGTTCCCGGGCAAAGGGAACTTTCAGAAATGAAAGAAGAAAACAAAACTATGTCATCCAATGTAAATGAGCTCACATCCTCCCTAAAAGATGCTAAGGATAAATGTGACAAGTTAAATGAAGCTAATAGGGAGTTGAAAGATAGACTAGTGAAAATAAAGGAAGACTATACTAAGATTAAATTTGATCATGATAATCTTCTTGTTGAAAATGAACTTTTATCTTGCAATACACATGAGGCTATTAACCCTGTTGTTAAGATTGATGTAGCAACCTCATGTGATGATTTGAGTCAAGTAGATCAAACTAGTCTACATGATGAATTGACTGAAAAAGTTGAAGTCATGACTTTAGACAACCAAAAAATTGAACAAATACCTGACTGATGCAACTACTAGAGGAAAGGTTGTCATTGAGAACAATGATTTCAACAAAGAGTTGGCAGTGGATAATGAAAGGCTTAAAAATGAGGTCAAGAAACTTAAGAGTGAAAATGAACATCTTGCAACAAGTGTGCAAAAGTTCAACAAGGGCCAATACCTCCAAAATGAATTGCTCATGAACACTGTCATGAAAAATAACAAGAGTAGTATTGGATACAATGCTTTTGTGCAAAAGAAAGCTACTACTCAATAAAAGCCAAAGCAGACTCATAAGCCTATCAAATGCTTTGAGTGTGGAAAAGAAGGTCACTTTGCCCACAACTGCAAAGCTAAACCACCAACTCCCTTGCCAAAGCACTCAAGACCATTTGCCTTCAATGCACATTATGTTCTAAGGAAAGTAGCAAATGGAAATGTCAAAGTTACATTCCTAGGTCCACCAAGCAAGAGTAGACCTAGACAAATTTGGGTTGCAAAGTCCTTGATTGAGAGAGTCACTGGTCCTATGCAATATAGGGCCCACAAAACTCAAGCTTGATTTGTCTGTGGATGTAGGTGAACTACAAGACCGGTGGGAGCCATTGGGTTATTGACAGTGGATGCACACAACATATGACAGGCAACCCACAGATGTTCACCTCACTTGATGAGAATGTTGATGGACAAGACAAAATCACATTTGGGGACAATTCAAAAGGGAAAGTTCAAGGACTTGGCAAGGTGGCAATTTCTAATGATCTATCAATTTCAAATGTTCTCTTGGTTGCACCTTTGAGCTTCAACTTATTATCAGTGGGTCAACTCTGTGATCTTGGACTTCAATGCTTATTCACTCCAACAGAGGTTATTGTATCAAAAATGGATGATGAATCAATGGTGTTCAAAGGATTTAGATACAACAATCTCTACTTAGTGGATTTCACCTCTGAAGATGCAGACTTGAGAACTTGCCTCTTTACCAAAGCATCACTTGGATGGCTTTGGCATAGGAGGCTTGCACATGTTGGGATGAGCACACTCAAGAAGGTATTAAAGAAGGACATGGTTAGAGGATTAAAGGATGTTGTATTTGAAAAGGACAAGCCTTGTAGTGCATGTCAAGCTGGGAAGCAAGTTGCTAACACACATCCTACAAAAGCTTTAATGTCAATATCAAGGCCACTGGAACTACTTTATATGGATTTATTTGGACCTACAAATTATGTAAGTGCTGGTGGCAACCTCTGCTGTCTGGTGATTGTTGATGATTTCTCAAGATACACTTGGGTGTTCTTTCTCCATGACAAATCTGAAGTTGCATCTATATTCAAGAAGTTTGCCAAGAAAGCTCAAAATGAATTTGATTGCAAGATCAAGAAGATTAGAAGTGATAATGGTAAAGAATTTGACAACACCAACATTCATGAGTACTGTGATGAAATTGGGATCAAACATGAAGTATCTGCAACATATACACATCAACAAAATGGAGTTGTTGAAAAGAAAAATAGGACCTTGATCACACTTGCAAGAACAATGATTGATGAGTATAACACACCGGAGAGGTTTTGGGCCGAAGCTGTCAACACTGCATGTTATGCATCAAATAGGCTATTTTCTCACCGGCTGCTTGCGAAGACTCCCTATGAACTGCTAAATGGGAAAAAGCCAGACGTCTCCTTCTTCCGGGTGTTTGGATGCAAATGCTACATCTACAAGAAACACCATCACCTAGGGAAGTTTCAAAGACGTTGTGATATTGGTTTTCTATTGAGTTATTCATTAAAGTCTAAAGCATATCGAGTATTCAATCATGCCACTGGCGTGGTAGAAGAAACATATGATGTGGAATTTGATGAGACTAATGTCTCCCAAGGAGCACTTGAAAATCTTGATGATGTAGGTGATGATCCACTTAGGGAAGCAATGAAGAACATGCCAATTGGAGCTATCAAACCAAAAGAAGATGAAGAAGAGGTGCAAAACATTGACAGTCCTTCTTCATCAAGTGTACCACAAGATGATGAAAAAGATAAGAGGCATGCAAATGAAGATACATTTGTCTCTCATGAACAAGCAAGGGTATAAGCCAAAGATGTTGATGCTCTAGGATCTTCCCAAGTGGTTGACAGGAGAAACTCATCACTACTTCAAGCACACCCTCAAAGCCAAATCATTAGGAGTCCTTCACAAGGGGTTATTACTCGATCACATAGACATGCTTCTTTTATTGAACATCACTCCTTTGTTTCTTGTGTTGAGCCTACATGTATAGATGAGGCGCTACAGGATCCGGACTGGGTGAACGCAATGCATGAAGAACTAAACAACTTCACTTGTAACCAAGTTTGGACCCTGGAGAAGCCTCCACAAGATGCAAGAATCATTGGAACAAAGTGAGTGTTCAGGAACAAATAAGATGGTCAAGGCGTGACTGTAAGAAACAAGGCAAGACTTGTTGCAAAGGGTTTCTCTCAAGTTGAAGGCTTAGATTTTGGAGAGACCTTTGCATCGGTTGCTCGATTGGAAGCCATCCGTATCCTACTCGCATATGCATCATGCTATGATATAAAGCTTTATCAAATGGATGTAAAAAGTGCATTTTTAAATGGCTTCATAAATGAACTTGTATATGTTGAGCAACCACCTGGATTTGAAGACCCTAGATATCCTAACCATGCTTACAGGTTGTCCAAGGCGCTATATGGGCTAAAGCAAGCTCCAAGGGCTTGGTATGAGTGTCTTCGCGACTTCCTCATCGAAAAGGGCTTTAAGATTGGGACCATCGACACAACTCTATTCACAAAGAAACATAACAGTGATATTTTCATTTGTCAAGTATATGTTGATGACATAATCTTTGGCTCGACAAAGGACTATCATTGCAAGGAATTTGGTGAGTTAACGTCGAAGGAGTTCAAGATGTCAATGATTGGTGAGCTAACTTACTTCCTAGGCTTTCAAGTCAAGCAAATGAAAGATGGTAACTTTCTCTCACAAGAGAAGTATACCAAAGACTTGTTGAAAAGGTTCAACATGGAGAAATGCAAACCAATCAAGACACCTATGCCAACAAATGGACATCTCGACCTAGATTAGGGAGGTAACCCGGTTGATCAAACTCTCTACCGTTCTATGATTGGTAGTTTATTGTATCTTACCGCATCTAGGCCCGATATCATGTTTAGTGTCTGCATGTGTGCTAGATTTCAATCTAATCCTAAGAAAGCTCATCTTCACGCTGTTAAAAGAATTCTTAGGTATCTCAAGCACACCCCAAGCATTGGTTTGTGGTATCCCAAAGGAGCTACTTTTGATCTAATTGGCTATTCTGATTCGGATTATGCCGGTTGCAAAATTGATAGAAAAAGTACTTCTGGGGGTGCCATTTGCTTGGGAGATCACTAGTATCATGGACATCCAAAAAGCAAAATAGTGTTGCCTTGTCAACCACCGAAGCGAAATACATTGCCGCGGGTGCTTGTTGCACACAAATTTTATATATGAAACAAACTCTTCTAGACTATGGTGTAGATCTAGAAAAGGTACCTTTGTTGTGTGACAATGAGAGTGTTGTTAAAATTGCTAATAACCCTGTTCAACACTCTCGCACCAAGCACATTGATATCCGTCATCACTTCCTTAGAGATCATGTTGCTAAAGGAGACATACTTTTAGGAGGAGTGAGGTCAGAAGATCAATTAGCGGATATTTTCACTAAGCCACTTGATAAGACCCGCTTTTGCATGTTGAGGAATGAATTAAATATACTTGATCTCAGAAATTTTATTTAAGATGTCAAATGGTGTTGTCAAGCTTGCATTGCATATTTACATTTCTTGTATTGCATCTAGGGCTTGTCTAACCTAGTTGAGATAACCGCCAACAAAGCGAGTGAAAAAGCTTAACTCGGATCAAACTTGATAAGTCTTAGTTTTAAACCTTTTAGTACTTAAATTCTTACTTTCTATGCAATTGTTGGTTCTTGAGATATGCATGAGGTACTGCACTTAGGGGGAGTATTCAAAACTCAAATCTTTCATGAAAACCCCTAGTGCAATGCCAAAATGCAAATCTCACCATTTGCCTATTTTCTCTAAAAATTATCTAGCCTATGGCAAAATATTTTGAAAATTATGAGAAAATATATGAGGGTGCCAATACCTGTCCCAACAAGTGTTATTTTGTGTGATTATAAGTTGGGATTTGGTTTGGTTGAAAACTAGATAGAAAAATTCAAAAATTTCAAAATTTCCCTCTGTCTGGGGTCATCGGACAGTCCGGTGTGCACCGGACACTGCACTGTGCAATGCCTGGTGCACCGACATCTGCGCGCGCAAATCCTCTTCTCCTGTGCGCTGTCCGGTGGTTCACCGGACAGCTACTGTGCGCTGTCCGGTGTGCACCGGACAGACGCTGTAGACTGTCCGGTGCGTCCATAACTCGTTTTTTAAAAAAAAATTCCCCTGCCCGCGCCTGAGGCCAGGCACTTCTTCTCAGCTCTCCTCTCTGTCTGTCTGCTCTCTGGGGACTCTCCGACGGTCTCCACCCCTCTCTCTCGCCGGTGGCCATACTCCGGCGTGGTTGTGCTCTTGCCAGTGCCTACTTCCCTCTCTAGTGAGCAGCCCCTGCTCCCTCTTTCCCCTTTTCTCTCTCTGTTTCTGCCACTAGAGAAGCTCTCCCCTCCCTCCTTTTGTGCAAATTCAAATTCCTATCAAATTCTATGAATCCAAGTGGTTGTGAATGTATCTAGTGCTCTATTGAATATCCCTGCAGGTTTCTAGCTCCCTTTGGGAGGGTTTCAATCCTCAAATAGCCTTTTCACCAAAACCCTAATCCACCGCAAGCCACATGCTCGGTGAAATGCCCAAACCACTCAAAATTGCTCCGATTGAACCCAAATTTTTTAGGCACCTTTACAACACAACCAGTAACCTGTTCGCCAAATTTCACGCCAATCCGATATACCAGGCTTCAATTCCACACATTTTCCTGTTTCGAGCGATCGTTTTCGAGTCGAGTGCCCAAATTCCATCTTCTTTGCCTAAATTCAAACCAAGCACACACTTCACTCATATTTACCCATATAAACCTATTCGTGAAGTATCGGCTCAATTCCACGTCATTTCATGCCTCAATTCGAATTCCAAACCTCCTATGGCACTATTTCTCGTTCAAACGTCGTTTTTGCGTCGTTTGACCTCTCGATCGCCATATCTCTCGTTTTCTATGCCATAATTCTCTGTGTATGCTATTATCGACTTGTGCTTAGCTTCTCTCTCATTTGCAGTCGTCAGGTCAGGATGTCGCGCACGAAGAATGTGTCGGCGCCATGGGGAGGAGATGACAAGGACCCTCCTCGCCCCTTTAGGCAGGTCAAGGGCAAGACCGTGTATTTGGAGCAGCAGGAAGGCCGCAAGAAGCGGCGTCTGGACAGAGCAGCCCGGGCAGCGATAACGGCAGCAGCAGCCGTTGAGCAGGCAGAGCGAGGAGATCAGCTGCGGATTTCTTCATATCAGATTGCATACCGAGTTCGTCGTCACGCCTCTTGTCCTTGCTCCTCCGCTCCTACCACTCCCTCCACTACTACCACTCCACCACCCACTTCACCTGCTCTAGTCACTCCTGCACCATCCACCACCTCAGCCATACCTACCACCTCCACTACTCCAGCTTCCACTGCTCCTTCCGCTCCCCTTTCCGCTCCACCTATCCCACCTGCTCGATTCTAGGAGCACGATGAGACTGAGGTGCGACCACTTGCTGCGATCCCAGACTGTTTGATCTTTAGCGTGCTACAACGGCACGGGTACGTCGGTTCAGATACGTACCCGTGGAGTCTTGGTTACCTGCATAGAGAGACCCTGCAGCGGCAGATCCATTCAGCACCAGGATACAGGAGTCTTTCTACAGAGCACAGTTGTCGGCTCAGATTGCTCTGCGAGCGCACCGGCTATTGGATCTCCCTGCCTTCCTGCTAGCAGCCGGTGCCGACTTTGAGGTTCACCTCTCCTATCTGCCTGGACTTCTCACTCTGTTGACTACCAGCGGCAGATATGTTGAGGAATGGGTCCGAGTTTTCTATGCTTCAGTATGGATAGACCCTGATCACCAGTGGATGAGATTCCGTTTTGAGCGAGAGGATGTTACCATTCATGCCAGTTAGATTCGTCAGGTGTTTGGATTCAACGAGTCATCAACTCGTCTTCACAGCATGTGTTATGGCACCTCTGACCCTCCTCGTCGCCCTCACGGCGAAGTTGCTCCTGGTACAGCTCACATCGCGGCTCTGTTCCGACCGCCCTTCTCAGATGGGTCGCGACGTTCTCCGACAGACTTCACCACAGCAGCCAAGTTTTTATATCAGCTTATGAGACGGACGCTTCTGCCACGGATGGGTTACTGGGAGGCTGCCACTCATATTCAGCTTTAGCTCCTTGGTGCCCTAGTTTCTCACTTAGAGTTTGATGTTGTGGATTTTCTCATTTGTGAGATCGAGGACACCGTACTGGATGGTCTGCGTGCTCGTCGATAGCTGCTGTATGCTCACTATCTCTATCACATCTTTGCTCAGCTGATTCGGCCACCACAGTTCCAGGGTACTCTTGAGGCCTCTCGCCTCCTCTTTGGGTCCTACCGTCTAGCTCCAGAGGATCCTGTGCCGGCACCTGCTCCAGTGATTGATACTCAGGCCGAGGATACCACCTTCCATCAGTTTGAGACTCAGGGCGCAACAGTCCATGATGATGATGATGACGACGACGACTTTGGGGTTCCACCTCTGCCTCCGCTTCCTATGCCTCCACGCACTCATGATCATGAGGCTAGGAGTTCCAGTAGTGCTGCCCCTCCTGCCATTGACCCGCTCTTGCGGCGATTCTCCAGACTCTTACTCAGCAGCAGGCTCACTTGGCAGCGGTCCAACAGCAGATGTCCGAGAGAATGCTCTCGATGTTTCAGATGATTCAGGACAGGCAGGATACTCTACAACAGTAGCTTCTTCAGGACCAGGCTGAGAATAGGGATTTCATGACTCTCATGCTTCAGCACACCGGTGTGTCGATTCCCCCAGTTCAGTCAGCACAGCCTCCACCTCTTCAGGCTCCTGTTGTGCTAGCTATTCAGCCAGGACCCCCTCTTCAGACTTTAGTTGGTCCTTCTTCCTCTCCGCTCTGGCCGGCCACCTTGGTTTTCACGTCGCCGGTCATTGCCTCTGTCAGCTCTCAGCCATCAGTGCCACCAGCTCCTGCTATTACCACTGCCGCTGTGGCGGTGTCTGTGACTTCTTCAGCTCCTGCAGCTCCTGCAGCGCAGCCTCCGTCTGAGTTAGTACCAGCTCCAGCTTCTACAGCAGATCCTGGATCCAAGACTGACTCTGACCCATAGCTGGCGTTCGCTCTACTGTCACGACCACGACCGGATGCGCCCCCACCACCTCCTCCCTCTTCTGATGTGTAGGTTCGGGTTCCCTTTTGGTGTTTGACGCCAAAGGGGGAGAGATATGAGTTGTGAGAGCTAGGGAGAGTTAGGGAGTTAGTAGAGAGACATTTTGATGTAATATATGTGCTTGTTACTCTGTGTACTAGCTTCACTTTTGTATGATGCTTTTGGCTCATAAACTTTTGCCTATGCTACTTACCATATCTTTAAGCTTTATCAAATGGACGTGAAGAGTGCCTTTCTCAATGGACCAATCAAGGAAGAGGTCTATGTTGAGCAACCTCCCGGCTTTGAAGATAGTGAGTACCCTAATCATGTTTGCAAACTCTCTAAGGCGCTTTATGGGCTCAAGCAAGCCCCACCAAGAGCATGGTATGAATGCCTAAGAGATTTTCTTATCACTAATGGCTTCAAAGTCGGTAAAGCCGATCCTACTATCTTTACTAAAACTATTGCAAAAGATTTGTTTGTATGCCAAAATTTATGTTCATGATATCATATTTGGGTCTACTAACAAATCTACATGTGAAGAGTTTAGTAGGATCATGGTTCAAAAATTTGAGATGTCTATGATGGGGAGTTGAAGTATTTTCTAGGATTTCAAGTCAAGCAACTCAAAGAGGGTACCTTCATCAGCCAAACGAAGTACATTCAAGATATTCTCACCAAGTTTGGAATGAAGGATGCCAAACCCATCAAGACACCCATGGGAACAAATGGACATCTCGACCTCGACACGGGAGGTAAATCTGTAGATCAAAAGGTGTACCGGTCGATGATAGGATCTCTACTCTATTTATGTGCATCTCGACCGGATATTATGCTTTCCATATGCATGTGTGCAAGGTTCCAAGCCGATCCTAAGGAAGTTCACCTTAGGGTCGTGAAAAGAATCTTAAGATATTTAGTTTATACTCCTAAGTTTGGCCTTTGGTACCCCAAGGGATCCTCTTTTGATTTATTAGGATATTCAGATGCTGATTGGGCAGGGTGTAAAATTGATAGGAAGAGCACATCAGGGACTTATCAGTTTCTAGGGAGATCCCTGGTGTCTTCGGCTTCAAAGAAACAAAAGTCAGTAGCTCTTTCTACCACCGAAGACGAGTATATTGCCGCAGGCCATTGTTGCGCACAATTGCTTTGGATGAGGCAAACCCTTAGGGACTATAGCTACAAATTTAGCAAAGTCCCTCTCCTATGTGATAATGAGAGTACAATCCGCATGGTGGATAATCCCGTTGAACACAGCCGCACTAAGCACATAGCCATTCGGTATCACTTTTTGAGAGATCACCAACAAAGGGGGGATATCGAGATACCCTATATTAACACCAAAGAACAATTAGCCGATATCTTTACCAAGCCTTTAGATGAGAAAACCTTTACCAAACTTAGGAATGAGCTAAACATTCTTGATTCTCGGAACTTTGATTGATACTTTGCACACATAGCTCATTTATATACCTTTGATCATATCTCTTTTGTGTCTATGACCAATGTGTTTTCAAGTGTATTCTCATGCTTAGTCATATAATTGAAAGGGAAATGGAGTATTCGGCAAAGACGACGCTTCCACTCAACTCCATCGGTATTATCTACTCTTTGCCGGTATTCTGCCATCTCTCCATATTGGTATAATCTTTCACTCATATATTGTTTGCCAAAGGGGGGAAGAAGTTTCCAAGGGCTCTAAAGACTCCATTTTTGGCGATTAATGCCAAAGGGGGAGAAAGTATTAGCCCAAAGCAAAAGGACCGCACCACCATGCCAATTTCAAAATTTTTCGAAACAAGTTTAAGTTTTTAAATGTTTTTTCAATTGGTACTTTGAAATTAGCATTCCTCTAATAAATTCTATCTTAATTAGTAAAACCCTCTTGAACACTAAGAGGAGAATTTCATTAAGGGGGAGTTTTGTTTAGTCAAAGGAAAAACATTTGAAAGAGGGAGAGAAAATTTCAAAATCTTGAAAATGCTTCTCGAAATCTTACTTATATACCTTTGACTATTTGCAGAAGACTTTGAAAAGAATTTCCAAAAACAAAACAAGTGGTGCAAATGTGGTCCAAAATGTTAAAAGAAAGAAAGCAATCCATGCATATCTTATGTGTCCAAAATGTTAAAAGAAAGAAAGCAATCCATGCATATCTTATGGAAGTTTAAATTGGTTTAATTCCAAGCAACCTTTGCACTTATCTTATGCAAACTAGTTCAATTCTGTACTTATATATTTGCTTTGGTTTGTGTTGGCATCAATCACTAAAAAGAGGGAGATTGAAAGGGAAATAGGGTCAAACCTTTCCCTAAATAATTTTGGTGGTTGAATTGCCCAACACAAACAATTGGACTAACTAGTTTGCTCTAGATTATAAGTTCTACAGGTGCCAAAGGTTCAACACAAACCAATAAAAAGTCCAAGATAGGGTTCAAAACAAAAGGAGCAAAATAAACCGAAGGCAGCCCTGGTCTGGCGCACTGGACTGTCCGCCAGGGAGATCATCTCTGAATTGCTCAGCTTTGGGTTTTTAGGAAGCCACTCCGCTATAATTCACCGGACTGTCTGGTGTGTCATGCGGAGCAACGGCTACTGCGCCAACGGTCGTCTGCAAAAGTGAACAGTGAACGCTACAGTGCGCGGGCAGCGCGCGCAGAGTCAGAGCAGACGCCATAAGGCGCACCGGTCAGTGAACAGTGACTGTCCGGTGCACCACCGAACTGTCCGGTGGCCCAGGATAACAGAGCTCCAACGGTCGAACCCTAACGGTTGGGTGACGTGGCTGGCGCACCGGACAGTATCCGGTGGCGCACCGGACTGTCCGGTGCGCCCATCGACAGACAGCCTCTCCAACGACCATTTTGGTGGGTGGGGCTATAAATACCCCCAACCACCACACTTCAAGGCATCTAAGTTTTCAGCCATTGCATTCAATACAAGAGCTCTAGACTTCACTCCAAGACACAAACAAGAGATCAAATCCTCTCCCAAGTCCAAGATCACTCCAAACAATTAGTGACTAGTGAGAGAGAGATATTTGTGTTCATTTGAGTTCTTGTCGCTTGGATCGCTTTTCTTCTTCCCCATTCTTGTTCTCAAGACACTTGTAATCAAAGCAAGAGACACCAATTGTGTGGTGGTCCTTGTGGGGTCTAAGTGACCCATTTGATTGAGGAGAAAAGGTCACTTGGTCTAGGTGACCGTTTGAGAGAGAGAAAGGGTTGAAAGAGGTCCGGTCTTTGTGACCACCTCAACGGGGAGTAGGTTTGCAAGAATCGAACCCCGGTAAAACAAATCACCGTGTCATCCGCTTTATTTGCTTGTGATTTGTTTTCGCCCTCTCTTTCGGACTCGATTTTAATTTTAACGCTAACCCCGGCTTGTAGTGTGTGCTTAAGTTTATAATTTTTAGATTCCGTCTATTCACCCCCCTCTAAGCGACTTTCAGTTTTGAGTAATGTCTCGTGCATATTGCCAACACATGATCTAGTAGGTTCATCTTACAAAACTAATTTCATATGAAGTTGGAGTTTTAGCACAAGATCAAACTAATTTCATATGAAGGTACGTTAATATTTTTTAAAGTATTTGTCACACTATAGTCATGGCTATAGATTGTATACATGTGATAAAGTAATAGTTGACTTGTGAGCAAGCAAGAATACTAAGAAACATGGCCTTGTTTTTGTTCTTGAACAGAAATTGTATTAATTGGGTTAGCCACTCGCTTCCGCGCCCACCAAAAGTTGAAAACTCAAAATACATGATGCATGTTAGACCATGTTCAACAGATCTTCTATGATATCCTCTGTTTTAAACTTCACTTTACAACGTATTATTACAGTTCTATATCCTCTAATTTATACGACAAAGACATATTTTAGATTGGTTTCAAAGCAAAATGTACGTAGTAGTTCAACGAACTATGACCACCCACGATTTCCGGCGCGGCGAACAGTTGTAAACAAAAAAAAATGGCTGTCAATGTTGTCACTGTTGCTCTTATTAGCGCTGAGCACATCGGGTTCGAAGCACACATGCAAGCAGCATGCTTCGTGCCATGATTCGGTCCAAACTCCAAAGTGCCGAACTTTTCGGCCAACATTTACTCCCATGTCTCCGATAGGTAGGTATCTCTGCAACTGCCAACCGTAAACTGTGTACCAAACCCAACCCAACCCAGCATGCATATACGCTGGTGCATCACAATCGGACTGTATCGAGAACCATTTATGAACATGGTGGGACGGTCCGGCCACGGGCCACCCACAGGCTTAGACAATCCACGAGTCAATCCAATCAGACGGTTAAAATTTCTATTTCCTCGCGTGTTTAGCCTTCTAACATCACGTGGAGCTGTTGGAGAACGCCTAGGAACGGATCTAGACCCCTATATATTTGAAGGGATATGATCGATTGAAGGACCAACAATCGATCAATCAATCAAATTACCTTCTGTTATTTACATTTTGCCCTAGGAGTAGACAATAATTTAGATTTCTCTCTCTAATCTTCACATCTCCGTCGTTTAGAGACGTCTTGAGTGGTCTGCCGATCCTAAGACACACTCAGTAATTCTCCTCTCCGACACGGTCCCTCCTAGAAGCGAGATCCAGGCGCTGTCAATAAACTTTGTCGTCTCTACACACGCGCGGATCGTCCGGCCACCAGTCATGAACCGTTCGACTCGTCAGATAGGAATCATATCCTCTGCGTTAGGTTGTGGACCGTCTAGCCTCTGACACGCGCCTCCGCAGAGAACACCAACGCTGATTCTCATCGTACTGATTGACGCCCGGATAAACGTTATCAGACTGTTTTACATCTTTGTACATCCATTGTGCGCTAGATGCTAGATAGTACTTGTGCCAATTAAAAACTCGGTCCACTAATCGCGTACGTGCATGCATGGAAGAAACCGCAGTGTCGTCCCGGCCGGTCGTCTGATGGCATCGAAATTGTTCTCCCGTGGCCGGGCGCGAAGATAGGCGGTCACATCTGGACTGGAATACTGGATGGACGTGCAGGAAGGGAAAGAAAGAATTGAAGCCAAGAACTCAAGAAGCAAGCAGTGTAGCAACTCTCCGTACATATTAGTATAATTGCAGCGCACCGTTCGGTAGCTCTGAACATAAACAATCAAATCGAAGGGGCAACTCGATCCTAAAACTATTGGTGTGAGATCGTACGTGCACATCAAAATCACATGGGGTATCAAAGTACGCGTAGACGTAGGTAAGCGTTGCAATCGATCGATCAGGAATCTGCGCGGTTCAGATGCCGGAGTACCAACCACGTTGACCCGTCGTGATCTATCGTGGGGCCGGGGGATCAAGGTGGTTGAGGGGGGAGAACAATACAGTAGAGATTTATGGAGGGAAATAATAAAGAGGCTTGCTCAATAATAGTATACGTATACACGTAGTTAATCTGCACTGATCTTCCAAATATTCCGGGAACCACCCCCCGCTGCCCAATATTCCTGTGAGCCGCGCACGACGCAGGCACGAGGAGTCCCCGGCGCCATTTGCTCATTGTTCTCTAACCTTTTGGCCATCACCGGTGCCACACAATGGCTGTGCGTGTCTGATGGACGCAGAGTGCTTTTGGGGGGCATCTGGGCCATATATCGCTGGAGGCTGGAGGAGAGGGACCGATGGAGACGTAGACGCGACGGCGCAAAGGGCACCTGACCTGGCACTAGCAGTGCTAGAGAATATGGGTCTGTTTTTTTTTTTACACCACGAGAGCGCCGCCGAAAACAGAAGCCTAAATTAAGGTCTGACACGAAAATAATATGGGTCGGACTAGCACGACCCGAAAATAGGTCTAGGCCGGTCTCAAACTCTGGCCTGTCGGGCCTCCCGGCACGGCCTGTACAGATAGGCCGGGCTTGGGCCGGTACAGCCTAATGAAGCCAAAGTTGTTTAGTTTCTTTAATTTATTAAGGTACTGACTTTATATTGTTCTGATAATTAGACTTTATGTGGTCAAACGATGGTAGAATTGTTTAATATCTTTAATTTAGTAAGTTATGGACTTTATGTGGTTATAGTATTTTGATTTTATATGGTCAAATATATGGTTCAGGCTTGGGCCGATATGTCTCAATGAAGGCACAGCGTAGTTTAGGACCAGACTAGATCACTATTTTTATACTTCAAGCTAGCATGATATGGGATCTATTTTTGTTAGGATTTACCGGTCTGAATCTGTTTGACACAAAGCACGATCCCAACACAAGACAGTGCATTGCGAGGGCATGTATGCGTCCAGTTTGCGGGTTCCTTCTTTGTATGTCATAAAACCTTCTCGCTTTTTTTCTTTTTTAAAATTTTTTGGCTATCGCATAAAAGAAACACTTGTATAGTAGCATCTTAAACACAGATAAAACTCGAACAAAATTGTCGTCAAGACTGGCTTCGGGCATGGATTAGTGGGCAGGGGCAGCTATGTGGTGAGCTAGCCAAGTAGAGCTCGAGTCGACTGTCGTCGGCTGCTGCTTTGTGGTGGCAGCCCAAAAAAGTGGCAAGACCTTTATGTCATGCAGTGGGAGTGGGATCCTTTGGGGTAAGTTTACAAAAGTCCGTTAAAAGTTGCATCGATCAGGTAGCTTTATTTGGCAGGGGGATCTTGTTGGATGGGGTCTAACCTTTGGTAATTATCGTTGGTCGTCGAATGGGTCGACGTACGTCAAAGTAAGAGCCACAATTATGCGCATGGATGATTAGTATATTAGGTTTGACCCAAGCCTTTTATTTGATCATGAAACCTGTGTGTGTGTGTGTGTGAGAGAGAGAGAGAGAGAGAGCACGTACGTACGCATTGAGCGTTCCAGCAGCACGCAACGACGATCGACCACGCATCATGCCACCAAGAACGCCATGCATGGTCGCACAACCTATAGATCGATGGCGGTGCAGCAAGATCATGTGGCACGCACGAACAAGGAAACAATTATAGCCCACGAAAAGCTACTCGCAGCCTCAGTACGCCACTGTATGGGACAGCAGGAATACCCCGGCCGGGTACGACGAGGCCGCGACGCACGAAGACGCTGCTGCTTACTCGAGCGAAGCAAGCGATCGAGTGCTCTTGCCTCCGCAGACGGAGACGGTGCCCCGCGCCAGCTGCCGAATCGAAGCATGCGGGCTGACGCTGCTCGTCGGCACGGGAAAGGCAAGGGCGAGCAGGCGATGATGGATGGATGGGTATGTGTGCGGCAGGCAGGTTGGGTTGGGTGGGACGGCGCGGCGAGGGCGAGGGTGAAGGCGAAGGCGAGCAGTGTCCGCCGGCCATCCGCGACGCCCACCACGCAAAGCCAAAAAGGCCCCAGGCCCGCAGCCCGCTGCCGTCGTCGCTGACTTTTTTTTCCCCGCCGAAAAAGCCTGGTGGTGGAATGGAATCCCATCAAAAAACGGCGTCCGCCGAGACAGATGCAGTCGCACGTGGAATACGGTTGGCCCTGCTAAACCACCCTGGCCAGCTGCTGCATTGTATATTTGTATTATACTCTATAAGACGATAGTGTAGACGTACACACATTTTGGTGCACGGTTCTGCCTGCAGTTGTCCGCTCTCTCTCTCGCCCCCGCTCTCTGCGCCCCCGCCGCCAGACCCGCAAATTGGCTCCAGTTCGCCGCCAGAGCATCCCTGCCCCGCTCTCCTCTCTCGGCCGCCATCATGGAAGGTAATCACCAACCAAGGAAGGTCCGCGTGTTCCATGGAAGGTCCGACCCCGCCATCCCCGCCCCCACTCTCCTCTCTCGGCTCTCCTCTCTCTGCTGGATCTCTCGCCGCCATCTTCGCGCCCACAAATCGCGTCGTCGAGCAGCCGCGCCCCGCTCACCAGCCGCGCAAATCGCCCCCTTCCATCCATGGCAGCCGCGCCCTCTCTGCTGGATCTCTCGCCGCCCACAAATCGCGCCGTCGAGCAGCCGCGCCCCGCTCACCAGCCGCGCAAATCGCCCACCAGCCGCAAATCGCCCCCTTCCATCCATGGCAGACGCGCCCTCTCTGCTGGATCTCTCGCCTCCCACAAATTGCAACGTTGGATCTGCGCGGGGGATACCGATGTGCTCGCTGTGGACGCAACCGGCCACGTTCTTCTTGGCGCTCTGGCACCTAGACTGATGGCCGCCGGTGGATGGTCAGGCCATCCGCCTCGCCACCATCCCCAACGTCATCCCCTCCGAGAGGGTCCGCGTCGCCGACTTCGCAGGCTTCGTCGAGGCCGTGCATATCAAGATGGTGGCCCCCGTCGAGCGGCTGCTGGACCGGTTGTCCCTGGAGCAGAAGTCGGACGCCATCGTGGCCGACACCTTCCTGGCTTGGGGCATTGCGGTTGGATCTGCGGGGGATACTGGTGTGCTCGCTGTGGACGCAACCAGCCACGTTCTTCTTGGCGCTCTGGCACCTAGACCGATGGCCGCCGGTGGATGGTTAGGTCGTCCGCCTCGCCACCATCCCCAACATCATCCCCTCCGAGAGGGTCCGCGGCGCCGACTTCGTAGGCTTCGTCGAGGCCGTGCATATCAAGATGGTGGCGCCCGTCGAGCGGCTGCTGGACCGGTTATCCCTGGAGCAGAAGCCGGACGCCATCGTGACATGTGATGTCTGTGAGTACCTAGGAAGCAGTTGACGCACGCTCACCGCGGCGGTGGAGAGTCTGGTGAGATGGGAAGGGGCGGACGGTGGCCGATCTGTGCCGTAGCTGGGTCCGCTGGACCGGACTCTGGAGCGGGCAAGGGACGTCCCCCAAATCGGAGAACACCGGAATGGGAGGCCGCACCGCCGCGGCATGGGAACTAGGAAGAGATAGGGTTATGCAGCAGCGGTAATCAGGTATCTGGAATTCACTCTCGAATACAACATGTCCCCCTGCTCGCTGGCTTCGATGGAAGGTGTACCCTGCAAGTGAGCAGCCGAGGCTCGGGCCCCTGGTTTCGGCCGGGGTGGTTTCTTGCGTTTGATTTGATGGGTGTCTCGTTTCGTTGCCATCACAGCGGTGGTGAGCGGGTTCTTCTCCAATGCAGTGTCGGCTGTGGTGGAGCGGCTGTGGTCGCTCTCGCTCAAATCCACCACCAAGATAGGTGATTATTGAAATCTCTCTGCTGTTTTGTTCCTTCTTCGATCCTGATTTGTGTTTTCCTGTGATGTGTTTGCTCCTGGTGTTGCAGCAGCGTGCGAGGGCAAGTCAATGGTGAAGTAATAGGGTTTTGGGAGCCGCATCATGCATGTGCTGCTAACCGGAACCTTGCCTTGTCTGTTGCTCAATGTGTATGTCTAGGCCGTGGCGAGATTGTACGAGGCTCTGGACAGATGCGAGGAGATTCTTGGCAAGCGACGCTATATTTGTGGCGACCAGCTGACTTAATCAGACAGATTGGTATCTTTCTAAAACTCAGCAAAACATATGCTATTGTCCACCACACGGAGCAGTGAAAAATCTACTAAATCATAATACCATTGAGTAGCCTCTACTAAATCATAATCATTATATTTTAGCCAAAATCTATAAATAGATTTTCCTACATTAGACTTATAACTACAACTTCTATTTTCTCCAGCATTTAGTTTGTAAAGCAGTTTTTACAATGAGTCCAGTTTAATAGCACTAATAATAATATAGGTTGCTTGATGTGCTTTTTTCTGCATTCCATTTTCTCCATCTTTTAGTTTACATAGCAGCTTTTACAATTATTACAGTTTAATGTCAATAATACTACAATGAATTCCCTATTGCACTTCTTCTTGTGTAAATTACAGTCAACTATTGAGGGGGTGTTTGGTTCTGTGGACTAAAGTTTAGCCCGGGTCACATCAAGCGTTTGACTTTCAAGTAGGAGTATGAAATATAGACCCAACCAACTGTACTAGATTCGTCTCACTTTTTAATCTTCGGCTGAGAAATTAGTTTTATAATCCGACTACATTTAATACCCCGAACGGAGGTTCAAACATTCGATGTGATAGGGGCTAAATTTTAGTAGGGGCAAACCAAACACCCCCTGATTTGTTAAAATGTTTCTTATAGTTTTGTCATAAACAAATAAAACTCTTTCCATTTTATCTGTCACACCGTCACCTTAGTAGCAGTTTAACTACACTGATGATAGTTGTGCATTATCCAAAACTGACACTGAATATAATTCTCCCTCAAACTAAGAGTCGCACAAAAACATGGGTACTGTTGCTGATGTGGCAAGTATGAGTAATGATGAACAGGTGGCCACTGATGCAGCTAGATTTTTTTCTTCTGTTGCTGCTGCTCAGCTCATGGGCATGTGATTGGAGCAGATCTAGCACATATGATGTGCTGCATAACTAACATTAGAATTGTACTCGAAGCAGATCTATCTAAATTGAGATGAGGCCTGATCTATTAAAATTGTTGCTGCTGATGAACTTTCTTTTATCGGTCTGTGGGGATTGTTTTTAGATAACTTTTGTGATTAGCAAGTGATGATTCCTTGTAATCTTGTTTGCAGCGGAATGAATGCACCGAGCTGAGAAAGGACAGAACAAAGAAAGATCTTAAAATCAAAGCTAAAGAAGTGGAGATTCAAAATCTGAAAAAACCTAATGTGTAAGTGGTTTTTTATGCCCTGGTACATCTTAAAGACCAAATTTGAGTACTTCTTTTTGTTGTACTTGAGCTGATCATTTTTTATGCTCCTGGGGCCTCTTCAGGAGGCGGTCGCGCCTGCTCTGCCGAAAGTGCGGGGGCACATCGGCAGCGCCTACGGGGAGGAGGACGCCAGGGAAGCCGGCTCCTCCAGCCTCTTCGGCGGTGACGGCTCCTCGGACGACACGCATCCGAGCTCCGGCTCGGGCCACCGCAGCAGCGTCGCGTCGAGCCAGAAGAGGTACGTGGTCAGGATCAGCGCGCTGCAGCCGTCGTCGGATGACTCTGCTGTCGTTTCCTTCACGCATCGTTGAAGCAGATGTCGAGTTGGTGTGCTATGTTCTTCTTCCAGCCTGGATGAATTTGAATTTGGTGTAACCTGGGATGGCGATGGACTGCAGGAGGACGAAGTGGAGCAAGGAAAGATCTTTCTTGGCGTGTCTAGACTTTTCAGAGGTTTGATCAGCTGCATGCTGCTTTTAGTCATCTTGCTGTTTGTAATGCCTCTGTGTTTCCTCTGTACATTGGTAAGTATAGAGTAACATGGTTTTTGAAATTTTGGTTGGTGTCGGGAAAATGATTAAAGGTTTTCTGTATTTCGATTGGTTCTATAGCGTTTGTATTATGTCATAGAATTGAAATTTTGATTAGTCTTGTACTCTTGTCTCGCTTGCATGTGTGGATGGTTTAGCTTCCTAGCTCTCTTACTTTCTTGAAAAAACATTTTTCTGGTACTGTGATATCAGTATTTGAATTTTACTGTAGGAATCCAGATTACACAAATAGGGCCTGTTTGGTAGAATAAATGCTACTCATGATTTCCATTTTTCCTGTTGCAGGCTCAGTGGTGACATCAGCTGAGGTCCGTTAGTTTGCCTGTGTAGCCATGCCTCAAATCTAGAACACCATGCGGCAAAACTGCACACTCCTAGCTGTTCTTTGTGGGGAGTTTGCTGAGAAGCAGCGGACACCAGCTTCCCTGGCGCTAGGCACAAAGCGGTTGCGGCTGTCATACCCTTTCCTTGAGCTCGCTTCGTTTGGGAGACTGGAGGTCAGTTCGTGTTGCTGTGTGGTGCAGGCAGATGTTTGTTTTTGAGTTTTGAAGTTAAAAAACTAAAGGTGGACTTCGGGGATGCAGGTGCTTGCTGTGTGGTGCAGGCAGATGTTTGTTTTTGAGTTTTGAAGTTAAAAAACTAAAGGTGGACTTCGGGGATGCAGGTGCACACGCTAATCAATCCCACTCAGGCGGTGCATCCTGTCTTCTTGTATCTCTAGGGGCAGCAGCAAGAGAATGAGGAGATTGGCACGCTTGTCTGGGGTGATACAGATTTATCTGACCCGCAGATGTTTGTCTCACTCATCACCCCACCATTTCCGACCATGGTAAGCCCCAAACTTTTCTTGAATAGATTAATAGCATCTATTTGTTGCCAGGGGCGGATTTGGGCCCCGGGCCACCTGGGCCATGGCCCGGGTCGTAGCCCAAATAATCCACTTATACTTAGGTTTTTTCGGTCTAAAAAAATCTGGCCCAGTTATCCTTGCCTGAGCGTATGGCGGCTGGCCGGTTGCAATCCTCCTCGACCTAGCCTCAACCTTGCCGTGACGGCTAGCGTTCTGCTGCTTGCTCGAGGACTTGAGGTTGACGGCCGGTCGCCAGTGCCCACTACGACGAGCTCGACGGCCGTTGCGCGCCCTCGAGGTCGATGGCTGGTCACTGGTGGCCGGTGCCCACTATGACGAGCTTGATGGCCGTTGCGCGCCCTCCATGGATCTAGCAACCAGCGAGGCGACCTCCTCACCTCCCTATGGCCCTGCGCCCTGCTTCCTGCCTCCCTCCACGGTCCGTCGTGGGCCTGTGTTTTTCGCCCCTCACCGACGGCTCGGCTCCTCCACGGCGGCCGACGACATCACCAACTCCGGCTTCCACAGGTCAGCCACGGAGCCACCCACTATTCCAGAATTCCAGAATCACGGTGCCGCGCTGACCTGTCAGCTTCCCCTTGCTGTCCGGCTGTCCTGGTGCAAGAATTAAGACTCTAACTATATGTTGTTTGGTAAATGTTGTATTATTACTTTGTAATTGTAGATTGACATCAAAACAAGAGAACGAAGAGGACAAAAACATTAAGTTCATTTTATTGTTGATCAAGTTATCGTTGATCCCGATCTTTGCATGCCAATTAAGCAAATTGATGCAATGTGTAGGTTTAAATTCATGTGCTGATGTTTATGAAGCTATTAGAGGCGAGGAAGGATCAAATCATCTTTAATTAGGTAATTTTAACTTTTTATCAAGTTTTGTTGTATTTTAAGGTGCTGAATTGAGATAAATATTACTTTAGTCTATGTTTGTCTTATATTATGTTTTAGCGGTATGTTTAGCCACACGATATCTTAAAGAGCTTTTTAAAAGTGGCCCGGGGCGTTAATTTTCTAGAGCTCCGCCACTGTTTGTTGCTATAATTTACAGTGTCATATGTTCTTGACTGGTGGACATGAGTTGCAAAAGTGCACATCAATGTACAATTTCATACTTGAGCCTTGAAAAAAGGAAGGCCAGCATGACAATCAGTACTACAATATAACTGTGTTACAATGAGGTCTGGATCTTGTAAAGCTCCGAAAGAAATTCGATATCAACATCAATGTAGATCAAACCACCCCTACATTCAGCTTCAATAGGTTTTCAAGCATGCAGTGCGTTACTTGAGCAAAGTCTCAATCAAGTTGATCATTGAGCGTGCATGGTAATTTGGTCCTTTCTCGCGTCACCATTTGCACAGAGCTACATCCATATATGTATGTAATCGTTGTACACAGTCATTTTATTGAGCATTGTACTAGATTACATATTTATATTGTTAATATAATATTATTAGTGTTACAGTGATATTTTATCACACTAATTTTGCATGCTAATTTTGCATTATAATGATATTTACCGTTTCATATTTATATTTATACTAACTTTAAACCCTCGTGGCAACGCACGGGCATATACCTAGTTGTATTATAGGCAGCAAAGCCTCATCCGTTTCGTCTCGTCGGACGTGGCGTGGAGTCGACCTGAGATGAGAAGAGAAGCCCACTGTGCTGGAGTGGGGCGCTGTGGCAGAGCTAGCGCGCACAGTCATAGCAGTGGTCGCGCGCGTACGCGTACCCGATCCCATGGCCATGTGTTTGGTTGATCTGAGCGCTGACACACATGCATGCGCATGTGGGCGGGTGGATGTGGGGCGCGTAGTTTTGCCCACTTCAACGCGTACGGACGGTGCGCGCGTGGTCCACGTACGGCGTTGTCGTCGTCAACAGCCAGCAGGCGCCGCTGCCTTTTCCGTCGTGACCCGGCCATATATCGATCTCATCACTGCAGCTCTGCTCTCAGCAGGGATCTATAGTTTTTTTTCCTGCACATCTCAGGGTCAGAGCTGAGACTAATGGGGATTACTGTAGGGTGCACAACTCGATCGAGAAGGCCGGTTTAGGGTTGATACTGATCAGAGCAGCAGGACATGACACGGGATTCCGCTAATCCTGTGGCGGGCAGGCACCTTGCCACACCGTCGTGTCGTGCGTGCGACCACCACGCCCGCACGCTCCCGGAAAAAAGGACTTGTCTTTCGCCTTTCCGATAAAGGGAGGGAGCTGACTTTAAGGCCATGAGAGTAAAAAGGCCCACTAATCCTATGGAGGTCGCTTTTGCACGTCACCTCCGATCGTCCGAGCTGTGTCGCATTCAGCTTCAGCGGTTGTTGAGTGACTCGTAAACGCTAGTGCCTGTCCTGTTTCGAACGGCCGCATTTTTGTTTTATCGAGGAAACAAGGACGAGACTCAGGAAGAAACCGGTGAGTACGGCCCATTAGAGAAATCGCTCTTCTTTTTTTTTACCCACCATACGGTGTCACTTCTACGAACGATTCAGCCCATTGTAGCAAAATAAGGCCCATTCAGTGGCTACAGCTGCGTCGTTTCCGAAAACGTCTTACATTTTTTTTTTACAATAGAAACGTCTTATAAATTATAATGCAGAGAGAATATATTTTACAGACACATTTGTTCATAGGGAGCCAATGTAGGCTGTTCAAGTTCAAGTCAATACCTGGGGGTCCAAAATTAAGGGTTCACGTAGTACTAGTGCACTATGATCGGATGATGCAAGTGTGTGGCTGTAATGCGGCTCTGTAATCCGTTTTTAAACCCATACATGAGGCCTGAGCCAGCTGCGAAGCAACTCATACATTAGACACTAGTACTAGTGCACCTACACCACCAGGGCAAAACCAAAAGGCGTTCGATTTGTGCTCCTCTACAGGATCGCAGGAAAGCTGCCTTGGCTGTACGCCTCAGGCCTCCAGCAAAGCAAGGGCGCGTTATTGTTTTTTTTTGCTCCCGCGTGGTACTAGCGCCGCTTCAGCAATCTTTAGGTTTGGGTTCTGCTGTCGACCATCTTTCCTTTGCAGCAAATTCCAACATTGACAAAGCCACACCTCTTCTGCTTTGAATTCACTATGTATACCTTGTAATTGACAACGTTGTAGATAATTGCTTAAGTTTTCTAAAAAAAAATACTAGAACTCCAAAATCCGAGTTTTATATGGAAGATCTATGGTCAAAATACCGGACAGAACAGAACTAATAGACAATAACAGTACGAGATGAAAAAAAGGACGCGATCTCTTGATACAAAACTCAAACTAGAGGAAGAACCCAATCTAAACCAGCAATAAGATCTTAAATCTAGGACACAACCCTAACACAATGAACTTAGGGTCAGAGTTAGAGTACATTCGAGCAGATGTGCTTGTGTTGGGGATGCATAGATTTTATTGTTGGAAAAAATCTGATCATAAACATATTTTTTTTTGTGTTTTGGGTGGCTGCGATTGTATCCCCAAATCAGATAGAGTATGTAGAACCTTGAGCCTTTGGTTCGGTTTTTTAAGTACAAGATGCAACTAAAATACTCCATAATACAATCCTAAGCTTCTAGATAATAAATGTAGTCAAGATACAATATGTATAAAGAGTCATGCAGCGACGGTCTCTTTACGAAGAGCCTTGTCTCTTGACTTTTTTTACTCACCCCTGCATCTCCAACAGTGACACAAAATTAGTACTCTATTTTAAAATATAGGACTCAGTCCATAAAAAATAGCTTCAACGGTGTCCTACTTTACAATTTTTATTAAAAATACAAGGCACACCTAAAATACATTATTTAGAGCTTCACTGCTAGATCTTAATTTGTTTGTAGTGCTCTAAACTCCTTAAATTATGTACTATTTTATTTTTTGGTCACTATTTGAGACACATTGTAGAAGATGTTCTACCCCTCAAGAGACCATAATTAATAGTGTTGTACATGCCCTCATTATTTGGCGGTGGTGGCGCGAGGGTGGGGTCGACGACGGCGGTGTGAGTGAAGGGGAGGGGGCAGTGGGGTCGCAGGAGAGGGAGAGTGGTAGGGATTATCGTACGTGTGGATAATGAGGGAAGAATGATGATTCAAATAACATTGGGCATTAGATTTGAGTAAGAGAGAAGAGTTTCCAGCAATATGAATTATTGGTTTTGAGGATGAGTTATGTGTGTGCAATTTATTTGGTAGATTTGGGAGAGATTATAGGTGTATGGATGATTTAGTTAGGTAGGTTTTATAAAGTTTAAAGTGATGATGAGGTATATAGGGATATAGATGTACTATATACTACTACCGAAAAAATTAAGATACAAAGGTATTATGAGAAGTAAAATATGACAAAAATATTTTCTTTCTCGTAAATAGTATTAAGGTTAGAAATAGAGACATATATAGATAAATATAAATGAATCAACAAGTTTTTTGTGATTAAAATAAATCTACGTAGACAAGGAAAATAACACGATCATCTAAAACCAACGGAGACTCGATTTTATACGAGGAATTTCTCTATTAGAGGGTATGTATAGATGCAATTTAGTTCCTATATCTTTGTGAAAAGAGTGGGATCAGCTTTCCCAACCTTGAAAGTATTAGAAATAAGAAAATCTCTAAGGCACTCATACCATGCTCTTGGGGCTTGCTTAAGTCCATAGAGCGCCTTAGAGAGTTTGTATACATGGTCGGGATACCTGTCATCCTCAAAGCCAGGGGTTGTTCCACGTATACCTCCTCCTTGATTGGTCCATTGAGAAAAGCGCTCTTCACGTCCATTTGGAACAACTTAAAGGAATGGTGAGCGACATAGGCTAATAAAATCCGAATTGATTTTAACCTAGCCACAGGAGCAAAAGTCTCCTCAAAATCTAAACCTGCAACTTGGGCATAACATTTTGCCACAAGTCGAGCCTTGTTTCTTGTCACCACTCCATGCTCGTCTTGCTTGTTGCGGAACACCCACTTGGTTCCCACAACGTTTTGCTTTGGATGTGGCACCAGGATCCAGACTTCATTCCTTTTGAAGTTGTTGAGCTCTTCCTGCATGGCCAACACCCAGTTTGGATCCTACAAGGCCTCTTCTACCCTGAAAGGCTCAATAGAAAAGACAAACGAGTAATGCTCACAAAAATTAGCTAATCGTGAGCGAGTAGTTACTCCCTTGCTGATGTCACCCAGAATCTGATCGACGGGGTGATGTCTTTGGATCGTCGCTCGGACTTGGGTTGGAGGGGCCCGTGGTGCTTCTTCCTTTATAACACGTTCTTCCTGTGCTCCCCTTGATCTTGCCCCTCTTCTTGAGGTACCTGTACATCGTCTTGAGTTGGGGGATGCACCATTGTAGAGGAGGAGGGTTGATCTTGTTCTTGTAGTTCATGTGGTCGCACATCACCTATCGCCATAGTTCTCATTGCGGCGGTCGAAACTTCATCCTCATCTACATCATCAAGATCAACTTGCTATCTTGGAGAGCCATTAGTCTCATCAAATACAACATCGCTAGAGACTTCAACTAATCATGATGATTTGTTGAAGACCCTATACGCCTTTGTATTTGAGTCATATTCTAGTAAAAACCCTTCTACTGCCTTGGGAGCAAATTTCGAATGTCTACCTTTCTTCACCAGAATGTAGCATTTGCTCCCAAATACACAAAAATAAGAAACATTAGGTTTGTTACCAGTTAGGAGTTCGTAGGAGGTCTTCTCGAGGAGACGGTGTAGATAGAGCCAGTTTATGGCATGGCAAGCTGTGTTCACAGCTTCCGACCAAAACTGCTCAGGCGTCTTGTACTCTCCAAGCATCGTTCTTGCCATGTCGATTAGCGTCCTATTCTTCCTCTCCACCACACCATTTTGTTGTGGTGTGTAGGGAGCGGAGAACTCGTGCTTGATGCCTTCCTCCTCAAGAAACTCTTCAACTTGAAGATTCTTGAACTCGGACCCATTGTCGCTTCTTATCTTCTTCACCTTTAGCTTAAACTCATTTTGAGCTCTCCTTAAGAAGCACTTTAGGGTTCCTTGGGTTTCGGATTTGTCCTCAAAAAGAATACCCAAGTGAAGCGGGAAAAATCATCAACTATCACAAGACCATACTTACTTCCCCCGATGCTGAGATAGGCAACGGGACCGATGAGATCCATATGAAGGAGTTCCAGTGGTCTTGACGTTATCATCACATTCTTGCTGTGATGAGTGCTTCCCACCTGTTTCCCTGCTTGGCAAACTACACAAGGTCTGTCTTTCTCAAAACAGACATCGGTTAGTCCTAACACATGATCTCCCTTTAAAAATTTATGAAGATTCTTCATCCCAACATGTGCTAGACGGCGATGCCAAAGCCAACCCATATTAGTCTTAGAAATTAAGCATGCATCTAGATTGGCATTCTCCTTTGAGAAATCAACTAAATAGAGCTTGCCGTCTAATACACCTGTCGGTACCCTAAAACTAGGGTACCCCTTGCTACTATATAAAGACGCAGTTTCTACGCGAACATCTTTAGTCGCGTGGTAAAAGAGATGTATGTGGGACCAGGCCATGACTCGCCCCAGCCTCGGGCGACTACTCTGGGCCAGCAACAGCGCCTGACCCCACCACATGGGCGGGTCCGGAGCCGCCACATGTCCAGAGAAAGTGATATACTCCAAGGCATCAACAGTGAGTCCGGACCCCATGGGAAAGTGCCGGACCCCTAGATATACAGTCCGGACCTCCAAGTTTGGTCCAGGACCCCCACGTGTACGGACCGGACCCCTAGAATGGGATCCGGACCCACCCCCTGTATGGGGTCCGGGCCGCCCGCAGTAGGGTCCTAAGGTTCCGGGACAGAACACACCCGGGCCTTAATCAGGGCCCAGGCGGGGGTCCGGTGCTGACACGTGTCCAGACCTGGTCTGGTGGGATCCAGACCTATCCGCGTACACTTCTACTCCCCACTCAGGCGGAGACCCGATGTAGCCACGTGGCATACTGCGCGTGGCATAAGCCAACGAGCGAAACCTAGCATGACGCCTATGGGCTACGCGCGCCTTCGCATTCATTACGGATAAGACGTGCGCCTGTCCATTCCACTGACAGGCGGCATGCTCAGTCCATGATATGTGGGCCGTGCTGTTACTCACCATTACTGGCGCGTTTCCAAGAGAAGGGTTACTGACTATCAATGTTGCATGGACTGCGATTATCATGACTCCCGCTGATTACTTATGCGTTACTAAGGCAGAGGATCTTTGTATGTTGTCAGCATTTACTATTCACATAATATATTCCTACAATTATGCTCTTGGGCCCACATGTCGGGGCTCAACATCCTTGTATGTACCTCCCTTAAACTATAAAAGGGAAGGGACACCGCGCTACAAGGGACAAGCGCACACGCTCAGACACACGCTCAACACACACTCAATACAACATACAGATAGTGGAGGTAGGGTATTACGCTCCCAGCGGCCTGAACCACTATAAACCCTCGTGTGCTCTTGTGTTCAGTCCGAATTCACCAAATAGGCAACCGCTTAGGCCCCCTCCTCATCTTAGGATTAGGGCGGGTGCATTCCGCCACCCGGCCGGAGGATTTTCTCTCCGACAACACCCTTAAAAGCTAATGAACCATCACTCCTTCTAAAGACAGATACATCAATATTTGTAAATAAGCAATTGTAGCCCATATGACACAATTGACTTACAGACAGTAAATTGTACCCGAGTGACTCTACTAAAAACACATTCGAAATCGAGTGCTCGTTCGTGATGGCTATCTTGCCCAATCCTTTGACCTTGCCTTGGTTCCCATCTCCAAAGATAATAGTATCCTAGGAATCCCTGTTCTTGACGTAGGAGGTGAACATCTTCTTCTCCCCCGTCATGTGGTTTGTGCATCTGCTGTCGATAATCCAGCTTGAGCCCCCGGATGCATAAACCTGCAAGGAATTTAAGCTTGGGTCTTAGGTACCCAACTCTTATTGGGTCCTACAAGGTTAGTCACAACAATTTTTGGAACCCATATGCAAGTCTTGTCTCCCTTGCATTTGGATCCCAACTTCCTAGCAACTACTTTTGCATTTTTGCATGAGAGTACAAAAGAAGCATTGCAAGCATGATAGACAGTAGTAGGACCATTGCAAGTTTTCCTAGGCGCATGAGACACAACATGATTACGTCTAGGCCTGTCTCTACCATAAGCATAAGTAGAGCTGGAAGCAACCATAGCATGAGAATTATGATAAACAGGTAAAATAGTATGATCATAACTCCTATCATGATGAGAAACTTTCTTAACATGAGTATAAAGATAAGCATGATTCTTTTGATCATGTGAAGAATATGAACTACTGGCCATAGGAGCCTTCTCTTTCCCCTTGTTGAGATCGGAAGTCCTTTGGCTTGTTAAGTTCTTGGTTTCCTTTCGAAAACCAAGTCCATCCTTAATTGAGGGGTGTCTACCAATGGTGTAGGCATCCCTAGCAAATTTTAGTTTCTCATAATCATTTTTGCAAGTCTTAAGTTGATCATTAAGACTTGCAACATCATTATTTAATTTGGCAATAGTGGCAGCATGTTCATCAAAATCAACATCTTTACACATATTGCAAATAACTACATGTTCTACACATGAACTAGTTGCATTTACTTCCTCTAGTTTAGCATTTAATTCATCATTTAAATTCTTTAAAGTAAAGATAGATTCATAACTAGTAGACAGCTCAGAGGATAGCATTTCATTTCTCTTAATTTCTAGAGCAAGAGATTTTTGAACACTAATAAATTTATCATGCTCCTCATACAAAATATCTTTTTGTTTTTCTAGTAATCTATCCTTTTCATTGAGGGCATCAATTAATTCATTTATTTTGTCTACTTTAGTTCTATCTAATCCCTTAAACAAATCAGTGTAGTCTACTTCATCATCAGATGACTTTTCATCACTAGAAGAAGTATATTTGGGAGTGTCCCGAATACATACCTTCTTCTTCTTAGCCATAATGCACATATGGCGTTTGTTGGGGAAGAGTGAAGACTTGTCAAAGGCCGAGGCAGCCAGTCCTTCATCGTCAGAGTCGGATGAAGAACAGTCAGAGTCCCATTCCTTCCCGATGTGCGCCTCGCCCTTGGCCATCCTGTAGTTCTTTTTCTTCTCCCTCTTCTCGTGCTTTTCTTGTGCCTGGTCATTCTCATTATCGGGACATTGAGCAATAAAATGACCAGTCTTACCGCATTTGAAGCAGGAGTGTTTTCCCCTTGACTTGTTCTTGTTGGGGTACTCCTTGTGTCCTTTTAGTGCGGTCTTGAAGCGCTTTATTATGAGTGCCATCTCATTCTTGTTGAGCCCGATAGCCTCCACTTGTGCTACCTTGCTTGGTAGCGCCTCCCTGCTATTGGTTGCTTTGAGAGCAACGGGCTGCGGCTAATAGACGGGGAGTGGACCGTTCAAGGCATCGTCCACATATCTTGCCTCCTTCATCATCATGCGCCTGCTTACGAATTTTTCGAGTATTTCCTCGGGCGTCATCTTGATGTACCTGGGGTTCTCACGAATAAGATTTACAAGATGGGGGTCAATAACTGTAAATGACCTGAGCATGAGTCAGACGACATCATGATCCATCCATCTTGTACTCCTGTAGCTTCGGATTTTGTTGACCAGGGTCTTGAGCCTGTTGTAGGTTTGTGTTGGCTCCTCTCCCCTGATCATTGTGAACCTCCCTAGCTCGCCTTCCACCAGTTCCATTTTGGTAATCATCATGGCGTCGTTACCCTCATATGATATCTTGAGAGTATCCGAGATTTGCTTAGCATTGTCCAAGCTGCCCACTTTCTTATATTCATCCCTGCAAAGAGATGCTAGCAAAACAGTAGTAGCATGGGCATTTTTGTGTATTTGTTCAATAATGAATATAGGGTTATCAGTGCTATCAAACTGCATTCCATTTTCTACAATCTCCTAGATACTAGGATGGAGGGAGAACAAATGACTATGCATTTTATGACTCCAAAAAGAATAATCTTCTCCATCAAAGTGTGGAGGTTTTTCAAGTGGAATTGATAGTAAATGCGCATTTGAATTGTAAGGAATGCAAGAATAGTCAAAAGAGTAATTCTGATTAACCGTTTTCTTTTTCAATGAGGAGTCGTCGTCGTCATCCCTTGGTGAAGAAGAGGAGTAGTCACTGTCATAGTAGATGATCTTCTTAATGCGCCTCTTCTTCTTCCTGCCCCTATTCTTGTGACTCGAGCCTGAGTCAGTGGGCTTGTCGTCTCTTGGCTCGTTGAAGAGGGACTCCTCCTTGTCGTTGATCACCATCCCCTTACCCTTAGGATCCATCTCTTCGGGCGGTTAATCCCTAAGATGAAGAGTACGACTCTGATACCAATTGAGGGCACCTAGAGGGGGGGGGGTGAATAGGTGATCCTACAAAATTCAATACTAATAACACAAACTTGGTTTATAATATGTTAGTTAGATTAAACCAAGTGGTTATAAAGCGAGTTCTTGAGATGGAATCAATCACACAGAAAAACAACACAAGAGACACGCAGTTTTTATCCCGTGGTTCGGCCAAGTAACACTTTCCTACTTCCACATTGTGGCGCCCTAATGGACGAGGGTTGCACTCAACCCCTCTCAAGTGATCCAATGATGAACTTAAATACCACGGTCTTTTCCTTTTAGAGTTCTCTTCCCGTTTGCGAGGAATCTCTATAAGTTGGAGCCTCTCGCCCTTACAATGTTGATCACACAAGAAGCACAAAAGTAAGGGAGGGAAAGCAACACACGCAAGACTCAAATCGCAGCAAACACATGCACAAAAGCCAAGACGTCAGCACGAGATCACGACGCGGGGAGTTTACAACTCAAACTGTGCTCAAATCTCTAACACTATGAACCGATTACGTGATTGCGGAGTCTAGGAGTCTTAGGATGTTTAGTGAATGCTTGGTGTTCTGCTTCATGTGCCTAGGGGGCCCTTTTATAGCCTCAAGGCAGCTAGGAACTGTTGGAGATCAACTTGGAAGGCAATTCTTGCCTTCTATCGGGTGGCGCACCGGACAATCCGGAGCACCACCAGACATGAACAGTACTAGTCCGGTGCTTGTTCTCTTTCCTTTTCTAGTGAAGCCGATCGTTGGATCTTCGGATCCGTTGGCACACCGGACACTGTCCGGTGCACACCAGACAGTCCTATATGACCATCCGACCGTTGGCTTGGCCACGTGTTGCCCGTTGATCGCGTAGACGACCGTTGGCCGCGGGCGCCGTTGGCTCACCGGACAGTCCGGTGATTTTTAGCCGCGACGCCTTCTCCTTTTCCCGAGAGCGACAACTTCGTCGCTGGAGTCTTGGGCGCGTACAGTCCGGTGATATTTAGCCACGTCGCCACGCTAATTCCCGAGAGCAGCAACTTCCGCCGGGCCAGCCTGGGCATCGGACAGTCTGGTGCACCATCGGACAGTCCGGTGTGCCAGGCTGGTGCTGGTTTGGCTGATCACAACCACTTCTTCTTTATCCCTTTTTCTCTTTTCTTGGCCATGTCTCTAGCACTTAGATAAACATGTTAGTACCTAAAAACAATTTACTAAGTCCGGAGACATACCTTGTTCTTTGATTTGCATCTTGGCACTTATAAGCGTAAAACAATGTGTTGGGCATATAATCACCAAAACAATTATAGAAATGGCCCAAGGGCACATTTCCCTTTCAGTATCACATTAGCACATGCACAATTTTTAAAAAACATTGCATCAGTATGCAAATCTGGTATTGCATGGAAGTAGTTTCATATTTGCTTCATATAAACTTTTCCATCATTCATCAAATCAGAATTTGCATAGTTACACTATCTACTAGAAACCTGGTTCAAAAATCAAAACTCAAAATTGGGAGAGCATGCCTAGCTCTAATGGCCATAAGCATCACCGTTGTTCCCAAGCAGTATCACAGTCACTCATAGTATGACATGAATTGCGCTGCAGAGACAACAGAACTGGGAGAGCATGCCTATTTTTGCATAAGCATCGTCTTGCAGGGTATGAATTGAGATAGGGAGACAACAAAACTCGTTGCACTATTTTTTCTATCTTATTAATAAAAGTCACTTACAATGCCAACATGAAACATTGGAAGTCTGTCCCGGCTTCTGCTAGGATGTTTCATAGATCTTGTTTGTTTTAGCTTTTTTTAGCTTCTAGGCATCAAAAGTTGCTGCGACTACCAAACGTCTTGCTTTTCAGCCATCTTTTATGAGAATCATTAAGTCAAAACTGTCCAAAATCAACGTGAACAAAGAATCGCCCGAGTCATTGAGATAGTAGGAAACTATCACTCTCTACATTCTAAGGCCCTGTTTGACACAACTTCTGTTTGTTGGCTACTTTTAGTTCATTCTGAGAAGCAGCTGAACTGATAAGCTTCTACATAAGCTACCTGTTTGATAGAACTTCTGTTTAAATTTGTGAATAAGCTGAAAATAAGGTATACCGAATAGGGCCTAAACCCTATGGACTATTTTATCTTCCTACGAACTGAGAGCACCTAGAGGGGGGGGGGTGAATAGGTGATCCTGTAAAATTCAAAACTAAATATCCCAAACTTGGTTATGAAATGTTAGTGCGATTAAAACCAAGTTGCTAAAGTGAGAACTCTAGAAGAAAAACCAATCACAATGAAAAGAGACATGAGACACAATGATTTTTATCCCGTGGTTCGGCCAATGCCTACTCCACGTTGTGGTGACCTCCTTTGGTCAAGGATTGCACTAAATCCCTCTCAAGTAATCCAATGGTCAACCTTGAGTACCACATTTTTCTTCCTTAGCAGTCTTTTCCCGTTTGCGAGGAATCTCCACAAGTTGGAGCCTCTCGCCCTTACAATGTTGATCACAACAAGAGCACAAGAGTAAGGGAGGGAAAGAAACACATGCAAGATCCACAGCAATCACACACACACAGTCAAGACGTGAGCACACAAACACGGCGCAGGGAGTTTACAACTCAGGAGATGCTCAAATCTCAAACATGATGATCCGATTGCGTGGTTGTGGAGTCTAGGCGTCTTAGGATGTTCAATGGAGGCTTGGTGTGGTGCTCCATGTGCCTAGGGGTTCCTTTTATAGCCCCAAGGTAGCTAGGAGCCGTTGGAACTCCATTTGGTAGGCAATTATTTCCTTTTGTTCGTCGGTGCACCGGACTGTCCGGTGGCGCATCGGATAGTGAACAGTACGAGCACAGGACGCAGCAGAGAATCCCTTGATTCGCTGGTTTCCTTTTCTGTGGGGCACCGGACCGTCCGGTGTGGGGCACCTGACTGTTCGGTGCGCCATATGACCGTTGGCTCTCGTCGACGTGGCAGATAGCCGTTGCACGGCTGGTGCACTAGACCGTCCGGCACCTCACGTGGACTGTCCGGTGATTTATAGCCGACGTAGCTAGGAAAAACCTGAGAGAGACAAGTTTGCGCAGACCGTGCACCGGACTGTCTGGTGAATTGCACCGGACCGTCCGGTGCTACGCAGTCAGCACCCTTTCTTCGATCATTTGTTTGTTTTCCTTTGACTCTTTTGGCCTTTACTTAGCTGAGTCCCTGACACTTAGACAAGAGTGTTTCGCATATAAAACTGAAAGAGAAATAGGGTCAAACCTTTTCCTAAATGATTTTGGTGGTTGAATTGCCCAACACAAATAATTGGACTAACTAGTTTGCTCTAGATTATATGTTCTACAGGTGCTAAAGGTTCAACACAAACCAATAAAAAGATCAAGTTAGGGCTCAAAAAGAAAGGAGCAAAAGAAACCGAAGGCTCCCCTGGTCTGGTGCACCGGACTGTCCGGTGCACCAGGGGCGAGCGACCTCAAACCCTTCACCTTCGGGTTTTTGGGATCGTGCTCCGCTATTATTCACCGGACTGTCCGGTGTGCCAGTGGAGCAACGGCTAGCGAGCGCAACGGTCAACTCCAATGGTTGCCTGCAACGTGAACAGTGCGCGGACAGTTTGCGCAGAGTCAGAGCACCGCCAGAAGGCGCACCAGACAGTGAACAGTGCCTGTCCGATACGGCACCGGACTGTCCGGTGTGACATGAAGTCAGCGCTCCAATGGTCAGAATCTTCAGAACCCTAACGGTTGGGTGACGTGGCTGGCACACCGGACTGTCCGGTGTGCCCATCGACAGCAGTCTTCCCTAACGGCTGTTTTGGTGGTTGGGGCTATAAATACCCCTAACCACCACCACTCCAAGCATCCAAGTTTTTCAGACGTCTCATTCAATACAAGAGCTAGTGCAATCAATACAAGACACAATTCAAAAGAATCAAAGCCTCTCCAAGTCCCAAATACACTCCAAACAATTAGTGACTAGAGAGAGTTTTGCTCGTGTTCTTTGAGCTCTTGTTCTTGTATCGCTTTCTTCTTTCTCTTTCTTGTTCTCAAGACACTTGTAATCAAAGCAAGAGACTCCAAGTTGTGGTGGTCCTTGTAGGGGTCTAAATGACCCGTTTGATTAAAGGAGAAAGCTCACTCGGTCTAGGTGACCGCTTGAGAGAGGGAAAGGGTTGAAAGAGACCCAGTCTTTGTGACCACCTCAATGGGGAGTAGGTTCTCAAGAACCGAACCTCGGTAAAACAAATCACCGTGTCATCCGCTTCATTTGCTTGTGATTTGTTTTCGCCCTCTCTTTCGGACTCGAGTTTAATTCTAACGCTAACCCCAGCTTATAGTTGTGCTTAAAGTTTATAATTTTCAGATTCCGCCTATTCACCCCACTCTAGGCGACTTTCAATTGGTATAAGAGCCCGGTACTTCATTAGAGCCTAACCGCTCGAAGTGATGTCGGGAGATCACGCCAAGAAGGCAATTGTGACCGGCGGTGACAAGTCTACAAGCCACAGGAAGGCTCCATCGCGGGAATCCGGCAACAAGATGAAGGGATCCCCTTCACATGTCAAGTCGCATCGGAGTGGCGACGAGAAAAAGAAGATGAAGAAGGTGGTCTACTACGAGATCGATTCTTCGTCGCCATCCACCTCCGGCTCCAACACGCCGTCCGTCACTTCTAAGCGCCATGAGCGCAAGAAGTTTAGTAAGATCCCCCTATGCTACCCCCGCATTTCCAAACGTACTCCTTTACTTTCCGTCCCATTAGGCAAACCACCCGTTTTGATGGTGAAGATTATAGTATGTGGAGTGATAAAATGAGGCACCATCTAACCTCACTCCACACTAGCATATGGGACATTGTTGAGTTTGGAGCACAGGTACCATCGCGGGGGACGAAGGCTATGATTCGGATGAGGTCGCCCAAATCAAGCACTTTGATTCCCAAGCAACTACTATACTCCTCGCCTCTCTATGTCGAGAGGAGTATAATAAGGTACAAGGGTTGAAGAGTGCCAAGGAGATTTGGGACGTACTCAAAACTGCGCACGAAGGAGATGAGGTGACCAAGATCACCAAGCGAGAGACGACCGAGGGGGAGCTCGGTCGATTCGTCCTGAACCAAGGAGAGGAGCCACAAGCAATGTACAACCGGCTCAAGACCTTGGTGAACCAAGTGCGCAACCTCGGGAGCACAAAATGGGATGACCATGAAATGGTCAAGGTTATTCTAAGATCACTTGTTTTTCGCAATCCCACTCAAGTTCAATTAATTCGGGTGATCCTAGATATAAGCTAATGTCTCCCGAGGAAGTGATAGGAAAGTTTGTGAGCTTTGAATTGATGATCAAAGGCTCCAGGCGCCACCTCTACACCCGAGGTGCAACCCATCGCATTCAAGGCGACGGAGGAGAAGAAAGAAGAGTCTACATCAAGTAGGCTCCCCATCGACGCTTCCAAGCTCGATAATGAAGAGATGGCGCTCATCATCAAGAGCTTCCGTCAAATCCTCAAACAAAGGAGGGGGGAGGACTACAAACCCCGCTCCAAGAGGGTGTGCTACAAGTGTGGTAAGCCCGGTCATTTCATTGCTAAATGTCCATTATTTAATGATAGTGACAGGGGCGACGACAAAAAGGGAAAGAGTAAGGAAAATAAGAGATACTACAAGAAGAAGGGTGGCGATGCCCACGTGTGTCGAGAATGGGACTCTGACAAGAGCTTCACTGACTCCTCCGACGACGAGGACGCCGTCAACATCGCTGTCAACAAGGACCTCCTCTTCTCCAACGTCGGCCACAAATGCTTCACTGACTCCTCCTCCGACGACGATGAACTCTTGGATAGCCAAGAGGAATTCCTTATTAAGGAAAACAAAAAGTATGTTAAAGTTAAAAATGCTTATGCTCAGGAAGTAGAGAAATGTGAAAATTTATCTAAGGAGCTTAGTATTTGTCATGACACCATTTCCAACCTTAGAACTGAGAACGCTAATTTATTTGCTAAGGTTGAAAAATTAAATGCTTGTAATGATTCAATTGTCAGTCTTACAAATGAAAATGATAGTTTAATTGCTAAGATTGATAAATTGAATGCATCACTTTCTAGCCTTAAAATTGAGAATGATAAATTAATTTCTAAGGCTAAAGATTTAAATGTTTGCAATGATTCTATTTCCAGTCTTAGAAATGAGAATGCCATATTACATACTAAGATTGATGAATTAAATGTTTGCAAACCATCTACATCTATCGTTGAACATGTTTCTGTTTGCACTAGATGTAGAGATGTTAATGTTGATGCTTTTCATGATCACCTTGCTTTAATTAAACAACAAAATGATCACATAGCTCAACTTACTGCTAAAATTAATGAGCATGAAATTGAAAATGAAAAATTTAAATTTGCTAGAAGCATGCTCTATAATGGGAGACGCCCTGGCATTAAGTTGGATCATTGATAGCGGATGCACAAACCACATGACAGGGGAGAAAAGGATGTTCTCCTCCTACGAGAAAAACCAAGATCCCCAAAGAACTATCACATTTGGGGATGAAAATCAAGGTTTGGTCAAAGGACTTGGTAAAATTGCTATATCACCTGACCATTCTATTTCCAATGTTTTTCTTGTAGATTCATTAGATTACAATTTGCTTTCCGTATCTCAATTATGCAATATGGGCTACAACTGTCTATTTACAGATGTAGGTGTTACTGTCTTTAGAAGAAGTGATGATTCAGTAGCATTTAAGGGAGTGTTAGAGGGTCAGCTATACTTAGTTAATTTCAATAGAACTGAACTCGACACTTGCTTAATTGCTAAGACTAATATGGGTTGGCTCTGGCATCGCCGACTAGCCCATGTTGGGATGAAGAATATTCACAAGCTTCTAAAGGGAGAACACATTTTAGGACTAACAAATGTTCATTTTGAGAAAGACAGGATCTGTAGCGCATGCCAAGCAGGAAAGCAAGTTGGTGCCCATCATCCACACAAGAACATCATGATGACCGATAGGCCGCTCGAGCTACTCCACATGGATCTATTCGGCCAGATAGCTTACATAAGCATCGGTGGGAGTAAGTATTGTCTTGTAATTGTGGATGATTATTCTCGCTTCACTTGGGTATTCTTTTTGCAGGATAAATCACAAACCCAAGAGACTTTAAAGGGATTCTTGAGACAAGCTCAAAATGAGTTTGGATTGAGGATCAAGAAAATAAGAAGCGACAATGGGACGGAGTTCAAGAATTCACAAATTGAAGGATTTCTTGAGGAGGAGGGCATCAAGCATGAGTTCTCTTCTCCCTACACACCTCAACAAAATGGTGTAGTGGAGAAGAAGAATAGAACTCTATTGGACATGGCAAGGACCATGCTTGATGAGAACAAGACACCAGACCGATTTTGGGCCGAGGCGATTAACACCGCATGCTACTCCATCAACCGGCTCTACCTTCACCGAATCCTCAAGAAGACATCTTATGAACTCCTAACCGGTAAAAAGCCCAATGTTTCATATTTTGGAGTTTTTGGTAGCAAATGTTTTATTCTTGTTAAAAGAGGTAGAAAATCTAAATTTGCTCCCAAGGCTGTAGAAGGATTTTTACTAGGATATGATTCAAACACAAGGGCATATAGAGTCTTCAACAAATCCACTGGATTAGTTGAGGTTTCTTGTGACATTGTGTTTGATGAGACTAATGGCTCCCAAGTGGAGCAAGTTTATCTTGATGAATTAGATGATGAAAGGCTCCGTGCGTCGCGCTAAGGAACATGTCCATTGGGGATGTGTGTCCTAAGGAATCCGAAGAGCCTACACAAGCACAAGATCAACCTTCATCTTCCATGCATGCATCTCCACCAACACATGATGAGGAACAGGCTCAAGGTGATGAAGAAGAAGATCAAGAAGACGAGCCACCTCAAGAGGAGGACAAGGATCAAGGGGGAGATGAAGTTGATCAAGACAAGGGAGATGATCAGGAAGTACAGGGTCAAAGACCGCCACACCCAAGAGTCCACCAAGCGATTCAAAAAGATCACCCCGTGAACACCATCCTCGGTGATATTCATAAGGGGGTAACCACTCGATCTCGAGTCGCACATTTTTGTGAACATTACTCTTTTGTCTCCTCTATTGAGCCATACAGGGTAGAGGATGCACTAAGAGATTCAGATTGGGTGTTAGCAATGCAAGAGGAGCTTAACAACTTCACGAGGAATGAGGTATGGCATTTGGTTCCATGTCCTAATCAAAATGTTGTAGGTACCAAGTGGGTATTCCGCAACAAGCAAGATGAGCATGGTGTGGTGATAAGGAACAAAGCCAGACTTGTCGCTAAAGGTTATTCTCAAGTCGAAGGTTTGGACTTTGGTGAAACTTATGCACCCATAGCTAGGCTTGAGTCAATTCGCATATTACTTACCTATGCTACTTACCATGGCTTCAAGCTTTATCAAATGGACGTGAAGAGTGCCTTCCTCAATGGACCAATCAAGGAAGAGGTCTATGTCGAGCAACCTCCTGGCTTTGAAGATAGTGAGTACCCTAACCGTGTTTATAAACTCTCAAAGGCACTTTATGGGCTTAAGCAAGCCCCAAGAGCATGGTATGAATGCCTTCGAGATTTTCTAATCACTAATGGTTTCAAAGTCGGAAAAGCCGATCCTACTCTCTTTACTAAAACCATTGCAAATGATTTGTTTGTATGCCAAATTTATGTTGATGATATCATATTTGGGTCTACTAACAAATCTACTTATGAAGAGTTTAGTAGGATAATGGTTCAAAAATTCGAGATGTCTATGATGGGGGAGTTGAAGTATTTCTTAGGATTTCAAGTCAAGCGACTCTAAGAGGGCACCTTCATCAGCCAAACCAAGTATACTCAAGACATTCTTAACAAGTTTGGAATGAAGGATGCCAAGCCCATAAAGACACCCATGGGAACCAATGGGCATCTCAACCTCGACACGGGAGGTAAATCCGTAGATCAAAAGGTATATCGGTCGATGATAGGATCTTTACTCTATTTATGTGCATCTCGACCGGATATTATGCTTTCAGTATGCATGTGTGCAAGGTTCCAAGCTGATCCTAAGGAAGTTCACCTTAGGGCCGTTAAAAGAATCATGAGATATTTAGTTTACACACCTAAGTTTAGGCTTTGGTACCCCAGGGGATCAACCTTTGATTTGATAGGATATTCCGATGCCGATTGGGCAAAGTGTAAAATTGATAGGAAGAGTACATCAGGGACTTGTCAGCTTCTAGGAAGATCCTTGGTGTCTTGGGCTTCAAAGAAACAAAATTCAGTAGCCCTATCAACCGCCGAAGCCGAGTATATTACCGCAGGCCATTGTTGTGCGCAATTACTTTGGATGAGGCAAACCCTTAGGGACTATGGCTACAAATTGAGCAAAGTCCTTGTCCTATGTGACAATGAGAGTGCAATCTGCATAGCGGATAATCCCATTGACCATAGCCGCACTAAGCACATAGACATTCAGCATCACTTTCTGAGAGATCACCAACAAAGGGGGATATCGAGATTGCTTATATAAACACTAAAGATCAATTAACCGATATCTTTACCAAGCCATTAGATGAGAAATCCTTTTGTAAACTTAGGAATGAGCTAAATATACTTGATTCTCGGAACTTTGATTGAAACATTGCACACATTGCTCATTTATATACCTTTGATCATATCTCTTTCGTTTGCTAGGACTAATGTGTTGTCAAGTACATTTTTATGCTAAGTCGTAGATTGAAAGGGAAATGGAGTACTCGACGAAGACAAGGCTTCCACTCCACTCTACCGGTATCTTTTACCCTTTGCCGTTACTTCACCACTTCACATTGGTATAATCTTATCACTCATATTTACTTGTACCAATGGGGAGAAAGTAAAGGGCTCTCAAAATGTCTCCGTTTTTGGCGATTAATGTCAAAGGGGGAGAAAGTATCAGCCCAAAGCAAAAGGACCGCACCACCACCCAAATTTCAAAAGGAAGTTTTCAAATTGGTATATCTATGTGTTTTCAAAAGGGGGAGAAAGTTTATTAGTATTTTCAAAAATTGGCAAAACCCTCTTGAACACTAAGGGGAGAACTTCATTGAGGGGGAGTTTTTTGTTTAGTCAAAGGAAAAGCATTTGAAACAGGGGGAGAAATTTCAAATCTTGAAAATGCTTCTTTCAATCTTATTCATATGCCTTTGACCATTTGCAAAAATACTTTGAAAAGAATTTCCAAAAGAGTTTGCAAAAAAAAACATGTGGTGCAAGCATAGTCCGAAATGTTAATTGAAAAGAAAGCAAGCATGCATATCCATTGAAATTGTAAATTGGTTTAATTCTAAGCAACCTATGCACTTACATTATGCAAACTAGTTCAATTCTGCACTTATATATTTGCTTTGGTTTGTGTTGGCATCAATCACCAAAAAGGGGGAGATTGAAAGGGAAATAGGGTCAAACCTTTTCCTAAATGATTTTGGTGGTTGAATTGCCCAACACAAATAATTGGACTAACTAGTTTGCTCTAGATTATATGTTCTACAGGTGCTAAAGGTTCAACACAAACCAATAAAAAGATCAAGTTATGGCTTAAAAAGAAAGGAGCAAAAGAAACCGAAGGCTCCCGTGGTCTGGCGCACCGGACTGTCCGGTGTGCCACCGGACAGTGTCCGGTGCACCAGGGGTGAGCGACCTCAAACTCTTCACCTTCGTGTTTTTTGGATAATGCTTCGCTATAATTCACTGGACTGTCAGGTGTGCCACCGGACTGTCCGGTGTGCCAGCGGAGCAACGGCTAGCGAGCGCAACGGTCAACTCCAACGGTCGCCTACGACGTGAACAGTGCGCGGACAGTTCGCGCAGAGTCAGAGCAGCGCCAGAAGGCGCACCGGACAGTGAACAGTGCCTGTCCGAAGCGGCACCGGACTGTCCGGTGTGACATGAAGTCAATGCTCCAACTGTTAGAATCTTCAGAACCCTAACGGTTGGGTGACGTGGCTGGCGCACCGGACAGTGTCCGGTGGCGCACCGGACTGTCCGGTGCGCCCATCGACAGCAGTCTTCCCCAACGACTGTTTTGGTGGTTGGGGTTATAAATACCCCCCAACCACCACCACTCCAAGCATTCAAGTTTTTCAGACATCTCATTCAATACAAGAGCTAGTGCAATCAATACAAGACACAATTCAAAAGAATCAAAGCCTCTCCAAGTCACAAATACACTCCAAACAATTAGTGACTAGAGAGAGAGTTTTGCTCGTGTTCTTTGAGCTCTTATTCTTGGATCGCTTTCTTCTTCCTCTTTCTTGTTCTCAAGACACTTGTAATCAAAGCAAGAGACACCAAGTTGTGGTGGTCCTTGTAGGGGTCTAAGTGACCCGTTTGATTAAAGGAGAAAGCTAACTCGGTCTAGGTGACCGTTTGAGAGAGGGAAAGGGTTGAAAGAGACCCAGTCTTTGTGACCACCTCAACGGGGAGTAGGTTCTCAAGAACCGTACCTCGGTAAAACAAATCACCGTGTCATCCGCTTCATTTGCTTGTGATTTGTTTTTGCCCTCTCTTTTGGACTCGAGTTTAATTCTAACGCTAACCTCGGCTTGTAGTTGTGCTTAAAATTTATAATTTTCAGATTTCGCCTATTCACCCCTCTCTAGGCGACTTTCAAAAACAATTTACAAAGTGTCAAGGTATTACCTTTATTTTTCATTTGCATCTGTTACAATAATATGTGTTGGGCATCTAATCACCAAAATATTTATAGAAATGGCACAGGGGCACATTTCCCTTTCAATCTCCCCCTTTTTGGCGATTTATGCCAACACATTTAAAAGCAACTCAAAGTGCAATATCATTCTTTAAAGAGGCAAATTGAAGACCAAATTTTTCTTACATAGAATTTGGCATATTTGGATCACTTTTACCACCACTTGGTTTATTTTCACAAAACAAATTCTTTTTCCTATCTCTAAGTCAAATACACTTGTTTGGACAAATAGAAAGATATTTCATGAGTAAATTTGATCAAATGCAACAAACTTCCCCTTTTCCCATATTGAAACTTCTCCCCCATAAGAGAACAATTTTGCAATAAAAGGGTTTTGATCAAACATAAAGATTCTAGCTCTAATATTTTTGAAATTCACAAGTGGTTGACTGATCCATTTGCTTTGGCCTTAATTTCTTCCCCTTTGGCATTAAGCACCAAAATGGGAGACCTTTGTGGCCCCTTAACCCCATTGCCTCACCAAAATGACAAATAGGAGCAAAAAAGGCAATGAGAACACAATAAAGAACTTAGGACAAGATACATTTTACTGGAATGCAGTGGAAGCTCTTTCTATGTCCAAGTTCACTTTTCCCTTTCAATATCCCTTTGAGACTATTTCAAGAATACTCAACAACTAGGTTAGTTTCAAGGGAGTCAAGTTGTAGCACATCTCCCCCTAAACATGTGCATCATTTGCATATGGACTTGTGAGGTCCGAGGGTGACTTGTACAACTTGAGCACCAAATATAAGCAATTAAAGACAGTAAAGCTTAAAGTAACATGATCAAAGGCATAGAACACATGTATGCTATAGATCAATTCAAGTTACGCGAATCTAAGACATTTAGCTCACTACGCAACCTACAAAACCTTTTCTCATCTAAAGACTTGGTGAAGATATCGGCTAGCTGATTTTCTGTGCTAATATCGATATCTCCCCTTTGCTGGTGGTCTCTCAGGAAGTGATGTCGGATGTCTATGTGCTTAGTGCGGCTGTGTTCAACAGGATTATCCGCCAAGCGGATTGCACTCTCATTGTCACATAGAAGTGGGACTTTGCTCAGATTGTAGCTAAAGTCCCGGAGGGTTTGCCTCATCCAAAGCAGTTGTGCGCAACATTGCCCTGTGGCAACGTACTCGACTTCAGCGGTGGATAGGGCAACAGATGTTTGTTTCTTAGAGCTCCAAGACACCAGGGACCTTCCTAGAAACTGACAAGTCCCTGATGTGCTCTTCCTATCAACCTTGCACCCGGCATAGTCGGAGTTCGAGTATCCAATTAAGTCAAAGGTAGACCCCTTTGGATACCAGATCCCAAAGCAAGGCGTAGAAACTAAATATCTAATAATTCGCTTAATGGCCATAAGGTGACACTCCTTGGGATCGGATTGAAATCTAGCACACATGCATACACTTAGCATAATATCCGGTCTACTAGCACAAAGATAGAGCAAGGATCCTATCATAGACCGGTATGTCTTTTGATCAATGGACTTACCTCCTTTGTTGAGGTCCAGATGTCCGTCTGTTCCCATCGGTGTCTTCGCGGGCTTTGCATCCTTCATCCAAAACCTCTTCAGTAAGTCTTGAGTGTACTTTGTTTGAGAGATGAATGTTCCTTCCTTGAGTTGCTTCAGTTGAAAACCAAGGAAGTAATTCAACTCGCCCATCATCGACATCTCGAACTTTTGCATCATTACCCTGCTAAACTCCTCACAAGACTTGATTAGTAGAACCAAATATAATGTCATTGACATATATTTGGCATACAAAAAGATCACCATTGCAAGTCTTAGTAAAGAGAGTAGTATCAGCTTTCCCAACCTTGAAAGCATTAGAAATGAGAAAATCTCTAAGGCATTCATACCATGCTCTTGGGGCTTGCTTAAGTCCATAGAGCACCTTAGAGAGCTTGTAGACGTGGTCAGGATACCTGTCATCCTCAAACCAGGGGGTTGTTCCATGTACACTTCCTCCTTGATTAGTCCATTGAAGAAGGCGCTTTTCATGTCCATTTGGAACAGCTTAAAATAATGGTGAGCAGCATAGGCTAACAATATTCGAATTGATTCTAGCCTAGCTACAGGAGCGAAAGTTTCCTCAAAATCCAAACCTGCGACTTGGGCATACCCTTTTGCCACAAGTCGAGCCTTGTTTCTTGTCACCACTTCGTGTTTGTCTTGCTTGTTGTGGAACACCCATTTAGTTCCCACAATGTTTTGCTTTGGATGTGGCACCAGGCTCTAGAATTCATTTCTCTTGAAGTTGTTGAGCTCTTCCTATATGGCCAACACCTAGTACGGATCCTGCAAGGCTTCTTCTACCCTGAAAGGCCCAATAGAAGAAACAAACGAGTAATGCTCACAAAAATTGGCTAAACATAAGCGAGTTGTTACTCCCTTGCTGATATCACCCAGAATTTGATCCACTGGATGATTCCTTTGGATTGTGGACCGAACTTGAGTTGGAGGAATTTGTGACGCTTCTTCCTCCTTATCCTGTTCTTTATGTGCTCCCCCTTGATCCTGCCCTTCTTCTTGAGGTACCTGTTCACCATTTTGAGTTGGGGGATGCACCAGTGTAGAGGAGGAAGGTTGATCTTGCTCTTGTGGTTCCTGTGGTCGCACATCACCTATCGCCATTGTTCGCATTGCGGCCGTCGGAACCTCATCTTCATCTATATCATCAAGATCAACTTGCTCTCTTGGAGAGCTATTAGTTTCATCAAATACAACGTTGCTAGAGACTTCAACTAATCCTGATGATTTGTTGAAGACCCTATACGCCATTGTATTTGAGTCATAACCTAGTAAAAACCCTTCTACAGCTTTGGGAGCAAACTTTGAATGCCTACCTTTCTTTACCAAAATGTAGCATTTGCTCCTAAATACATGAAAATAGGAAACATTGGGTTTGTTACCAGTTAGGAGTTCGTATGAAGTCTTCTTAAGGAGGCGATGCAGATAGAGCCGGTTTATGGCATGGCAAGCTGTGTTCACAGCTTCCGACCAAAACCGCTCAGGCGTCTTGTATTCTCCAAGCATCGTCCTTGCCATATAAATTAGCGTCCTATTCTTCCTCTCTACTACACCATTTTGTTGAGGTGTGTAGGGAGCAGAGAATTCGTGCTTGATGCCTTCTTCCTCAAGATATTCTTTGACTTGAAGATTCTTGAACTCAGATCCATTATCGCTCTTTTATCTTCTTTACTTTTAGCTCAAATTCATTTTGAGCTCTCCTTAAGAAGCGCTTTAGTGTTTCTTGGGTTTCAGATTTGTCCTGCAAAAAGAACACCCAAGTGAAGCGGGAAAAATCATCAACTATAACAAGACCATACTTACTTCCCCCGATGCTAAGATAGGCAACGGGTCCGAAGAGATCCATATGTAGGAGTTCCAGTGGTCTTGATGTTGTCATTACGTTCTTGCTTTGATGAGTGCTTCCCACCTGTTTCCCTGCTTGGCACGCTGCACAAGGTCTATCTTTCTCAAAACAGACATCGGTTAGTCCTAACACATGTTCTCCCTTTAGAAGCTTATGAAGGTTCTTCATTCCAACATGTGCTAGACGGTGGTGCCAAAGCCAGCCCATATTAGTCTTAGCAATTAAGCATGCATCTAGATCGGCATTCTCTTTTGAAAAATCAACTAAATAGAGCTTGCCTTCTAATACACCCTTAAAAGCTAATGAACCATCACTTATTCTAAAGACAGATACATCAATATTTGTAAATAAACAATTATAGCCCATGTGACATAATTGACTTACAGACAATAAATTATACCCGAGCGATTCTACTAAAAACACATTTGAAATTGAATGCTCGGTTGTGATGGCTATTTTGCCTAAGCCCTTAACCTTGCCATGATTCCTATCTCCAAAAAATGATAGTGTCTTGGGAATCTCTGTTCTTGACTTAGGAGGTGAACATTTTCTTCTCCCTCGTCATGTGGTTTGTGCATTCACTATCAATGATCCAGCTTGAGCCCCCGGATGCATAAACCTGCAAGGTAATTAAGCTTGGGTTTTAGGTACCCAACTCTTGTTGGGTCCTACAAGGTTAGTTACAACAGATTTTGGAACCCAAATGCAAGTTTTGTCTCTCTTGCATTTAGATCCCATCTTTCTAGCAACTACTTTAGCATTTTTACACAACAATACAAATGAGGCATCACATGTTTGATAGATAGTAGTTGGACCAGTGGATACTTTCCTAGGTGTATGGGAAACAACATGATGACGCCTAGGCCTACTTTTACCATTAGCATATGTGGAGCTAGATGCAAGCATAGCATGTGAATCATGATAAGTAGGCAAAGCAGCATGATTATAACACTTATCATGATGAGCAACATTGGAAATTTTCTTGACATGAGCATAAAGATAAGCATGTTTTTTTGATCATGTGAAGAATACGAGCTACTAGCCATAGGGGCCTTCCCTTTCTCCTTGTTGAGACTAGAAGTCCTTTGGCTTGTTAAGTTCTTGGTTTCTTTTCGGAAACCAAGTCCATCCTTAATTGAGGGGGTGTCTACCAATGGTGTAAGCATCCCTAGCAAATTTGAGTTTCTCATAATTAACCTTGCAAGTCTTAAGTTGAGCATTAAGACTTGCAACATCATTGTTTAACTTAATAATGGTAGAAGCATGTTCAATACAAGCACCAATATCAATATCTTTACATCTACTGCAGATTACAACATGCTCTATACATGAACTAGCCACATTAAATTTTTCTACCCTAGTATTCAACTCATCATTCAAACTTTTGAGACTAGAAATAGAATCATGACAGGTAGACAGTTCAAAGGATAATATTTCATTTTTCTTAACTTCTAGAGCAAGAGATTTTTGAACACTAATGAACTTATCATGTTCCTTATAGAGAATATCTTCTTGCTTTTCTAGAAGCCTATCTTTTTCATTAAGAGCATCAATTAATTCATTTATTTTGTCTACCTTGGATCTATCTAACCCTTTAAATAAATCACTATAATCTACTTCATCATCAGAGGATTCCTCATTGCTAGAAGAAGAATACTTAGGAGTATCTTGAATACGTACCTTTTTCTCTTTAACCATAAGGCACGTGTGGCACTCGTTGGGGAAGAGGGAAGACTTGTCGAAAGCCGAGGTAGCTAGTCCTTCATCATCGGAGTCAGATGAAGAACAGTCAGAGTCCCATTCCTTTCCAATGTGCGCCTCGCCCTTCGCCTTCCTATAGTTCTTCTTTCTTTCCTTCTTCCCTTTCTTCTCTTGTGCCTGGTCATCATCATTTTTAGGACATTGTGCTATAAAATGACCAGACTTACCACACTTGAAGCAGGAGCACTTTCCCTTTGATTTGTTCTTGTTGGGATACTCCTTGCGTCCCTTCAAGACGGTCTTTAAATGCTTGATGATGAGCGCCATCTCATCCTCGTTGAGCCCGACAGCCTCCACTTGTGCTACCTTGCTAGGTAGCGCCTCCTTGCTGCTAGTTGCTTTGAGAGCAACGGGCTGCGGCTCGTAGGGAGGAAGCGGCCCGTTTAACGCATCATCCATGTACCTTGCTTCCTTCACCATCATGCGCCCGCTTACGAATTTTCCGAGGATTTCTTCGGACGTCATTTTGGTGTACCTGGGGTTCTCACGAATAAGGTTTACAAGATGAGGATCAATAACAGTAAATGACCTGAGCATGAGTCGGACGACGTCATGATCCGTCCATCTTGTGCTTCCATAGCTCCGAATTTTGTTGACGAGGGTCTTGAGTCTGTTGTACGTTTGTGTTGGCTCTTCTCCCCTTATCATAGCAAATCTCCCCAGCTCGCCTTCCACCAGTTCTATTTTGGTGATCATGGTGGCGTCATTCCCCTCGTGAGAGATCTTGAGGGTATCCCAGATTTTCTTGGCATTGTCCAAGCTGCTCACTTTGTTGTATTCATCTCTGCATAGAGATGCTAGCAAGATAGTAGTGACTTGGGCATTTTTATGTATTTGCTCATTTATGAATATGGGGTTGTCAGTACTATCAAAATGCATTCCATTTTCAACAATCTCCTAGATACTAGGATGGAGGGAAAATAAATGACTGCGCATTTTATGGCTCCAAAAAGAATAATCCTCTCCATCGAAGTGTGGGGGTTTTCCAAGTGGAATAGAGAGTAAATGGGCATTCGAATTGTAGGGGATGCGAGAATAATCAAAAGAATAGTTTTGATTAACTATTTTCTTATTCGATGAAGAGTCTTCGTTATCGTCATCCCTTGGTGAAGAAGAGAAGGCGTCGCTGTCATAGTAGATGATCTTCTTTATGCGTCTCTTCTTCTTTCCATCCCTCTTCGTGTGACTCGAGCCTGAGTCAGTAGGCTTGTCATCTCTTGGATCGTTGAAAAGGGACTCCTTCTCCTTGTCGTTGATCACCATCCCCTTACCCTTGGGATCCATTTCTTCGAGCGGTTAGTCCCTTAAATGAAGAGTACGGCTCTAATACCAATTAAGAACACCTAGAGGGGGGGTGAATAGGTGATCCTGTAAAATTCAACACTAAATAGCCCAAACTTGGTTATGAAATGTTGGTGCGATTAAAACCAAGTTGCTAAAGCGAGAACTCTAGAAGAAAAACCAATCACAATGAAAAGAGACACGAGACACAGTGATTTTTATCATGTGGTTCGGCCAATGCCTACTCCACGTTGTGGTGACCTCCTTTGGTCAAGGATTGCACTCAATCCCTCTCAAGTGATCCAATGGTCAACCTTGAGTACCACGATTTTCTTCCTTAGCAGTCTTTTCCCGTTTGCGAGGAATCTCCATAAGTTGGAGCCTCTCGCCCTTACAATGTTGATCACAACAACAGCACAAGAGTAAGGGAGGGAAAGAAACACATACAAGAACCGTAGCAATCACACGCACACAAGTCAAGACGTGAGCACACAAACACGACACAAGGAGTTTACAACTCAAGAGATGCTCAAATCTCAAACACGATGATCTGATTGCGTGATTGTGGAGTCTAGGCATCTTAGATGTTCAATGGAGGCTTGGTGTGGTGCTCCATGCGCCTAGGGGTCCCTTTTATAGCCCCAAGGCAGCCAGGAGCCATTGGAACTCCATTTGGTAGACAATTCTTGCCTTCTGTTCATCGGTGCACCGGACTATCCGGTGGCGCACCGTATAGTGAACAGTACGAGCACAGGACGCGACAGAGAATCCCCTGATTGGCTGGTTTCCTTTTCTATGGGGCACCGGACCGTCCGGTGCGCCATATGACCATTGGCTCTCGTCGACATGGCAGATATCCGTTGCACGGCCGGTGCACCGGACTGTCCGGCGCCTCACGCGGACTGTCCGGTAATTTATAGCCAACGTAGCCAGGAACAACCCGATAGCGATGAGTTTGCACAGACCGTGCACGAACTGTCCGGTGCACACCGGACTGTCTGGTGAATTGCACCGGACCGTCCGGTGCTGCGCAGTTAGCACCCTTTCTTCGATCCTTTGTTTGTTTTCCTTTGACTCTTTTGTCCTTTACTTAGCTGAGTCCCTGGCACTTAGACAAGAGTGTTTAGCATATAAAACAATTTACAAAGTGTCAAGATATTACCTTTATTCTTCATTTGCATCTCTTTAATACTTGACACACACCACCTTACAACAATATGTGTTGGGCATCTAATCACCAAAATATTTATAGAAATGGCCCAGGGGCACATTTCCCTTTCACAAACGTAATCTCCATGATATTTAGATTCTCTCCACAATTAGATTCTATCCACAGCTAGATTCTCAGGAAAACTCCTCAGAAAAAGATGAACTAAACAGGCCCATAGTGTTCTTTAACAATTGTTTTTGTTCCTTGGTATCGAAAGGCTTTTGGCAGCAAGCTCCATCCACAACCTTTTGTTTCGAGTCCAATCAATGGATTGGAAGCAGTCAACTCTAGTTTCATTTGCTTCTTGAAGTTTTATTTAGAAATTAGATTTGGGTGGATGCTAAGTTCAAACTAAAATAGATTACCATGGCTTTAAACATGTTTTATTGCTAGTGGTCATAAGTTGTAGGGAATACAGTGAGATTACACACCTACAATACTTTGATGTTTTTATGTTAATAAAGAACTGTTAAAAGCATTTCTAAGTAAAGGGAGCCAATAGGCTGCAGCCAAATCGCAAAGGCAGGTATATGAGAAGAGGACTGGGAAATAGATATGTTTTTCTTGCCTCCTTTTATTGATACATCTTGTATAGATAGATAGGTTTACTTGACTCCTAAGCAAGATCATTAATGTTGCTTATGATATAGCTGACTGCTCATGTCATAGTCAATGTCTATGGAATCATTCAGATTCCTTTTTAGAATAAAGGCCCTCTATTGGGCCTGTCATACTACCACACCTAGATGACTGCCCATGACATAGATTAATGTCTATGGAACCAGTCAGTTCTTTTTTAGAAAAAAGGAACAGGAAGGGAAAACCCCTAGTGAATATATAAATCTGTATATATTGGAAAAGAAGTGTTGACATTGTTGCCGTCAAGGTTCTTAAAACTGGGTTAGTGGGTCATGGTTCATATATTGGGGCAATTGGGCACAAGTCATTGCTAACTTTTGTTTTTTGTAAGACAAATTGAAGTTGTGTTAGCTAATTCTTTTCATATGCAAGATTATGTATTTTCCTTTGAGATTTGTGTATTTAGCTGTTAGTATATAGTGTTAAATATTTCGTCTTAGAACTTGTGTGGGCGTTCTAGATTTTAAAATTGCAACCCCTTGAAAGCTAGTTTTGCCAGTTTTTCCTTGAGAATTGCGTGCAATAGGTTTTTTCGTAACAAGTTGTTGCAAACTTTTGTACGACAGGCTTATCTGCTATATCTGCTCAATTGTATGTTGATATATCTGTTGACTGCAATAGATGTTTAGTTGTATTTTGGTAACATTGTATTTGGGTCTATCAAGGAAACGACTGTTGGGGCGAAGGCGAAGACGCCACCCTTCGCTCCAGCCTTCGTCAATCTCGCTGCACCAACAGAGGCAATACGATCGGCAGGGCCCACCCTTCGTCCTCTACACTACGAGACGAAGGCCTACGACGACGTCGCCCCGTCCCACGTCCTCACTCGACCTAGAGGCTCATGTGGGATTCGGCCCATTGTAACAGGCCCCGCGCAGAGTCGTGTGTTACGGGCTCGATTTGTAATGGCTTTTCTATAATGATAGTCTGTAACCCTCCTTTATGGGAATATTCCGGGGATAGTCTAGGTGCCTGAGGGTACATGCGTCCTTACATCGAGACGTTGGGCACTCAGGCACCTATAAATACCCCCATATAGTGCCCTTGAGAGGTTGGATTAACAGAGCAATTGCCGTCTCGAGTTAAACCGTGTTTACATTTTTCTCACTCCCTCGTTGGATCAACTTGCATGGGAGCGCAAGTTCCAACATTGGCGCCCACCGTTCGTGCTACGAGCAAACCATACGTGATGGCACCCAAAAGAGCTAATTCGAAAGCAGCCCCATCCGTCGACGAAGCAGCGAAGGCAGCACTGCTAGCTGAGAAAAAGGGCAAGGCCCTCGCCGACAACACCCACCAAGGAGCTGGCAAAGACGAAGCACATAGTAAGAGATAGCGCAACGATCAACACACTCTAGAAGGCACCCTCCGCACCTGCAGCTCCGAAGGGCAGCCACAAGCGCCACCCCCAGGCTTCGCTCCACCAGAGGGCGAGGATGCAGCAGAGGACGGCGAGGTCCTCGGCGTCTCCGCAGAAGAACAGCTACAGCTACGGGCCCTGCGCCTCAAAAACCGCAACCTCCAGAAGTAGAAAGAAATCCTCGAGGCCAAGCGCCAACGTGTCTCTGCACAGGCCAAGGTGCGCCAAATGATACGAGATGAGGAGCAGAGGGCTCAAGAGCTTGAGCAGGAGATTGCGCTCATGCAGCGCGAAGGCCAACATGATCTGTAGCACGACCCGCCCCTCCAGCAGCGTGCGCCAGTCGGAGACCTATTCGTTCCTCAACGCGAACCCTTCATCCCACACGCCGCAGCATTCCAAGGCATCAATTACCTTGATGAGCGGAGCCCCCTGGCGCCGCAACTGCAGGTGTCACCTTGGCCCGCCAACTTCAGGACAGGGACCTACCCCAAGTACAACGGCAGCACCGACCCAGCACAGTGCATCATGAGCTATCAAGTCGCTATCGCATCATCCGGAGGGGACGACGCCACGATGGCCAAGTCCTTCATCATCGCCCTTGAGGGTCCGACCCTAACCTGGTACACCAGGTTGCCCATGTTGTCCATCGACTCCTAGAGAAGTCTCTGGGACAAATTTCTGCTCAACTTCCAGGGGTACCGTACAGACACCGACGCCTTGGCCGAACTGTCACTCTGCAAGCAGCTGGAGAAAGAAACCCTGTGGGAGTACTACCACAAGTTCCTGACTCTCAAGTCACAACTGCCTTCGGTCGATGACCAAATTGCCATTCACTACGCCATTAGTGGCCTTCGGGCTGGCGTCCGTTACAGTCATTGCATCACGAACTCACCCAAGAACCTCCAAGAGCTCTATCAGCTGTTTGAAAAATATGCCAGATCCGAAGAGCTCCAACAGCGCAAGGTCGAGTCCCAGAGGAAACCTAAGGACCCTCCGCAACACAGCCGCACATGGACAAGACCTTCGCAGTCAGACTCCGGTCGGGACAACCGCAGTCAACAGCAGGTGCACAACATTGCCAACCAGCACCCCGCAGGTGAGGCCCCTCACCGTCGAGATTACCGCCCCCCCAGGGCCGCGACAGTGGTGAGAGCACCTAGAGGGGGGGGGGTGAATAGGTGATCCTGTAAAAACTTGAAGCCACAACTTGATTAAGTGTTAGAGCAATAAAACCAAGTGGCTAGAGAGGAATTCTTGCAAGACACAATAACCACAAAGATATCAACACAGAGAGGCACAGTGGTTTATCCCGTGGTTCGGCCAAGTCAAAACTTTCCTACTCCACGTTGTGGCGTCCCAATGGATGAGGGTTGCACTCAACCCCTCTCAAGTGATCCAAAGATCCACTTGAATACCACGGTGTTTCTTTTCCTTTCACTATACCCCGTTTGCGAGGAATCTCCACAACTTGGAGTCTCTCGCCCTTACAAAAGATGATCACAAATGAACACGGAAGTAAGGATGGGATGAGCAACACACACAAGTCCACAGCAAATACGCACATACACGGCTAAGACTTGAGCTCTAATGAATATCACAAAGTTCTCACTAGAACGGAGCTCAAATCACTAAGAATGTTGAACAAGTGCGCAAAGACGAAGTGTGAATGATCAAGAATGCTCAAAGTGTGCTTGGTTGTCTCCTCCATGCGCCTAGGGGTCCCTTTTATAGCCCCAAGGCAGCTAGGAGCCGTTGAGAGCAATCCAGGAAGGCAATTCTTGCCTTCTGTCGACTGGCGCACCAGACACTGTCCGATGCAGATTTCTTTCCTGTTCTGGCGCAGCCGACCGTTGAGGATTTGGAGCCGTTGGCGCACCGGACACTGTCTGGTGCACACCGGACAGTTCGGTGCTCCCATCCGACCGTTGGCTCAGCCACGCGTCACGCGCGGATTGCGCGGCCGACCGTTGGCGCGCCCGACCGTTGGCTCACCGGACAGTCCGGTGCCCGGTGAATTATAGCCGTACGCTGTTGACTTGTTTCCCGAGAGCGGCGACTTCGCCGCAGCCGACTCACCGGACACTGTCCGGTGCACCACCAGACAGTCCGGTGATTTATAGTCATACGCCGCCGTCGAGACCCGAGAGCAGCCTTTTCACCAGAGCCAGCCTGGCGCACCGGACACTGTCCGGTGCACCACCGGACAGTCCAGTGCACCCAGACCGAGCAGAGTCTTGGCTGCTCGAGCCAAGACTTATCCAATTGTATTTTCTCTGATTCTAGCACTTAGACAAATATGTTAGTACACAAAAACCAATGTACTAAGTCTAGAATCATACCTTTGTATTGATTTGCACTTTGTCCACCATTTGGAATAGTTTAACACTTAAGCACTTGTGTTGGACACCAAATCACCAAAATACTTAGAAATGCCCAAGGGCACATTTCCCTTTCAATCTCCCCCTTTTTGGTGATTTATGCCAACACAACATGAAGCAACTAAAAGAAGTGCAATATCAATGCAATTTCGAACAAGAAATGATTTTGATTCAAATTTGGCATATTTGGATCATTCTTTGCCACCACTTGGTTTGTTTTTGCAAATCAAACTCAATTTCCTATCTCTAAGTCAAATTCACTTGCAGAGACATAAAGAGAGGTATTCCAAGAGAAATTGATCAAAGATTCAAAAACTCCCCCTTTTTCCCATAATCAAGCATCAAGCATTCTCCCCACAAGAGACAGACTTTTAGCACTAAGAGACTAAAAGTATTTTGACAAAACAAAACTCTATTCTAAAACTCTATTCTACTATTTTCAAAAGTCTCAAGTGGTAGCTGATCCATTTCTTGCTTTGGCCTTATTTTCTCCCCCTTTGGCATCAAGCACCAAAACGGGATCAATCTTGGCCCTTAAACCCCATTGCCTCACCAAAATCTTCAAATAAGAGTAAAAAGGCAATAAGAATATGGAGATGAACTTGGAGTGAGTTACCCTCTCATCGGAGTGCAGTGGAAGTCTTGCATGGTCCACCTTTTCCCTTTCAATCCACCTTTGAGACTAAATCAAGCAAGCTCAAACATATGGTTAGTCTCAAAGGGTCAAGTTGTAGCACATCTCCCCCTAAATATGTGCATCACTCACACATGGACTTTTGAGGTCCGGGGAGAGTTTGTACAACTTGAGCACCATAAATAAACAAAATGCATAAGGGAACATGATCAAAGCATAACACACATGAATGCTACAAATCAATCCAAGTTCCGCGAATCTAAGACATTTAGCTCACTACGCATCCTGCAAAAGGTCTTTTCATCTAAAGGCTTGGTAAAGATATCGGCTAGCTGGTTCTCGGTGCTAATATAGAACACTTCGATATCTCCCTTTTGCTGGTGGTCTCTCAAAAAGTGATGCCGGATGTCAATGTGCTTTGTGCGGCTGTGCTCAACAGGATTGTCCGCCATGCGGATAGCACTCTCATTGTCACATAGGAGTGGGACTTTGCTCAGATTGTAGCCAAAGTCCTAGAGGGTTTGCCTCATACAAAGCTGACTCACAGACAACAAGTTATATTCAAGCGACTCAACTAAGAACACATTAGAAATAGAGTGCTCGGATGAAATAGAAATCTTCCCTAGTCCTTTGACCTTGCCTTGATTCCCGTCACCGAATATGATTGAGTCTTGGGAATCGTTGTTCTAGACGTAGGAGGTGAACATCTTCTTCTCCCCCGTCATGTGGTTTGTGCATCCGCTGTCTGTAACACCCCTGGTGTTACTACAACTAAAACTTGAGCATGGCATCATAAACATTGGCATTGAATATGTTTGACACACCTAGAATGCATTCACTAGGTAAAAATTTCAAACAAGTTGTATTGTTATAGCATTTTGCAAATAGAACCCTGGATAGGGAACTTAACCATAAATAGGGACTAAAGGGGGTAAAACCTAACCCAAATTGAGAAAACCTAAAAGATTTAGGGGAATAGTCATAAAATGTTCCCAAGAATGAACTTGAATCACATTTATACCCCTGAGATATCCAAAATCCCCATTTGAATCCTAGAAAACCCTAAGTCCAAACCTTAGGGGCCTATGTGCATAAATAGTGCACATTTGGACTAAAGTGTAAAAATTGCAATGTTAAGGCATATTAAGTCCTTTGGTTCACAAATATGTGAATTTGCAAGTTAAACCCTAAGTTTTGGGTCTATTTGCAAAAGTCACCTCTTAAGTCCTATATAGCCTAAGTCTGAATTTCAGACCTTTGGGCTTAACTTTGGAGCCTTGCAACTTTCAGAATATAGGGTTTTTGCCCTAGGTCACCACATCAAAGTTGTAGACCAATCATAGGAGAACAACTTTGCTTAAGAATGTGAGCTCAGTTGTTAAGAGAAATTGGGAGATAATTAAGTCCAAAGTTGGACTGTCAGGTTACTGGGTCTGAATTTTCAGACAAACAGTGCAATCACTGAGATTTTGAGCATGGATTCAACTATGATCCAGCAAGAATCTGCCCATGGCAGGTATAACAAAATTGTAGCTGGTTTATCAAGCTATAATTTTGGTGCAGAAAGCTAGCCTGGTCACCACACAAAATCCGGAGTAAATCATGCTCCAAGTCGCTCTGTCAGTTCATCTGATGGATGCTCTCCATGGTACAGTGTCCCGGTGGATCAGATCGCCAGCGTCAAAAAAGTCTCACCGCCGGTGACTCCCCCGCCGTGATTCGCGCCGCCGCCGTTCGGATTTACGCACGATAAGAAACGGATAGTCAGAGTTAAGCAGCGCATACGTGGCACGACTCCCTGGGTCCAGCCGGAGACCTCACCGGCGGCCACCGTGCTCGGTAACTTTTGCCGTGGTGGCGCTCATGCCATAATCTCCCTCACTGTACCTGCTACCGACGTGGTCGACATGCGCTTGCGAAATCCTTGGCCGCGAGGTGATCACCGGACCTCCGCGGCTATAAATAGCCCCCTGGATCACGGCGAGGCTCAGTCATCACACACACCAGTGAACCAAATCGAAGTCAAATTCGCACTGCCCTCTCCACCTTCGCCCAAATTGATTGCGCACGGTGAAAGCACATCCTCTTACGGTACTATAGCCCCGATCCCATCTCCAAATTTCGCCCAGAGCCGCCGCGACCCCAGTTTCCCCTTTTCTGCCTCCAGCGAACGCAAGCTCTGCGCTCCGTGGCCAGCTCGTTCTGGTAAAGCACCGTCCAACTCGTGCTTAGTTCTCATGTCCCTGTATACTGGTGATGCTCGACAACCCACGCAATTGCGCTAGGAGCCCTCTGGTCGCCTGGAACACGGCTGTCTAGCCGCAATGCTCACGGTCACCGTGGCCCGAGCAAACCAATTGGCCATAGATGAAATTAGGTTGGGGGAAATGGTCAAGGTGGATCCGATTTCGTGTCAGTCGCTCGGAAACCCTAGTCGTTGCCCCAATCGGTCGGTCCAGACAGCTCGCCGGAGCCCGGCTGCGCGCGACGCCGTCGGGGACCTCGCCTCGCGAAGGGATAGAAGACTGAGGGCTTTTCTGCAATCGTCAGAGACACAGTGAAATAGTGAAAGAACCTGTCTCCAGTTAGCCAAGAACCCGAGGCCTTTTCTGTAAAGTCGCCAGCACGCGCGCGGGCGCGGGCGCGTTTTCCCTGGACCTGGGCCGCCTGGGCTAAAACCAACCCAACACTATTCAATCTTTTTCCTTTTCTTTTTCAGTAGAACTTTAGAAATCCATAGAAAATTATAGAAAAATCCTAAAATTGTCAAACCAATTTTCCTAGACTTCTTATTTTCCATAATATTTAATAAAAACAGTTTCCTGATTTTTAAAATAAATAAGGAATTTTGAGGCATTTAAAGTAGTTTAAAACATTAATTCTGGATTTTTAGAAAATAAATAGTAATTCCAAAAATGTCCAAACTTTTTATATGAGCTCTACACATTATTTAGAAGCCTTGGGTAGAGTTTGGGTTGATTTGGACCTTGTTTGTTAACTAGAACCCAAAACCCCACCCCTGCCGTGTGAACTCCTTTACTGACTCCGGAAACCCTAAGTTCTCGGAGTTCCGTGAAGGAAAATTGTATTCAAGACCTTAGATAGTAAATTCTTATTATCTTTGCACTCTCATGAGCATTACATGGCATTCATTCTTATATACATGATTATGTTTAGAAAACGAAGAAGAGATCGAAGTGACTGAAGAGAAGGCACCACCACCTTTGGAATCTTAGGTAGGGACTTGTCTCTACTTTGACATCTGCGAGCCTGAGCCTGACTCACCTACTAACGAAGGCAAGCTCCGGTGCATTTGCCACCTTCCTTGATGTTTTTAAAATCTTTCTCACTTGACTGATGCATTAGGTAATAGGAGTTGAATGCTTAAACAATTCCTGCATTGCCTTCCTTGATCTTTGATTACCTTCCTTGAAACCCTGTTTTTACAAAAAGTTTTACTATGCTTAGTATTGCTTTAGCAAAAACAAAAGGTTTTGTTTTACAAAAGATGATTGGCAAAGTGGGAGGGATATTTTTGAAAATAAAACTTGATGGTGAATCCATCACGGTCGTGATGAATTCAACATCGGAAAAGATGTACCTCTGCCAGGTACCAAGTTTTTGGGTTTAATGATTAAGCTAAGACCGAGCGGGTGACTTGCAAGAGAAGAGAGTCTCGGTGTAGTGTCTCCGTCTGAGTCGATTAAGGACCGTGTCGATGTAGGCTTGCTGACCGAGGACCCTTTAACTGGTCACATGCCTCGTCATGGGTAAGCCTTGCCTCGGGCAGACTAAGGCCAGAATAAGATAACACGAAATGGGCGTGGAGCGGTGGTGGGAGTAGCGTGTACCCTCCGTAGCAAGAGGCTGGATGGTGGTGTATCTGTGCTCTCGGTTTGCGTGAACCTGATCTGGTCTTAAGAACCCCGGTGGCGGGTTGACATATGCAAGGTTTAAGTGCTACATATGTCGTGTGATTGGAGATCCTCAGCTGAGTATAATCGATTCGGATCGCCGTACCTTCGCGGTTATGAAGACTTGGTCACTGCTCTATACGTAGAACTCCAGTAAAGATAAAGGACTTGTTAAGAAACTGGCTAGTGTAGGACAAGTGTTTGAACTAGGGTAGAAAGAACTCTAGATGCAGGTAAGTTTACCTAACCGGAAATAAAATTGGATTTTTAAGGATCCACTCTTAGTAAGCATTTATGCAAAACAGAGTCTTTGATCTTGAGATACCTTACCTTGACTCCCTTATAACCAGCATACCCTTGAGAGTCTTTTCTTTAGTCGGGTAAGACTTGCTGAGTAATTCCATACTCAGGGTTTATTCCCTCGTTGTTTTTAGGTGAGGAAGCAGCAAATTTTTGTTGCTTTTGTACCAAGGTGGTTCCAAATGAAGAAAAACAAGAGTGAAGCTGCGGGAGGACATGGTCCTCCATAAGAAACTTTTATGTAAGAACTTATCGGGAGGAGTTTTTGCCTCCCTTGGTATTGTAATAATACTACTCAGCACTCGTTTTATAACTCTGGTCTGTAATAAGTAACTTGATCTTACTTTCTAAATAAAATGTAAGATTATATAATCGCTTCCGCATTTCTATATCTCCGATGATCTATAATGTCTGCAAGACGGGTGAAACGTTCCTGGAAAGGTAAGAAAGAAGATACCAAACTTGTCAAGTGATTTAGGAACATCTACAGGGTTGTCTGATGTCTGTTGGACAAGGACAACTGTAGGTGGGCCTAATGACTTGGGAGGTTTCGTCACAGCTAGTATCGGAGCGAAGCCCTTCTCTGCAGATATTATGAGGCATCTTCAAAAGGATTTTCTAAAAACTTACCTAGAAAGATTTCTTCCATTCTTATCCCTCATATCTGAAGAATCTATATGAAAGACCAGATAGGAGGAGTGCAATGTATAGAAGGTATGAATCAACTAAGGTTGGTTCTGTAATTATACATGCATCATGCTAAGAACCATACTAATAAAATTTCCCCCTTAGAGAAATGCCGCCGCGCACAAGGAAAACTGTGTGTAAGTCAACTGGCCCAATTGGTGTACCTCGTCATCAACTTGCTCCACGGCACGAGGATAGTAGTAGCGGAAGCAACGATCCGATTGGGGATCTTGAAGCCCGAGTGAATCAGCTTCAAACAGAACTGCAACGCAGGACCAGCTTATGGGTCGCGGATGGCGACAGAATAAATGAATTAAGAAGTTACATCCGTCGCCTGCAAGATCAGCTTGCTGATCGGGATTTAGCGCTCGATTGGGCGGTACAGTCTCATTCAGTGGCCTGGGCTAAAGAAGCAAAGGCTCGAGCCCGAGTCGAAGAACTTAGCTTTGCCATTGACAACCTGCAGGCGTACTGCAATACCCTACATGAGGAAGTCCATGTACTGTATTCGCAACTACATCCCAGTGCACCTACAGATCCTGTCGAGTCGGAAGCTAGACCCTCGCACGTCGCGGGAGAAGCGCATGGTGGTGAGTTAGACCTTTTTAGGCCCCCTCCTTCTATGAGGCTGGTCGATGAATGGTCTCCCACACCCGACGACGAGGCTGCCAGGAGCAACCAAAAACAGGAATAGTAGTGTAGTAGTAGAGATAGAAGTAGTGTATTGTATAATAGGTTGTACTATTGTAATGGGTACTGTACTCCTGTTGTATAAAATCGAGTCTGTAACATTACTCTTTTTGGTAATGTAAATTGGATGGTTTTGTCTTTGGCATATTATATTTGTTTCCAAATGTTTGTTGCCATAGATGCCGTCCAAGACTCGATCACAGAATGCATCTGGAACCTCCAATTGGAGGGAGTCTACCCCAAATCCACCTCCTGTCCCTCCCACACTTGCCGAGGCGATTGCCGCCTTAGTGAATGTGACTGCGGATAATACCCGTTTTCTGAAGGAGATGGCGGGTCAACAGTTTCAACCACAAGGCGGGCGGGGTTATCAACAGGGCCCCCGTGAAACCTCTTACTTGGACTTCTCAGAGACCCGTCCACCGCTGTTTGTCAAAGCCGAAGACCCGTTAGAAGCCGACAAATGGATTCGGGTTATCGAGCAAAAATTCGGACTTCTGCGCTGTTTTGAAACCCAGAAGCCTTTATTCGTAGCCCAGCAACTGCGTGGCCCTGCCAGCACCTGGTGGGGAAATTTCGTGGCCGTTCAACCGGCCAATCATCAGATAACATGGGAAGAATTCAAGGTGGCCTTCCGCGAACATTATATACCAGAAGGTGTTCTTCACATGAAGCAAGAAGAATTTATGAAGCTGAAGCAAGGAGGGGATACTGTTAATCAGTATCTCAATAAGTTCAATCATCTGTCGCAGTATGCAATCGATCAAGTGAACACCGATTTGAAAAAGAAGAATTGTTTTATGAGAGGTTTAAATGATCGACTGCAAAGAAATATGGCAACCTGCATAGATCTTACTTATGGAAGAGCTGTGAGTACAGCACTAGCAGTAGAAGCAAAGTATGCAGGTGTCGGAAAATCTAAGGGATTTGGAGGTGACAGGCCTAGTCAAGGCCCGGTGAAGAGGCAACGGTTTGTTCTCCGGCCTTCCAACCAGAATCGCTCTCATCCACCCTCCTTCCCTTTTAAGCAGCCAATAATTATTCGTCCCAATAATGCCCCCACTGCATCAAGTCAGCCGGGTGCCCCAGGCACTCGATTCCCTGCTCTGCCCAGTTCATCGACTGGATGTTTCAATTGTAGCAAATCTGGGCATTTCATCAAGGATTGCCCCTATCCAAAACAAAACCAGTCAAATAATCAGCAAGGATCTGGGAATTCATCTCAAGTCAAGGGAAATACTATGGGCAAAAATACCAAGAAGACGGGACGCATATACTATACGCAAGTGGCCACTACACCGGACGGAGAGCCGGTAATGATGGGTACATTCCTTGTGGCCAATCATCCCGCAGTTATTCTCTTTGATTCTGGTGCTTCGCATACATTTATCAGCAAGAAATTTGTGGAGCAACATTGCATTTCATGCCATGAATCAAAAGAAGGGTTTAAAATTCACTCCCCTGGGGGACAAATCTTTACTAGAGAAGTGGCCTATCAAGTGCCCGTAACATTGGCCGGACGGGACTTTCCTACGAATATGATCGTTCTGAAAGGCCAGGACATAGATGTCATTTTGGGCATGAATTGGTTGGCACGACATAAAGCAACCCTCAACACTGATCAAAGAACCATCAGGTTGAGTCATAATCAAGAAGAAGTTCTCTTGTCTATCCCCATTCCAACCAAAGCTACTGGCAGAGTTTATGAAGCTATGGTACCAGAAATCAAGGATATTCCGGTAGTATGCGAGTTTCCCGATGTCTTTCCAGAGGATTTGCCTGGATTGCCACCTGAAAGGGATGTAGAGTTTGTAATTGAGTTGAAGCCCGGTACGGCTCCCATTTCTCGAAGATCGTATCGTATGCCTCCAAATGAGTTGGCAGAATTGAAGATTCAATTTCAAGATCTACTTGAGAAAGGATTCATCCGGCCAAGCTCGTCACCATGGGGTTGTCCAGCCATATTCGTCAAGAAGGATCAAACTTTACGGATGTGCGTGGATTATCGACCCCTGAATGAGGTCACTATCAAGAACAAGTACCCTCTTCCGAGGATTGACATTTTATTTGATCAACTGACCGGGGCGAGAGTATTCTCCAAGATTGATCTCAGATCGGGCTATCATCAGATCCGTATTCGGCCCGAGCATATACCAAAGACCGCATTCACTATGCGGTATGGGTTATTTGAATACCTGGTAATGTCTTTCGGATTGACAAATGCTCCTGCCCACTTCACGTATTTGATGAACTCGGTATTCATGCCCGAGTTGGACAAGTTTGTGGTGGTCTTCATTGACGATATTCTAATATATTCCAAGAATGAAGAGGAGCATGCTCAACATTTACGGATCGTGTTAACGCGCTTGAGAGAACATCAGTTATATGCCAAGTTCAGCAAATGCGCGTTTTGGCTGGAGGAAATTCAGTTTTTGGGACATATTCTATCTGCCAGGGGGATTGCAGTAGATCCCAGCAAAGTCAAGGACATTTTGGAGTGGAAACCCCCAACCACTGTTCATCAAGTTCGAAGTTTCCTTGGACTGGCTGGATATTACCGCCGATTTATACCAGATTTTTCTAAGCTTGTGAAGCCAATCACAAGTTTATTGAAGAATGATATTAAATTCAATTGGTCTTCCAAGTGTGATGAAGCTTTTGAACAATTGAAGACATTGTTGACCACTGCTCCGGTATTGGCTCAACCGGACATCACCAAGCCCTTTGATGTGTATTGTGATGCATCAGGCAGTGGACTCGGCTGTGTATTAATGCAAGAAGGTCGAGTAATTGCGTACGCTTCAAGGCAGTTGCGCCGACATGAGGAGCATTATCCAACTCATGATCTGGAGCTAGCTGCTGTGGTTCATGCCCTGAAGATTTGGCGTCATTATCTGCTAGGTAATATCTGTCACATTTATACAGATCATAAAAGCTTGAAATATATCTTCACCCAGTCAGAATTGAATATGAGACAAAGGCGATGGCTTGAGCTTATTAAGGATTATGAACTGGAAATTCATTATCACCCAGGCAAGGCCAATGTGGTGGCAGATGCACTTAGCCATAAGGTTTCCTGTCACTGTCTTACGGTGAAGACCTCTGACAATACATTATGTCAGGAGATGGAGAAGCTAAACCTGGGAGTGGTCCAACAAGGAACCCTAAGTCAGCTAAAGCTTGAGTCAGTCATCTTGCAAAGGATAATTGATGCTCAAAGGGATAATGAGGGTATGAAACACATTCGTGAGAAGATAAGGGCTGGAAAAACCAAATGTTTCAAAGAAGATGATCAAGGCATTGTATGGTTTAATAACCGCATAGTGGTGCCGAAGAATGAAGAGGTCCGCCAGCAAATTCTTGATGAAGCACATCTTAGTCGCTATTCTATTCATCCTGGAAGCACTAAGATGTACCAAGAACTGAAACAACATTATTGGTGGACGAAAATGAAGATCGAGATTGCACGTTATGTGGCTAGATGTGACACCTGCAGACGTGTCAAGGCCATACACTTGAAAACTGCCGGTCCATTACAGTCTCTACCAATACCAACATGGAAATGGGAAGACATAAGTATGGACTTTATTGTGGGATTGCCTAGGACCGCAAAAGGGTATGACTTTGTCTGCGTTATCATTGATCGACTCACAAAGATTGCCCACTTCTTACCTGTCAAGGCAAAGTATTCAGTGGCCACTTATGTAGCATTATACATTGCCCGTATTCTTGGTTTGCACGGTGTTCCAAAGACTATAGTGTCGGATCGTGGACCACAATTTGTATCCAAATTTTGGGAAGAACTTCATAGATCCCTGGGTACTAAACTGCTCCACAGTTCGGCCTATCATCCTCAAACAAGTGGACAGACCGAGAGGGTTAATCAAATACTTGAAGATATGCTGCGGGCATGTGTTCTGGACTTCTCACAGAAATGGGATGAATGTTTACCTTTAGCGGAGTTTTCATATAATAATAGCTATCAAGAAAGTATCAAGATGGCACCTTTCGAAGCTTTATATGGACGACGATGTCGTACTCCGCTAAATTGGTCGGAACCTGGTGAAAGGTATTTCTTCAGGCCTGATATGGTGAAAGAGGCCGAAGAAAAGGTTCAGAAAATAATTCATAATATGAAGAAAGCCCAAGCTCGTCAGAAGAGTTATGCAGACAAACAGCGAATGCCCTTGTATTTTCTTGAAGGAGACTATGTCTACCTGAAGGTTTCACCAATGAAGGGCGTATCGCGTTTCGGGGTTAAAGGGAAGCTTGCACCCAGGTACATTGGTCCATTCCCTGTACTTGAGCAATGTGGACCAGTGGCATATCGACTTCAGCTCCCCGAAACCTTGTCTGCTGTACATAATGTGTTCCATGTGTCACAATTGAAGAAATGTCTTCGGGTACCAGATCGAACCGTTGAGGTGACAGATGTTGTCCTTGAACTAGACTTGACATATTCTGAATATCCCATTCGGGTCTTGGATCAAAAGGACAGGGTTACCCGGAGAAAAACTCTCAAGTTTTACAAGATACAGTGGAACCAACATTCTGAAGAAGAGGCTACATGGGAAACTCAAGACTTTTGAGATAAGAATTTCCCAGGCTTTTTAGCCTCATGTAATTTGTAAAGTGTGTATAGTTGTTGTAATAAAAGAGTGAACCCCACACCACCCCTGCCTTGTACCAGAAATAAGGAAATAAGAATGTGACACATTTCCTTTTCCATTACTTACCCTAGGACTTTTAATCTCGGGACGAGATTCTTTTATGGGGGGAAGGATGTAACACCCCTGGTGTTACTGCAACTAAAACTTGAGCATGGCATCATAAACATTGGCATTGCATATGCTTGACACACCTAGAATGCATTCACTAGGTAAAAATTTCAAACAAGTTGTATTGTTATAGCATTTTGCAAATAGAACCCTGGATAGGGAACTTAACCCTAAATAGGGACTAAAGGGGGTAAAACCTAACCCAAATTGAGAAAACCTAAAAGATTTAGGGGAATAGTCATAAAATGTTCCCAAGAATGAACTTGAATCACATTTATACCCCTGAGATATCCAAAAACCCCATTTGAACCCTAGAAAACCCTAAGTCCAAACCCTAGGGGCCTATGTGCAAAAACAGTGCACATTTGGACTAAAGTGTAAAAATTGCAATGTTAAGGCGTATTAAGTCCTTTGGTTCACAAATATGTGAATTTGCAAGTTAAACCCTAAGTTTTGGGTCTATTTGCAAAAGTCACCTCTTAAGTCCTATATAGCCTAAGTCTAAATTTCAGACCTTTGGGCTCAACTTTGGAGCCTTGCAACTTTCAGAATATAGGGTTTTTGCCCTAGGTCACCACATCAAAGTTGTAGACCAATCATAGGAGAACAACTTTGCTTAAGAATGTGAGCTCAGTTGTTAAGAGAAATTGGGAGATAATTAAGTCCAAAGTTGGACTGTCAGGTTACTGGGTCAGAATTTTCAGACAAACAGTGCAATCACTGAGATTTTGAGCATGGATTCAACTATGATCCAGCAAGAATCTGCCCATGGCAGCTATAACAAAATTGTAGCTGGTTTATCAAGCTATAATTTTGGTGCAGAAAGCTAGCCTGGTCACCACAAAAAATCTGGAGTAAATCGTGCTCCAAGTCGCTCTGTCAGTTCATCTGATGGATGCTCTCCATGGTACAGTGTCCCGGTGGATCAGATCGCCAGCGTCAAAAAAGTCTCACCGCCGGTGACTCCCCCGCTGTGATTCGCGCCGCCGCCGTTCGGATTTACGCGCGATAAGAAACGGATAGAGTCGGAGTTAAGCAGCGCATACGTGGCACGACTCCCTGGGTCCAGCCGGAGACCTCACCGGCGGCCACCGTGCTCGGTAACTTTTGCCGCGGTGGCGCTCATGCCATAATCTCTCTCACTATACCTGCTACCGACGTGGTCGACATGTGCTTGCTAAATCCTTGGCCGCGAGGTGATCGCCGGACCTCCGCGGCTATAAATAGCCCCCTGGATCACGGCGAGGCTCGGTCATCACACACACCAGTGAACCAAATCGAAGTCAAATTCGCACTGCCCTCTCCACCTTTGCCCAAATTGATTGCGCACGGTGAAAGTGAGAGCACCTAGAGGGGGGGGGTGAATAGGTGATCCTGTAAAAACTTCAAACTTAAACCACAAAAACTTGTTAAGTGTTAGCACGATTATTGCCAAGTGGCTAAGGTGAAGTCTCAACAAAACACAATACCACAAAGGATCAAGCACAGAGGTGACACAGTGGTTTATCCCGTGGTTCGGCCAAGACCAACGCTTGCCTACTCCACGTTGTGGCGTCCCAACGGACGAGGGTTGCAATCAACCCCTCTCAAGCGGTCCAAAGACCCACTTGAATACCACGGTGTTTTGTTTTGCCTTTCACTATCCCGTTTGCAAGGAATCTCCACAAATTGGAGTCTCTTGCCCTTACAAGTATATGATCACAACAAAGCACAGAGTAAGGGAGGGAAGCAACACACACAAATCCACAGCGAAACGCGCACACACACGGCCAAGAATCGAGCTCACAAGAGTATCACAAAGTTCTCACTAGAACGGAGCTCGAAACACTTAGAGTGACAAACAAATGCGCAAAGACTGAGTGTGGATGATCAAGAATGCTCAAAGGTTGCTTGTATGTCTCCTCCATGCGCCTAGGGGCTCCTTTTATAGCCCCAAGGCAGCTAGGAGCCGTTGAGAGCAAATCCGGAAGGCCATCCTTGCCTTCTGTCGTCGGGGGCACCGGACAGTCCGGTGCACACCGGACACTGTCCGGTGCCCGATTTGTTTCCTTAACTGGCGCTTCCGACCGTTGCAGACCGTTGGAGATCTGAGAGCCGTTGGCGCACCGGACATGTCCGGTGCACACCGGACAGTCCGGTGCCGTCTTCCGACCGTTGGCTCCGCCACGTGTCCCGCGCAGATTGCGCGGCCGACCGTTGGCCCCGGCCGACCGTTGGCTCACCGGACAGTCCGGTGCACACCGGACAGTCCGGTGAATTTTAGCCGTACGCCGTCGGCCATTTTCCCGAGAGCGGCCAGTTCGAGCTGAGTCAGCCTGGCGCACCGGACACTGTCCGGTGCACACCGGACAGTCCGGTGCTCCAGACCGAGCTGGGTCTTCGCAGCACACAACCAAGTCTTTTCTCCTCTTCTCTCTTCTTCTTCTTTCTGTTTCTAACACTTAGACAAATATATTAGTACACAAAACCAATGTACTAAGGCTTAGAAACATACCTTTACTTTATGATTTGCACCTTGTTCATCCATGTACATAAATTCACAATTAAGCACATGTGTTGGCACTCAATCACCAAAATACTTAGAAATGGCCCAAGGGCACATTTCCCTTTCAATCTCCCCCTTTTTGGTGATTTATGCCAACACAACATAAAGCAACTAGAACAAGTGCAAACTCACTTCAAATAAAACTTAAGTTTATTTTGAATCAATTTTGGCATATATGGATCATCCTTTGCCACCACTTGGTTTGTTTTTGCAAATCAAACTCAAATCTCTATCTCTAAGTTAAACACACATGTTGAAGCATAAAGAGAGTCATTCCAAAAGAGATTGATCAAAGATTTCAAAAACTCCCCCTTTTTCAATACTTCTCCCCACAAGAAGCCAACTTTTGACAAGAGAGACAACATAAGAATTTTGACAAACCAAAAACTCTATTCTACTATTTTCAAAATCTCTCAAGTGGTAGCTGATCCATTTATTGCTTTGGCCTTTATTTTCTCTCCCTTTGGCATCAAGCACCAAAACGGGATCAATTTTGGCCCTTTAACCCCATTGCCTCACAAAAATCTTCAATTAAGAGCAAATGGCAATAAGAGTTCATGAGATGAACTTGGAATAAGTTACCCCTCATCGGAGTGCAGTGGAAGTCTTTCATGGTCCATGTCCACCTTTTCCTTTTCAATTCTCCTTTGTGACTAAAACAAGCAAACTCAAACATATGGTTAGTCTCAAAGGGTCAAGTTGTAACACATCTCCCCCTAAACATGTGCATCACTTTGCAACGGATTTGTGAGGTCCAGGGAGTGTTTGTACAACTTGAGCACCATGATAAACAACAAAATGCAAAAAGGAACATGATCAAAAGCATGAATACATGTATGCTACAATTCAATCCAAGTTCCGCGAATCTAAGACATTTAGCTCACTACGCAGCCTGCAAAAGGTCTTCTCATCTAAAGGCTTGGTGAAGATATCGGCTAGCTGGTTTTCGGTGCTAACATAAAACACTTCGACATCTCCCTTTTGCTGGTGGTCTCTCAAAAAGTGATGCCGGATGTCAATGTGCTTTGTGCGGCTGTGCTCAACAGGATTTTCCGCTATTCGGATAGCACTCTCATTATCACATAGGAGTGGGACTTTGCTCAGATTGTAGCCAAAGTCCCTGAGGGTTTGCCTCATCCAAAGTAGTTGCGCGCAACACTGACCTGCGGCAACGTACTCGGCCTCAGCGGTGGATAGGGCAACGGAGGTTTGTTTCTTAGAGTTCCATGACACCAGGGACCTTCCTAAGAATTGGCACGTCCCTGATGTACTCTTCCTATCGACCTTACATCCAGCATAGTCGGAATCTGAGTACCCAATCAAGTCAAAGTTAGACCCCTTTGGATACCAGATCCCGAAGCAAGGCGTAGCGACTAAATATCTAAGAATTCGCTTCACCGCCACCAAGTGACATTCCTTAGGATCGGATTGAAATCTAGCACACATGCATACGCTAAGCATAATATCCGGTCTACTAGCACATAAATAAAGTAAGGACCCTATCATTGACCGGTATGCTTTTTGATCAACGGACTTACCTCCTTTGTTGAGGTCGGTGTGTCCGTCGGTTCCCATCGGAGTCTTTGCGGGCTTGGCGTCCTTCATCCCAAACCTCTTTAGCAGATCTTGCGTGTACTTTGTTTGGGAGATGAAAGTGCCGTCCTTGAGTTGCTTCACTTGGAACCCAAGGAAGTAGTTCAACTCGCCCATCATCGACATCTCGAATTTCTGCGTCATCACCCTGCTAAACTCTTCACAAGACTTTTGATTAGTAGAACCAAATATTATGTCATCGACATAAATTTGGCATACAAACAAATCACCATCACATGTCTTTGTAAAAAGAGTTGGATCGGCTTTCCCAACCTTGAAAGCATTAGCAAGTAAGAAATCTCTAAGGCATTCATACCATGCTCTTGGGGCTTGTTTAAGTCCATAGAGCGCCTTAGAGAGCTTACACACGTGGTCGGGGTACCGCTCATCCTCGAAGCCAGGGGGTTGCTCCACGTACACCTCCTCCTTTATTGGCCCGTTGAGGAAAGCGCTCTTCACATCCATTTGGTACAACCTGAAAGAATGGTGAGCGGCATATGCTAGCAAGATACGAATGGACTCTAGCCTAGCCACAGGAGCAAAAGTCTCCTCAAAGTCCAAACCTGCGACTTGGGCATAACCTTTTGCCACAAGTCGAGCCTTGTTCCTTGTCACCACTCCGTGCTCGTCTTGTTTGTTGCGGAACACCCACTTGGTTCCCACAACATTTTGCTTGGGACGAGGCACCAGCGTCCAAACTTCATTGCGCTTGAAGTTGTTAAGTTCCTCCTGCATGGCCAACACCCAATCCGGATCTAGCAAGGCCTCCTCTACCCTGAAAGGCTCAATAGAGGAGACAAAAGAGTAATGTTCACAAAAATTAACTAGTCGAGACCGAGTAGTTACTCCCTTGCTAATGTCACCCAGAATTTGGTCGACGGGATGATCCCTTTGAATCATCGCTCGAACTTGGGTTGGAGGTGCCGGTTGCGCTTCTTCCTCCATCACATGATCATCTTGTGCTCCCCCTTGATCACACGCCTCCTTTTGATGAACCTGTTCATCGTCTTGAGTTGGGGGATGCACCGTCGTTGAGGAAGAAGGTTGATCTCGTTCATCTTGTTCCTGTGGCCGAACGTCTCCAATCGCCATGGTTCGTATAGCGGCCGTTGGAACATCTTCTTCATCTACATCATCACAATCAACAACTTGCTCTCTTGGAGAGCCATTAGTCTCATCAAATACAACGTCGCTAGAGACTTCAACCAAACCCGACGATTTGTTGAAGACTCTATACGCCTTTGTATTTGAATCATAACCTAATAAAAACCCTTCTACAGCTTTGGGAGCAAACTTAGAATTTCTACCCTTCTTCACTAGAATGTAGCACTTGCTCCCAAAAACACGAAAGTAAGATACATTGGGTTTGTTACCGGTTAGTAGCTCATATGACGTCTTCTTGAGGAGGCGGTGAAGGTAGACCCTGTTGATGGCGTGGCAAGCCGTGTTCACGGCTTCCGACCAAAAGCACTCGGGGGTCTTGAACTCTCCAAGCATCGTCCTCGCCATATCGATTAGCGTCCTGTTCTTCCTCTCTACCACACCATTTTGCTGTGGTGTGTAGGGAGCGGAGAACTCGTGCTTGATCCCTTCCTCCTCAAGAAACTCCTCCACTTGAAGGTTCTTGAACTCGGACCCGTTGTCGCTCCTTATCTTCTTCACCTTGAGCTCAAACTCATTTTGAGCTCTCCTGAGGAAGCGCTTGAGGGTCCCTTGGGTTTCAGACTTATCCTGCAAAAAGAACACCCAAGTGAAGCGGGAAAAGTCATCAACAATAACTAAACCATACTTACTTCCTCCTATGCTTAGATAGGCGACGGGTCCCAAGAGGTCCATATGCAGCAGCTCCAGAGATCTTGACGTGGTCATCACATTCTTGTTGTGATGTGCTCCTCCCACTTGTTTACCTGCCTGACAAGCTGCACAAGGTCTATCTTTTTCGAAATAAACATTTGTTAGACCTATCACGTGTTCTCCCTTTAGAAGCTTGTGGAGGTTCTTCATCCCCACATGTGCTAAGCGGCGATGCCACAGCCAGCCCATGCAAGTCTTAGCCATTAAGCATGCATCTAGACCGGCCTCTTCTTTTGCAAAATCAACTAAGTAAAGCTTGCCGTCTAGTACACCCTTAAAAGCTAGTGAACCATCACATCTTCTAAAGACAGACACATCTACATTAGTAAAAAGGCAATTGTATCCCATGTTGCACAGTTGACTAACAGATAGCAAATTGTAACCAAGAGACTCAACTAAAAACACATTTGAAATTGAGTGCTCATTAGAAATTGCAATTTTACCTAACCCTTTTACCTTGCCTTGATTCCCATCACCGAATATAATTGAATCTTGGGAATCCTTATTTTTGACGTAGGAGGTGAACATCTTCTTCTCCCCCGTCATATGGTTTGTGCATCCGCTGTCGATAATCCAGCTTGAACCCCCGGATGCATAAACCTGCAAGGCAAATTTAGGCTTGGGTCTTAGGTACCCAACTCATGTTGGGTCCTGCAAGGTTAGCACAAATGTCCTTAGGGACCCAAATGCAAGTCCTGTCTCCCTTGTATTTTGCCCCTAACTTCCTAGCAACTATTTTCCTATCCTTTCTACAAATAGCAAAGGAAGTGTTTAAAGCACAATAAATTATAGAAGGTTCATTCACTACTTTCCTAGGAACATGAATAACATTCTTTCTAGGCACATGAGCAATATTTCTCCTAGGCATATGTACAACATTTCTCCTACACATAACCCTATCATGCTTATAAGAAGAACTAGAAGCAAACATGGCATGAGAATCATAAACATGTGAATCAAAATCATTATAAGCATTTCTAGCATTTCCCCTATCATTATACATAAAGGCATGGTTCTTTTTCGCACTACTAGCCATAGGGGCCTTCCCCTTCTCCTTGACGAAGATGGGAGCCTTATGGCTTGTTAAGTTCTTGGCTTCCCTCTTGAAGCCAAGCCCATCCTTAATTGAGGGGTGTCTACCAACCGTGTAGGCATCCCTTGCAAATTTTATCTTATCAACTTCACTCTTGCTAGTCTTAAGTTGGGCATTAAGACTAGCCAATTCCTCATTTAATTTGGAAATTAAAACTAGGTGTTCACTACAGGCATCAACATCGAAATCCTTACACCTAGTGCAAATCATAACATGTTCTACACAAGAATTAGATTTATTTGCGACTTCTAACTTAGCATTTAAATCATTGTTAACACCTTGTAAAGTAGAAATGGTTTCATGACAAGTGGATAGTTCATAAGAAAGCATTTCATTTCTTTTCACTTCTAAAGCATATGATTTTTGTGCCTCTACAAATTTATCATGTTCATCATACAATAAATCCTCCTGCTTTTCTAAAAGCCTATCCTTTTCATTCAATGCATCAATCAATTCATTGATTTTATCTATCTTAGATCTATCTAAGCCCTTGAACAAGCATGAATAATCTATGTCATCATCATCACTAGATTCATTATCACTAGAAGAAACATAAGTGGAGTCTTGAGTACTCACCTTCTTCTCCCTTGCCATAAGGCATGTGAGACGCTCGTTGGGGAAGAGGGAAGACTTGTTGAAGGCAGTGGCAGCGAGTCCTTCATTGTCGGAGTCGGAGGAGGAGCAATCCGAGTCCCACTCCTTTCCTAGATGCGCCTCGCCCTTTGCCTTCTTGTATTGCTTTTTCTTCTCTCTTTTGTTCCCCTTTTCCTGGTCACTTTCATTATCGGGACAGTTAGCGATAAAATGACCAAGCTTACCGCATTTGAAGCATGAGCGCTTCCCCTTTGTCTTGGTCTTGCTTGGCTGCCCCTTGCGACCATTTAGCGCCGTCTTGAATCTCTTGATGATGAGAGCCATCTCTTCATCATTGAGTCCGGCCGCCTCAATCTGTGCCACCTTGCTAGGTAGCGCCTCCTTGCTTCGTGTTGCCTTGAGGGCAAGTGGTTGCGGCTCGTTGATCGGACCATTCAAGGCGTCGTCCACATACCTCGCCTCCTTGATCATCATTCGCCCGCTAACGAATTTCCCAAGAACTTCTTCGGGCGACATCTTGGTGTACCTGGGATTTTCACGTATATTGTTCACCAAATGAGGATCAAGAACGGTAAATGACCTGAGCATTAGGCGGACGACGTCGTGGTCCGTCCATCGTGTGCTTCCGTAGCTCCTTATCTTGTTGATAAGGGTCTTGAGCCTGTTGTATGTTTGCGTCGGCTCCTCGCCCCTTATCATTGCGAACCGTCCAAGCTCACCCTCCACCAACTCCATCTTGGTGAGCAAGGTGACGTCGTTCCCCTCATGAGAAATCTTGAGGGTGTCCCAGATTTGCTTGGCGTTATCCAAGCCGCTCACTTTATGATATTCATCCCTGCACAAAGAAGCTAGAAGAACAGTAGTAGCTTGTGCATTCTTATGAATTTGTTCATTAATGAACATGGGACTATCCGAACTATCAAAGTGCATTCCACTCTCTACAATCTCCCATATACTAGGATGGAGAGAGAATAGGTGACTACGCATTTTGTGGCTCCAAAATCCGTAGTCCTCTCCATCAAAGTGTGGGGGCTTGCCGAGTGGAATGGAGAGCAAATGTGAATGTGAACTTTGCGGAATACGAGAGTAATCAAAAGAAAAGTTCGAATTAATCGGTTTCCTTCTCTCGTAGTCGTTGTGGTCCTCGTCCTTTTGGGAAGAAGTAGACTCGTCGCTGTCGTAGTAGACGATCTCCTTGATGCGCCTTGTCTTCTTCTTCTTCCCTTCCTTCCGTCTTTGGCCCGAGCCGGAGTCGGTAGGCTTATCGTCCTTCGGCTCGTTGACGAAGGATTCCTTCTCTTTGTCATTGATCACAATACCCTTCCCCTTAGGATCCATCTCTTCGGGCGGTTAGTCCCTTTGTGAAGAGAACGGCTCCGATACCAATTGAGAGCACCTAGAGGGGGGGGGGTGAATAGGTGATCCTGTAAAAACTTCAAACTTAAACCACAAAAACTTGTTAAGTGTTAGCACGATTATTGCCAAGTGGCTAAGGTGAAGTCTCAACAAAACACAATACCACAAAGGATCAAGCACAGAGGTGACACAGTGGTTTATCCCGTGGTTCGGCCAAGACCAACGCTTGCCTACTCCACGTTGTGGCGTCCCAACGGACGAGGGTTGCAATCAACCCCTCTCAAGCGGTCCAAAGACCCACTTGAATACCACGGTGTTTTGTTTTGCCTTTCACTATCCCGTTTGCAAGGAATCTCCACAAATTGGAGTCTCTTGCCCTTACAAGTATATGATCACAACAAAGCACAGAGTAAGGGAGGGAAGCAACACACACAAATCCACAGCGAAACGCGCACACACACGGCCAAGAATCGAGCTCACAAGAGTATCACAAAGTTCTCACTAGAACGGAGCTCGAAACACTTAGAGTGACAAACAAATGCGCAAAGACTGAGTGTGGATGATCAAGAATGCTCAAAGGTTGCTTGTATGTCTCCTCCATGCGCCTAGGGGCTCCTTTTATAGCCCCAAGGCAGCTAGGAGCCGTTGAGAGCAAATCCGGAAGGCCATCCTTGCCTTCTGTCGTCGGGGGCACCGGACAGTCCGGTGCACACCGGACACTGTCCGGTGCCCGATTTGTTTCCTTAATTGGCGCTTCCGACCGTTGCAGACCGTTGGAGATCTGAGAGCCGTTGGCGCACCGGACATGTCCGGTGCCGTCTTCCGACCGTTGGCTCCGCCACGTGTCCCGCGCAGATTGCGCGGCCGACCGTTGGCCCCGGCCGACCGTTGGCTCACCGGACAGTCCGGTGCACACCGGACAGTCCGGTGAATTTTAGCCGTACGCCGTCGGCCATTTTCCCGAGAGCGGCCAGTTCGAGCCGAGTCAGCCTGGCGCACCGGACACTGTCCGGTGCACACCGGACAGTCCGGTGCTCCAGACCGAGCTGGGTCTTCGCAGCACACAACCAAGTCTTTTCTCCTCTTCTCTCTTCTTCTTCTTTCTGTTTCTAACACTTAGACAAATATATTAGTACACAAAACCAATGTACTAAGGCTTAGAAACATACCTTTACTTCATGATTTGCACCTTGTTCATCCATGTACATAAATTCACAATTAAGCACATGTGTTGGCACTCAATCACCAAAATACTTAGAAATGGCCCAAGGGCACATTTCCCTTTCAGAAAGCACATCCTCTTACGGTACTATAGCCCCGATCCCATCTCCCAATTTCGCCTAGAGCCGCCGCGACCCCAGTTTCCCCTTTTCTGCCTCCAGCGAACGCAAGCTCTGCGCTCTGTGGCCAGCTCGTTCTGGTAAAGCACCGTCCAACTCGTGCTTAGTTCTCATGTCCCTGTATACTGGTGATGCTCGACAACCCACGCAATTGCGCTAGGAGCCCTCTGGTCGCCGGGAACACGGCTGTCTACCCGCAATGCTCACGGTCACCGTGGCCCGAGCAAACCAATTGGCCATAGATGAAATTAGGTTGGGGGAAATGGTCAAGGTGGATCCGATTTCGTGTCAGTCGCTCGGAGACCCTAGTCGTTGCCCCAATCGGTCGGTCCATACAGCTCGCCGGAGCCCGGCTGCGCGCGACGCTGTCGGGGACCTCGCCTCGCGAAGGGATAGAAGACCGAGAGCTTTTCTGCAATCGTCAAAGACACAGTGAAATAGTGAAAGAACCTGTCTCCAGTTAGCCAAGAACCCGAGGCCTTTTCTGTAAAGTTGCCAGCACGCACGCGGGCACGGGCGCGTTTTCCCTGGACCTGGGCCGCCTGGGCTAAAACCAGCCCAACACTATTCAATCTTTTTCCTTTTCTTTTTCAGTAGAACTTTAGAAATCCATAGAAAATTGTAGAAAAATCCTAAAATTGTCAAACCAATTTTCCTAGACTTCTTATTTTCCATAATATTTAATAAAAATAGTTTCCTGATTTTTAAAATAAATAAGGAATTTTGAGGCATTTAAAGTAGTTTAAAACATTAATTCTGGATTTTTAGAAAATAAATAGTAATTCCAAAAATGTCCAAACTTTTTATATGAGCTCTACACATTATTTAGAAGCCTTGGGTAGAGTTTGGGTTGATTTGGACCTTGTTTGTTAACTAGAACCCAAAACCCCACCCCTGCCGTGTGAACTCCTTTACTGACTCCGGAAACCCTAAGTTCTCAGAGTTCCGTGAAGGAAAATTGTATTCAAGACCTTAGATAGTAAATTCTTATTATCTTTACACTCTCATGAGCATTACATGGCATTCATTCTTATATACATGATTATGTTTAGAAAACGAAGAAGAGATCGAAGTGACTGAAGAGAAGGCACCACCACCTTTGGAATCTCAGGCAGGGACTTGTCTCTACTTTGACATCTGCGGGCCTGAGCCTGACTCACCTACTAATGAAGGCAAGCCCCGGTGCATTTGCCACCTTCCTTGATGTTTTTAAAATCTTTCTCACTTGACTGATGCATTAGGTAATAGGAGTTGAATGCTTAAACAATTCCTGCATTGCCTTCCTTGATCTTTGATTACCTTCCTTGAAACCCTGTTTTTACAAAAAGTTTTACTATGCTTAGTATTGCTTTAGCAAAAACAAAAGGTTTTGTTTTACAAAAGATGATTGGCAAAGTGGGAGGGATATTTTTGAAAATAAAACTTGATGGTGAATCCATCACGGCCGTGATGGATTCAACATCGGAAAAGATGTACCTCTGCTAGGTACCAAGTTTTTGGGTTTAATGATTAAGCTGAGACCGGGCGGGTGACTTGCACGAGAAGAGAGTCTCGGTGTAGTGTCTCCGTCTGAGTCGATTAAGGACCGTGTCGATGTAGGCTTGCTGACCGAGGACCCTTTAACTGGTCACATGCCTCGTCATGGGTAAGCCTTGCCTCGAGCAGACTAAGGCCAGAATAAGATAACACGAAATGGGCGTGGAGCGGTGGCGGGAGTAGCGTGTACCCTCCGTAGCAAGAGGCTGGACAGTGGTGTATCTGTGCTCTCGGTTTGCGTGAACCTGATCTGGTCTTAAGAACCCCGGTGGCGGGTTGACATATGCAAGGTTTAAGTGCTACATATGTCGTGTGATTGGAGATCCTCAGCTGAGTATAATCGATTCGGATCGCCGTACCTTCGCGGTTATGAAGACTTGGTCACTGCCCTATACGTAGAACTCCAGTAAAGATAAAGGACTTGTTAAGAAACTGGCTAGTGTAGGACAAGTGTTTGAACTAGGGTAGAAAGAACTCTAGATGCAGGTAAGTTTACCTAACCGAAAATAAAATTGGATTTTTAAGGATCCACTCTTAGTAAGCATTTATGCAAAACAGAGTCTTTGATCTTGAGATACCTTACCTTGACTCCCTTATAACCAGCATACCCTTGAGAGTATTTTCTTTAGTCGGGTAAGACTTGCTGAGTAATTCCATACTCAGGGTTTATTCCCTCGTTGTTTTTAGGTGAGGAAGCAGCAAATTTTTGTTGCTTTTGTACCAAGGTGGTTCCAAATGAAGAAAAACAAGAGTGAAGCTGCGGGAGGACATGGTCCTCCATAAGAAACTTTTATGTAAGAACTTATCGGGAGGAGTTTTTGCCTCCCTTGGTATTGTAATAATACTACTCAGCACTCGTTTTATAACTCTGGTCTGTAATAAGTAACTTGATCTTACTTTCTAAATAAAATGTAAGATTATATAATCGCTTCCGCATTTCTATATCTCCGATGATCTGTAATGTCTGCAAGACGGGTGAAACGTTCCTGGAAAGGTAAGAAAGAAGATACCAAACTTGTCAAGTGATTTAGAAACATCTACAGGGTTGTCTGATGTCTGTTGGACAAGGGCAACTGTAGGTGGGCCTAATGACTTGGGAGGTTTCGTCACACTGTCGATAATCCAGCTTGATCCCCCGGATGCATAAACCTGCAAGGCAAATTAGGCTTGGGTCTTAGGTACCCAACTCTTGTTGGGTCCTACAAGGTTAGTAACAATGGTCTTAGGGACCCAAATGCAAGTTTTGCCTCCCTTGCATTTTGTCCCTAATTTCCTAGCAATCACCTTCTTATCCTTTCTACAAATTTCAAAAGAAGCATTGCAAGCATGATAAATTGTAGAAGGTTCATTAATTTTCCTAGGAATATGAGCAACATTTCTCCTAGGCATATGATGAATGACATTTCTCCTAGGCATATCTCTACCATGCACATAGGAAGAACTTGAAGCAAACATTGCATTAGAATCATAAGCATTACAACTCCTATTATGGTGAACATTTCTAGAAAATTTCCTATCATAAATAAATGCTTGATTCTCTTAAGCATTATTAGCCATAGGGGCCTTCCCTTTCTCCTTGGTGGAGATGGGAGCCTTATGACTTGTTAAGTTCTTGGCTTCCTTCTTAAAGCCAAGCCCATCCTTAATTGAGGGGTGTCTACCAATAGTGTAGGCATCCCTTGCAAATTTTAGTTTGTCAAATTCACTCTTGCTAGTCTTAAGTTGGGCATTAAGACTAGCCACTTCATCATTTAACTTTGCAATAGAAACTAGGTGTTCACTACAAGCATCAACATTAAAATCTTTACACCTATTGCAAATCACAACATGTTCTTCACAAGAGTTAGATCTATTTGCTACTTCTAGTTTAGCATTTAAATCATCATTAACACTTTTTAAACTAGAAATTGTCTCATGGCAAGTAGATAGTTCACAAGAAAGCATTTCATTCCTTTTAACTTCTAAAGCAAGAGATTTTTGTGCCTCTACAAATTTATCATGTTCTTCATACAAAAGATCCTCTTGCTTTTCTAACAATCTATTCTTATCATTCAAAGCATCAATCAATTCATTAATTTTATAAGCCTTTGAACAAACTAGAGTAATCTATTTCATCATCGCTAGATTCATCATCACTAGAAGAAGCATACGTAGACTTTCGAGTACATACCTTCTTCTCCTTCGCCATGAGGCATGTGTGACGCTCGTTGGGGAAGAGGGATGATTTGTTGAAGGCTGATGCGACGAGTCCTTCGTTGTCGGAGTCGGACGACGAGCAATCCGAGTCCCACTCCTTGCCAAGGTGTGCCTCGCCCTTAGCCTTCTTGTAAGCCTTCTTCTTTTCCCTCTTTTTATCTTGTTCCTGGTCACTATCATTATCGGGACAATTAGCGATAAAATGACCAATCTTACCGCACTTGAAGCAGGAGCGCTTTCCCTTCGTCTTGTTCTTTTTGGGATGCTCCTTGCGGCCTTTTAGCGCCGTCTTGAAGCGCTTGATGATGAGGGCCATCTCTTCCTCATTGAGCCCCGCCACCTCAACTTGCGCCACCTTGCTAGGTAGCGTCTCCTTGCTACTCGTTGCCTTGAGAGCAATGGCTTGAGGCTCATGAATTGGACCATTCAACACCTCATCGACGTATCTTGCCTCCTTGATCATCATCCGCCCGCTTACGAACTTTCCAAGTATTTCTTCGGGTGACATCTTGGTGTACATAGGATTCTCACGAATATTGTTTACAAGATGTGGATCAAGAACAGTGAAATACCTTAGCATTAGGCGGACAACGTCGTGGTCCGTCCATCGCGTGCTTCCATAGCTCCTTATTTTGTTGACGAGGGTCTTGAGCCTGTTGTATGTTTGGGTTGGCTCCTCCCCCCTGATCATTGCGAATCTCCCAAGTTCACCCTCCACCAACTCCATCTTGGTGAGCATTGTGACGTCATTTCCCTCATGAGAGATCCTGAGGGTGTCCCATATCTGCTTGGCGTTATCCAAGCCGCTCACCTTATGGTACTCATCCCTGCACAATGAGGCTAACAACACAGTAGTAGCTTGTGCATTTTTATGGATCTGTTCATTGATAAACAAAGGACTATCCGTGCTATCAAATTGCATTCCATTTTCTACTATCTCCCATATACTTGGATGGAGAGAGAACAAGTGACTACGCATTTTGTGACTCCAAAATCCGTAGTCCTCTCCATCAAAGTGTGGAGGTTTGCCAAGAGGAATGGAAAGCAAATGTGCATTTGAACTATGCGGAATACGAGAATAATCAAAGGAAAAGTTCGAATTAACCGTCTTCTTTTTCTCGTAAACGTTGTCGTCCTTTTGGGAAGAGGAAGATCCGTCGCTGTCGTAGTAGACTATCTCCTTGATGCGCCTTGTTTTCTTCTTCTTCCCGTCTTTTCTTTTGTGGCCCGAGCCCGAGTCAGTAGGCTTGTCATCTTTTGGCTCGTTGACGAAGGACTCCTTCTCCTTATCATTGGCCACCATCCCCTTGCCCTTAGGATCCATCTCTTCGGGCTATTAGTCCCTTCGTGAAGAGAATGGCTCCGATACCAATTGAGAGCACCTAGAGGGGGGGTGAATAGGTGATCCTGTAAAAACCTGAAGCCACAACTTGATTAAGTGTTAGAGCAATAAAACCAAGTGGCTAGAGAGGAATTCTTGCAAGACACAATAACCACAAAGATATCAACACAGAGAGGCACAGTGGTTTATCCCGTGGTTCGGCCAAGTCAAAACTTGCCTACTCCACGTTGGGGCGTCCCAATGGATGAGGGTTGCACTTAACCCCTCTCAAGTGATCCAAAGATCCACTTGAATACCACGGTGTTTCTTTTCCTTTCACTATATCCCGTTTGCGAGGAATCTCCACAACTTGGAGTCTCTCGCCCTTACAAAAGATGATCAAAAATGAACACGGAAGTAAGGATGGGATGAGCAACACACACAAGTCCACAGCAAATACGCACACACACGACCAAGACTTGAGCTCTAATGAATATCACAAAGTTCTCACTAGAACGGAGCTCAAATCACTAAGAATGTCGAACACGTGCGCAAAGACGAAGTGTGAATGATCAAGAATGCTCAAAGTGTGCTTGGTTGTCTCCTCCATGCGCCTAGGGGTCCCTTTTATAGCCCGAAGGCAGCTAGGAGCCGTTGAGAGCAATCCAGGAAGGCAATTCTTGCCTTCTGTCGACTGGCGCACCGGACAGTCCGGTGCACCACCGGACACTGTCCGGTGCGGATTTCTTTCCTGTTCTGGCTGAGAGCACCTAGAGGGGGGGTGAATAGGTGATCCTGTGAAAACTTAAAACTTAAGCCACAAAAACTTGTTAAGTGTTAGCACAATAGTTGCCAAGTGGCTAAAGAGAAGTCTCAACAAAACACAATACCACAAGAGATCAAGCACAGAGGTGACACAGTGGTTTATCCCGTGGTTCGGCCAAGACCAACGCTTGCCTACTCCACGTTGTGGCGTCCCAACGGACGAGGGTTGCAATCAACCCCTCTCAAGCGGTCCAAAGACCCACTTGAATACCACGGTGTTTTGTTTTGCCTTTCACTATCCCGTTTGCAAGGAATCTCCACAAATTGGAGTCTCTTGCCCTTACAAGTATATGATCACAAAGAAACACAGAGTAAGGGAGGGAAGCAACACACACAAATCCACAGCGAAACGCGCACACACACGGCCAAGAATCGAGCTCACAAGAGTATCACAAAGTTCTCACTAGAACGGAGCTCGAAACACTTAGAATGACAAACGGATGCGCAAAGACTGAGTGTGGATGATCAAGAATGCTCAAAGGTTGCTTGTGTGTCTCCTCCATGCGCCTAGGGGCCCCTTTTATAGCCCCAAGGCAGCTGGGAGCCGTTGAGAGCAAATCCGGAAGGCCATCCTTGCCTTCTGTCGTCGGGGGCACCGGACAGTCCGGTGCACACCGGACACTGTCCGGTGCCCGATTTGTTTCCATAACTGGCGCTTCCGACCGTTGCCGACCGTTGTGGATCTGGGAGCCGTTGGCGCACCGGACATGTCCGGTGCACACCGGACAGTCCGGTGCCGTCTTCCGACAGTTGGCTCCGCCACGTGTCCCGCGCAGATTGCGCGGCCGACCGTTGGCCCAGGCCGACCGTTGGCTCACCGGACAGTCCGGTGCACACCGGACAGTCCGGTGAATTTTAGCCGTACGCCGTCGGCCAATTTCCCGAGAGCGGCCAGTTCGCTCCGAGCCAGCCTGGCGCACCGGACACTGTCCGGTGCACACCGGACAGTCCGGTGCTCCAGACCGAGCTGAGTCTTGGCTGCACTCAGCCAAGTCTTTTCTCCTCTTCTCTCTTCTTCTTCTTTCTGTTTCTAACACTTAGACAAATATATTAGTACACAAAACCAATGTACTAAGGCTTAGAAACATACCTTTATTTCATGATTTGCACCTTGTTCATCCATGTACATAAATTCACAATTAAGCACATGTGTTGGCACTCAATCACCAAAATACTTAGAAATGGCCCAAGGGCACATTTCCCTTTCAATCTCCCCCTTTTTGGTGATTTATGCCAACACAACATAAGGCAGCTAGAACAAGTGCAAACTCACTTCAAATAAAACTTGAATTTATTTTGAATCAATTTTGGCATATATGGATCACTCTATGCCACCACTTGGTTTGTTTTTGCAAATCAAACTCAAATCTCTATCTCTAAGTCAAACACACATGTTGAAGCAAAAAGAGAGTCATTTCAAGAGAGATTGATCAAAGATGTCAAAAACTCCCCCTTTTTCCCATAATTACTACTTCTCCCAAAAGAAGCCATAAGAGAGACACAAGAGACACAAGAGACAACAAAAGAGTTTTAACAAACCAAAAACTCTATTCTACTATTTTCAAAATCTCTCAAGTGGTAGCTGATCCATTTATCGCTTTGGCCTTTATTTTCTCCCCCTTTGGCATCAAACACCAAAACGGGATCAATTTTGGCCCTTTAACCCCATTGCCTCACCAAAATCTTCAATTTAGAGCAAATGGCAATAAGAGTTCATGAGATGGACTTGGAAATAAGTTACCCTCTCATCGGAGTGCAGTGGAAGTCTTGCATGATCCAAGTCCACCTTTTCCCTTTCAATTCTCTTTTGAGACTAAATCAAACAAACTCAAACATATGGTTAGTCTCAAGGGATCAAGTTGTAACACATCTCCCCCTAAACATGTGCATCACTTTGCAGCGGACTTGTGAGGTCCAGGGAGTGTTTGTACAACTTGAGCACCATAATAAGCAACAAAATGCAGAATGAACATGATCAAAGGCATAAGCACATGTATGCTACAATTCAATCCAAGTTCCGCGAATCTAAGACATTTAGCTCACTACGCAGCCTGCAAAAGGTCTTCTCATCTAAAGGCTTGGTAAAGATATCGGCTAGCTGGTTCTCGGTGCTAACATAAAACACTTCGATATCTCCCTTTTGCTGGTGGTCTCTCAAAAAGTGATGCCGGATGTCAATGTGCTTTGTGCGGCTGTGCTCAACAGGATTTTCCGCTATTCGGATAGCACTCTCATTATCACATAGGAGTGGGACTTTGCTCAGATTGTAGCCAAAGTCCCTGAGGGTTTGCCTCATCCAAAGTAGTTGCGCGCAACACTGACCTGCGGCAACGTACTCGGCCTCAGCGGTGGATAGGGCAACGGAGGTTTGTTTCTTAGAGTTCCATGACACCAGGGACCTTCCTAAGAATTGGCACGTCCCTGATGTACTCTTCCTATCGACCTTACATCCAGCATAGTCGGAATCTGAGTACCCAATCAAGTCAAAGTTAGACCCCTTTGGATACCAGATCCCGAAGCAAGGCGTAGCGACTAAATATCTAAGAATTCGCTTCACCGCCACCAAGTGACACTCCTTAGGATCGGATTGAAATCTAGCACACATGCATACGCTAAGCATAATATCCGGTCTACTAGCACATAAATAAAGTAAAGACCCTATCATTGACCGGTATGCTTTTTGATCAACGGACTTACCTCCTTTGTTGAGGTCGGTGTGTCCGTCGGTTCCCATCGGAGTCTTTGCGGGCTTGGCGTCCTTCATCCCAAACCGCTTTAGCAAATCTTGCGTGTACTTCGTTTGGGAGATGAAGGTGCCGTCCTTGAGTTGCTTCACTTGGAACCCAAGGAAGTAGTTCAACTCGCCCATCATCGACATCTCGAATTTCTGCGTCATCACCCTGCTAAACTCTTCACAAGACTTTTGATTAGTAGAACCAAATATTATGTCATCGACATAAATTTGGCATACAAACAAATCACCATCACATGTCTTTGTAAAAAGAGTTGGATCGGCTTTCCCAACCTTGAAAGCATTAGCAAGTAAGAAATCTCTAAGGCATTCATACCATGCTCTTGGGGCTTGTTTAAGTCCATAGAGCGCCTTAGAGAGCTTACACACGTGGTTGGGGTACCGCTCATCCTCGAAGCCAGGGGGTTGCTCCACGTACACCTCCTCCTTTATTGGCCCGTTGAGGAAAGCGCTCTTCACATCCATTTGGTACAACCTGAAAGAATGGTGAGCGGCATATGCTAGCAAGATACGAATGGACTCTAGCCTAGCCACAGGAGCAAAAGTCTCCTCAAAGTCCAAACCTGCGACTTGGGCATAACCTTTTGCCACAAGTCGAGCCTTGTTCCTTGTCACCACTCCGTGCTCGTCTTGTTTGTTGCGGAACACCCACTTGGTTCCCACAACATTTTGCTTGGGACGAGGCACCAGCGTCCAAACTTCATTGCGCTTGAAGTTGTTAAGTTTCTCCTGCATGGCCAACACCCAATCCGGATCTAGCAAGGCCTCCTCTACCCTGAAAGGCTCAATAGAGGAGACAAAAGAGTAATGTTCACAAAAATTAACTAGTCGAGACCGAGTAGTTACTCCCTTGCTAATGTCACCCAGAATTTGGTCGACGGGATGATCCCTTTGAATCATCGCTCGAACTTGGGTTGGAGGTGCTGGTTGCGCTTCTTCCTCCATCACATGATCATCTTGTGCTCCCCCTTGATCACAAGCCTCCTTTTGATGAACCTGTTCATCGTCTTGAGTTGGGGGATGCACCGTCGTTGAGGAAGAAGGTTGATCTCGTTCATCTTGTTCCTGTGGCCGAACGTCTCCAATCGCCATGGTTCGTATAGCGGCCGTTGGAACATCTTCTTCATCTACATCATCACAATCAACAACTTGCTCTCTTGGAGAGCCATTAGTCTCATCAAATACAACGTCGCTAGAGACTTCAACCAAACCCGACGATTTGTTGAAGACTCTATACGCCTTTGTATTTGAATCATAACCTAATAAAAACCCTTCTACAGCTTTGGGAGCAAACTTAGAATTTCTACCCTTCTTCACTAGAATGTAGCACTTACTCCCAAAAACACGAAAGTAAGATACATTGGGTTTGTTACCGGTTAGTAGCTCATATGACGTCTTCTTGAGGAGGCGGTGAAGGTAGACCCTGTTGATGGCGTGGCAAGCCGTGTTCACGGCTTCCGACCAAAAGCACTCGGGGGTCTTGAACTCTCCAAGCATCGTCCTCGCCATATCGATTAGCGTCCTGTTCTTCCTCTCTACCACACCATTTTGTTGTGGTGTGTAGGGAGTGGAGAACTCGTGCTTGATCCCTTCCTCCTCAAGAAACTCCTCCATTTGAAGGTTCTTGAACTCGGACCCGTTGTCGCTCCTTATCTTCTTCACCTTGAGCTCAAACTCATTTTGAGCTCTCCTGAGGAAGCGCTTGAGGGTCCCTTGAGTTTCAGACTTATCCTGCAAAAAGAACACCCAAGTGAAGCGGGAAAAGTCATCAACAATAACTAAACCATACTTACTTCCTCCTATGCTTAGATAGGCGACGGGTCCGAAGAGGTCCATATGCAGCAGCTCCAGAGGTCTTGATGTGGTCATCACATTCTTGCTGTGATGTGCTCCTCCCACTTGTTTACCTGCTTGACCAGCTGCACAAGGTCTATCTTTTTCGAAATAAACATTTGTTAGACCTATCACGTGTTCTCCCTTTAGAAGCTTGTGGAGGTTCTTCATCCCCGCATGTGCTAAGCGGCGATGCCACAGCCAGCCCATGCAAGTCTTAGCCATTAAGCATGCATCTAGACCGGCCTCTTCTTTTGCAAAATCAACTAAGTAAAGCTTGCCGTCTAGTACACCCTTAAAAGCTAGTGAACCATCACATCTTCTAAAGACAGACACATCTACATTAGTAAAAAGGCAACTGTATCCCATGTTGCATAGTTGACTAACAGATAGCAAATTGTAACCAAGAGACTCAACTAAAAACACATTTGAAATTGAGTGCTCATTAGAAATTGCAATTTTACCTAACCCTTTTACCTTGCCTTGATTCCCATCACCGAATATAATTGAATCTTGGGAATCCTTATTTTTGACGTAGGAGGTGAACATCTTCTTCTCCCCCGTCATATGGTTTGTGCATCCGCTGTCGATAATCCAGCTTGAACCCCCGGATGCATAAACCTGCAAGGCAAATTTAGGCTTGGGTCTTAGGTACCCAACTCATGTTGGGTCCTGCAAGGTTAGCACAAATGTCCTTAGGGACCCAAATGCAAGTCCTGTCTCCCTTGCATTTTGCCCCTAACTTCCTAGCAACTATTTTCCTATCCTTTCTACAAATAGCAAAGGAAGTGTTTAAAGCACAATAAATTATAGAAGGTACATTCACTACTTTCCTAGGAGCATGAATAACATTCTTTCTAGGCATATGAGCAATATTTCTCCTAGGCATATGTACAACATTTCTCCGACACATATCCCTATCATGCTTATAAGAAGAACTAGAAGCAAACATGGCATGAGAATCATAAACATGTGAATCAAAATCATTATAAGCATTTCTAGCATGTCTCCTATCATTATACATAAAAGCATGGTTCTTTTTAGCATTACTAGCCATAGGGGCCTTCCCTTTCTCCTTGACGAAGATGGGAGCCTTATGGCTTGTTAAGTTCTTGGCCTCTCTCTTGAAGCCAAGACCATCCTTAATTGAGGGGTGTCTACCAATCGTGTAGGCATCCCTTGCAAATTTTATTTTATCAACTTCACTCTTGCTAGTCTTAAGTTGGGCATTAAGACTAGCCACTTCATCATTTAGTTTTGAAGTTGACACTAAGTGTTCACTACAAGCATTAACATCAAAATCCTTACACCTAGTACAAATTTCAACATGTTTAACACAGGAATTTGATTTACTAGCTACTTCTAGTTTAGCAATTAAATCATTATTAACACTTCTTAAGGTAGCAATGGTTTCATGACAGGAAGATAATTCACTAGAAAGCACTTCATTTCTTTTAATTTCTAGAGCAAGAGAATTTTGTGCACTAACAAATTTATCATGTTCCTCATATAAAAGATCCTCTTGTTTTTCTAGTAATCTATTCTTATCATTCAAAGCATCAATCAACTCATTTATTTTATCTATCTTAGATCTATCTAAGCCCTTGAACAAGCATGAATAATCTATGTCATCATCATCACTAGACTCATTATCACTAGACGAAGCATAAGTGGAGTCTTGAGTACTCACCTTCTTCTCCCTTGCCATAAGGCATGTGAGACGCTCGTTGGGGAAGAGGGAAGACTTGTTGAAGGCAGTGGCAGCGAGTCCTTCATTGTCGGAGTCGGAGGAGGAGCAATCCGAGTCCCACTCCTTTCCTAGATGCGCCTCGCCCTTTGCCTTCTTGTATTGCTTTTTCTTCTCTCTTTTGTTCCCCTTTTCCTGGTCACTTTCATTATCGGGACAGTTAGCGATAAAATGACCAAGCTTACCGCATTTGAAGCATGAGCGCTTCCCCTTTGTCTTGGTCTTGCTTGGCTGCCCCTTGCGACCATTTAGCGCCGTCTTGAATCTCTTGATGATGAGAGCCATCTCTTCATCATTGAGTCCGGCCGCCTCAATCTGTGCCACCTTGCTGGGTAGCGCCTCCTTGCTTCGTGTTGCCTTGAGAGCAAGGGGTTGCGGCTCGTTGATCGGACCATTCAAGGCGTCGTCCACATACCTCGCCTCCTTGATCATCATTCGCCCGCTAACGAATTTCCCAAGAACTTCTTCGGGTGACATCTTGGTGTACCTGGGATTTTCACGTATATTGTTCACCAAATGAGGATCAAGAACGGTAAATGACCTGAGCATTAGGCGGACGACGTCGTGGTCCGTCCATCGTGTGCTTCCGTAGCTCCTTATCTTGTTGATAAGGGTCTTGAGCCGGTTGTATGTTTGCGTCGGCTCCTCGCCCCTTATCATTGCGAACCGTCCAAGCTCACCCTCCACCAACTCCATCTTGGTGAGTAAGGTGACGTCGTTCCCCTCATGAGAAATCTTGAGGGTGTCCCAGATTTGCTTGGCGTTATCCAAGCCGCTCACTTTATGGTATTCATCCCTGCACAAGGAAGCTAGAAGAACAGTAGTAGCTTGTGCATTCTTATGAATTTGTTCATTAATGAACATGGGACTATCCGAACTATCAAAGTGCATTCCACTCTCTACAATCTCCCATATACTAGGATGGAGAGAGAATAGGTGACTACGCATTTTGTGGCTCCAAAATCCGTAGTCCTCTCCATCAAAGTGTGGGGGCTTGCCGAGTGGAATGGAGAGCAAATGTGAATGTGAACTTTGCGGAATACGAGAGTAATCAAAAGAAAAGTTCGAATTAACCGGTTTCCTTCTCTCGTAGTCGTTGTGGTCCTCGTCCTTTTGGGAAGAAGTAGATTCATCGCTGTCGTCGTAGTAGACGATCTCCTTGATGCGCCTTGTCTTCTTCTTCTTCCCTTCCTTCCGTCTATGGCCCGAGCCGGAGTCGGTAGGCTTGTCGTCCTTCGGCTCGTTGACGAAGGATTCCTTCTCTTTATCGTTGATCACAATTCCCTTCCCCTTAGGATCCATCTCTTCGGGCGGTTAGTCCCTTTTGTGAAGAGAACGGCTCTGATACCAATTGAGAGCACCTAGAGGGGGGGGGTGAATAGGTGATCCTGTGAAAACTTAAAACTTAAGCCACAAAAACTTGTTAAGTGTTAGCACAATAGTTGCCAAGTGGCTAAAGAGAAGTCTCAACAAAACACAATACCACAAGAGATCAAGCACAGATGTGACACAGTGGTTTATCCCGTGGTTCGGCCAAGACCAACGCTTGCCTACTCCACGTTGTGGCGTCCCAACGGACGAGGGTTGCAATCAACCCCTCTCAAGCGGTCCAAAGACCCACTTGAATACCACGGTGTTTTGTTTTGCCTTTCACTATCCCGTTTGCAAGGAATCTCCACAAATTGGAGTCTCTTGCCCTTACAAGTATATGATCACAAAGAAACACAGAGTAAGGGAGGGAAGCAACACACACAAATCCACAGCGAAACGCGCGCACACACGGCCAAGAATCGAGCTCACAAGAGTATCACAAAGTTCTCACTAGAACGGAGCTCGAAACACTTAGAATGACAAACGGATGCGCAAAGACTGAGTGTGGATGATCAAGAATGCTCAAAGGTTGCTTGTGTGTCTCCTCCATGCGCCTAGGGGCCCCTTTTATAGCCCCAAGGCAGCTGGGAGCCGTTGAGAGCAAATCCGGAAGGCCATCCTTGCCTTCTGTCGTCGGGGGCACCGGACAGTCCGGTGCACACCGGACACTGTCCGGTGCCCGATTTGTTTCCATAACTGGCGCTTCCGACCGTTGCCGACCGTTGTGGATCTGGGAGCCGTTGGCGCACCGGACATGTCCGGTGCACACCGGACAGTCCGGTGCCGTCTTCCGACAGTTGGCTCCGCCACGTGTCCCGCGCAGATTGCGCGGCCGACCGTTGGCCCAGGCCGACCGTTGGCTCACCGGACAGTCCGGTGCACACCGGACAGTCCGGTGAATTTTAGCCGTACGCCGTCGGCCAATTTCCCGAGAGCGGCCAGTTCGCTCCGAGCCAGCCTGGCGCACCGGACACTGTCCGGTGCACACCGGACAGTCCGGTGCTCCAGACCGAGCTGAGTCTTGGCTGCACTCAGCCAAGTCTTTTCTCCTCTTCTCTCTTCTTCTTCTTTCTGTTTCTAACACTTAGACAAATATATTAGTACACAAAACCAATGTACTAAGGCTTAGAAACATACCTTTATTTCATGATTTGCACCTTGTTCATCCATGTACATAAATTCACAATTAAGCACATGTGTTGGCACTCAATCACCAAAATACTTAGAAATGGCCCAAGGGCACATTTCCCTTTCACTGGCGCAGCCGACCGTTGAGGATTTGGAGCCGTTGGCGCACCGGCACTGTCCGGTGCACACCGGACAGTCCGGTGCTCCCATCCGACCGTTGGCTCGGCCACGCGTCACGCGCGGATTGCGCGGCCGACCGTTGGCGCGCCCGACCGTTGGCTCACCGGACAGTCCGGTGCCCCACTGGACAGTCCGGTGAATTATAGCCATACGCTGTTGACTTGGTTCCCGAGAGCGGCGACTTCGCCGCAGCCGACTCACCGGACACTGTCCGGTGATTTATAGCCGTACGCCGCCGTCGAGACTCGAGAGCAGCCTTTTCACCAGAGCCAGCCTGGCGCACCGGACACTGTCCGGTGCACCACCGGACACTGTCCGGTGCACCCAGACTGAGCAGAGTCTTGGCTGCTCGAGCCAAGACTTATCCAATTGTATTTTCTCTGATTCTAGCACTTAGACAAATATGTTAGTACACAAAAACCAATGTACTAAGTCTAGAATCATACCTTTGTGTTGATTTGCACTTTGTCCACCATTTGGCATAGTTTAACACTTAAGCACTTGTGTTGGACACCAAATCACCAAAATACTTAGAAATGACCCAAGGGCACATTTCCCTTTCAAGTGGCACCCGTGGTCGGGGCCGAGGACGGGCGCAGCAGCCGCGCAGATTTTACTACATGTTCCACGGTGAGGACTGTGCGCACCCAACGAGGGACTGCCCAGAAACGAAGGCCACCAGGGACAGGATGTCTCGGGCGCAACCAGCCGACAACCCACGGGTTGCCGCGCACACATATCAACACCACCTCCCACAACCATACAACCACGGCCCCACCCAGCATCCACCTAACCACGCATACCAACACCATCAGGAGGTACAAGTCGTACCACCTCCACTTCCGCCTCCGCACCCGCATCAGCCAAACATCCACTACCCAAACCACCCCAAGCGCCAAAACAAGAAGACTTCGCCGATCAGCCGTATCGCGGAGTCATCCACATGATCACTGGGTGGTCTAGCGTCGACTTCGACACGAAACGACAAAAGAGGGACCACTACCGAAGCATCAACCACGTCGTCGTCACCAGCCCAGTTGTGCAAACAAAGTGGTCCCACGTGCCGCTGACCTTCGACGCCAGAGATGTCGACCTACGCAACGCACCCCACATTGATGCCATGGTAATCAACTACAGCGTGGCAGGCTGGGACCTGCACAAAGTTTTAGTTGACAACGGCAGCCAGGCGGACATCATTTTCCTCCATGCCTTCGACCGCATGGGCATCAGCCACAGTTTACTTAAGCCTTCGGACAACCCCCTATATGGTTTCGGCGGTAAGGGCACCTTTCCTGTGGGCAAGATCGAGCTACCTTTGTCCTTTGGTGTAGCACCCAATGCACGAAGTGAGCAGATCACCTTCCACATCGTCGACATGGTATACCCGTACAATGCCATAATGGGCCGGGGCTCAATCAACAAGTTTGAAGCGGCCATTCACGGACTTTACCTGTGCATGAAAATCCCGGGTCCGCAAGGCGCGATCACAGTCTATGGCAATCAACAGACCGCGCGCAACATTGAAAGAGACTTCGTTCCAGGGTAACGGAACGTACACTGCCTTACGACGCAGCGTGAAGACCCCGAGCCCACCCGCCCAACCACCAACGAGCATAAAAAGGCACAGCTGCAGAACAACGATGGAACGAAGATAGTTCCCCTTGACCAGGCAACGCCCAAGCAAATGGTCATCATAAGCGAAGCCTTACTTCGCATGACGAGGAGAGACTCATCTCCTGTCTTTCCAGAAATAAGGACGTCTTCGCCTAGTCTACCCTCGACCTGGTCGGAGTCAATCGCACTATCATCGAACACAGTCTGGGCATCGACCCTTCAGTGCGGCCGAAGAAGCAGAGGCTGCGCAAAATGTCTGATGAGAAAACAGAAGCCGCCAAAGCCGAGGTACACCACCTGCTTGAGGCCAAATTCATCGAACCAGTAGCCTACCCTACGTGGCTTGCTAACGTAGTCATGGTGCAAAAGAAGAGTGGCAAGTGGTGGATGTGCATCGATTTCTCTAGCCTCAACAAGGCCTACCCCAAGGATAATTTCCCGCTGCCTCGGATCGACAAGATCGTCCATAGTGCCGCCGGATGCGAAGTCATGTCACTCCTTGACTGCTTCTCTGGCTATCACCAAATATATATGAAGGAGGAAGACAAGGCTAGTACCAGTTTCATCACGCCCTTTGGCACATATTGCTTCGTCAGAATGCCCGAGGGACTAAAGAACGCTGGGTCCACCTTCTCTCGCCTCACCAAGACGGTGCTCAAGAGCCAAGTGGGCCGGAACATTTTCACGTATGTGGACTACATCGTCGTCGCCAGTGAAAGGGAAATAGGCTTACACCTTTTCCTAATTGATTTTGGTGGTTGAATTGCCCAACACAAATAATTGGACTAACTAGTTTGCTCTAGATTATAAGTTTTACAGGTGCCAAAGGTTCACAATAGACCAATAAAAAGACCAAGAAATGGTTCAAACAAAGAGAGCCAAAGACAACCGAAGTGTGCCCTGGTGTGGCGCACCGGACTGTCCGGTGTGCCACCGGACAGTGTCCGGTGCACCAGGGAACTCCACTTCAAACTGCTCACCTTCAGGAATTCTGGGAGCCGCTCCGCTATAATTCACCGAACTGTCCGGTGCACCACCGGACTGTCCGGTCTGCCAGTGGAGCAACGGCTACTTCGCGCCAATGGTCTTCTACAAAACGCATTCAATGCGCTACAGTGCGCGACAGAGTCAGAGCAGCGCCAGAAGGCACACCGGACAGTCCATAGTGACTGTCCGGTGCACCACCGGACTGTCCAGTGACCCAGAAGACAGAAGCTCCAACGGTCGAACCCTAACGGTCGGGTGACGTGGCTGGCGAACCGGACAGTGTCCGGTGACGCACCAGACTGTCCGGTGCGCCCATCGACAGCAGCCTCCACCAACGGCTACTTTAGTGGTTAGGGCTATAAATACCCCAACCACCCACCATTCATTGCATCCAAGTTTTCAGACTTCCTACACCTTACAAGAGCTATAGCATTCAATACAAGACACACCAAAGAGATCAAATCCTCTCCCAAGTCCAAAGATCATTCCCAATCAAATAGTGACTAGTGTGAGAGTGACTTGTGTTCATTTGAGCTCTTGCGCTTAGATTGCTTCTTTTTTTTCTTCATTCTTTCTTGTGATCAACTCAATTGTAACCAAGACAAGAGACACCAATTGTGTGGTGATCCTTGTGGGGACTTTGTGTCCCATTTGATTGAGAAGAGAAGCTCACTCGGTCTAAGTGACCATTTGAGAGAGGGAAAGGGTTGAAAGAGACCCGGTCTTTGTGACCACCTCAACGGGGAGTAGGTTTGAAAGAACCGAACCTCGGTAAAACAAATCATCGTGTCATCCGCCTTATTTGCTTGTGATTTGTTTTTCGCCCTCTCTTTCGGACTCATTTATATTTCTAACGCTAACCCCGCTTGTAGTTGTGCTTAAAGTTTATAAATTTCAGATTCGCCCTATTCACCCCCCTCTAGGCGACTTTCAGCCAGCAAAAACAAAGAGGACCATCTGGCTGACCTCGCAGAAACATTCGCAGACATGCGGGACGCACGACTTCGCCTAAACCCCGAAAAGTGCGTCTTCAGAGTTCGCCAGGGGAAGATACTGCGCTACCTGGTGTCGCACCGCGGGATCGAGGCCAACCCGACCAAGATCCAGGCCATCATCAGCATGATGCCTCCGCAGTCAACCAGAGACGTCCAACGCCTGACAGGCAGATTGGCCGCCCTCAACGGATTTATTTCCAAGTCCGCAGAGCGAAGCCTACCTTTCCTCAAGACGCTACGCAGCGCAAAAGACTTCTCGTGGGGACCAGAGCAAGCGGCAGCCTTCGTTTCACTCAAACAGCACATGTCAGAGTTGGCAACCCTTACAAGCCCCGACCCCTCGCTGCCTCTGTTGCTCTACGTCGCAGCTTCGCCACACGCGGTCAGCGCAGCTTTGGTCCAAGAGCAGGACAGAGAGGGCACAACTCGGCAGTGTCCAGTTTATTACGTCTCTAAAGTCCTCACGACTTCCAAATGCAACATGACGGAGTTAGAAAAATTTGCATACGCAGTCGTCATGGCATCGCGCAAGTTGCGCCACTACTTCGAAGCGTTCAAGGTGCGGGTCATCACGGACAGGGGACTCGGCGAATTATTCAGGAATCCGGAAGCGTCCGTCCGTATCGCCAAATTGGCAGCCGAACTCTCTGAATACCACATCACCTTCGAGCCCAGGACAACAATCAAGTCGCAAGTCCTCGCAGACTTCATCGTTGACTGGACAGGGCTGGCACGGCAGCAACAAGAGCCCTCGGAAAAAGTATGGACCATCCACTGTGACGGCGCATGGTGCCATGTGGGGGCAGGCGTGGCTGCAATCATCACATCACCCACCAACATCAAGCATAGATACGCTGCATGCCTCAGCTTCGCTCTGGAACCCGATAGGTGCACAAATAACATAGCAGAATACAAAGTCGTCATCCTGGGCCTTCGCAAGCTGAAAGCACTTGGCGTGGCCACCTGCATAATTAAGACAGACTCCAAAGTCGTTGCTGGCCAAATCGAAAAAGACTATTCAACAAAAGACCCCGCACTTCTACAGTATCTTTCGGCCATCCGCAGTCTTGAGAAACAGTTCAAGGGTTTCACCCTGCAGCATGTGGACCGCTCTAGAAAGAAAGAAGCCGACGCGTTGGCCAAAGCAGTAGCCAGAGGCGAAGCCCTGCCCTCCGACGTGTTCTACCACGTCATTGGCACACCAGCCGTCCGCAACCCAGAGGGCCTGCAAATAACCACCAATGCCAAGGGCCATCGCATTGTCAATCTCATCATGGCTGAAGACTGGAGGGCCCCAATAACACTGTTCTTGCAAGGATACTACCATCCAGGTGATGTCAACGAGGCCAAGCGCCTCAAACACCGAAGTCGGGACTTCACACTTATCGAGGGCTAGCTATACAAGAAAGGGATCAGTCAACCCATGCTCAAATGTGTCACCGAGACCGAAGGCATCCAGATCCCGCGCGAAGTCCACAGCGGCACTTGCGGCTCTCACTCGGGGCCTAGGGCCCTTGCTGCCAAGGTGATCCATCAAGGTTTCTACTGGCCCGCTATTATCTGCGCCGCAAATCGAGTCACGAGGTCGTGCGAAGCCTGCCAGAAGTTCTCTCCCCGCTCGGGCAACCCCTCGCAATTCACAAAGCTGATCGCCCACACATGGCCTCTTCAACGCTGGGGCTAGACATTGTCGGGCCAATGCCCACGGCCCAAGGAAACCTCAAGTTCACCTTCGTTACCGTCGAGTATTTTACCAAGTGGATCGAGGCAAGGGCAGTATTCACAATCATGTCGAAGACTGCATAGAAATTTTTTTGGTAAAACATTATCTGCCAATTCGGAATCCCGTCTGATCTCACAATTGACAATGGCAAACAGTTTGATAGCCAGGATTTCAGGGATTTTTGCTTCTCTATCGGCACAAAGCTAGCCTTCGCCTCAGTATATCACCCACAATCTAACGGCGTTGTGGAGCGCGCCAACGGCAAGATTTTCACTGCCATTAAGAAAATGCTTCTCGACGACAAGAAGGGCAAATGGGCCGACCTGCTACTTGAAGCAGTATGGGCGCTAAACACGACCGAATGTCGGGTGACTGGGTTCACTCCCTTTCGCCTACTATACGGATCGGAGGCCATGACCCCACAGGAAATCAAACATGGGTCACCACGAACAAGCATTTCAGCCGTCCCCGACGTAGACGAACCAACCTCCAAAGACCTCATCGACAGAGACCGTGTCTTCGCCCTGCAGGCTCTCAACAAATACCAAGCTCAAACAAAGGCCTGGCGTTACCACGCCGTCATCCCAAGAGAATTCGATGAAGGGGACCTCGTACTCGTCCGGACAACTCGGACAGAGTCACAGGGCATGCTAGAGCCAAAGTGGGAGGGTCCTTTCATCGTCAAGACGAAGGCGTCCCCCAGCGCGTACAGGCTAACAACGCCATCCGGCGAGGACCTAGAGCATTCCTGGAATATCGATAATCTCCGCAAATTTTTTGTTTGAATCCTCAGGGCTAACACGCCCTTGTAATTCACCAAACAGTATCATTTCGGCCCGCACTCTTTTCCTCCCGGGGGGTGAGGTTTTTAATGAGGCGGAGCCATGTAATATACCCGCAAAAATCCCCCGCAAAAACTAAGACACAATATGTCGAAAAAGACCGCATCGATAGTCTTTGGCATTCGACCACACCGAAGTCACCGCGAAGGGCAGCGCTGGCCACCCTCGCGTGCGACACTCCACGCAAAAGTCGCCTAAGGGTGCAGCCGGACTAGCACCATAAGTGCACAAAATTGAAGTCTTTTCCAAAAGACTCTCTGTGCAAAAGTCGCCTAAGGGTGCAGCCGGACTCGCACAATAAGTGCGCAAAATCGAAGTCTTTTCCAAAAGACTCTCTGTGCAAAAGTCGCCTAAGGGTGCAGCCGGACTAGCACAATAAGTGCGCAAAATCGAAGTCTTTTCCAAAAGACTCTCCATGCAAAAGTCGCCTAAGGGTGCAGCCGGACTAGCACAATAAGTGCGCAAAATCGAAGTATTTTCCAAAAGGCTCTCCGTGCAAAAGTCGCCTAAGGGTGCAGCCGGACTAGCACAATAAGTGCGCAAAATCGAAGTCTTTTCCAAAAGACTCGCCATGCAGAAGTCGCCTATGGGCGCGGCCGGATCAACGAAGGCACGCAGCCTTATCGTACAAATTATGGTCACATATACACAGCGAGGGCATCGCATATTACATTGGCTCAACCTTCGGGATGATACCCATCTCCCTGTAGTTGAACAACATTATCCTCAGTTCCTCACCCTAAAAAAGACTTCGCAGCTCCCCCTCACCCACACTCACCCCAATCGGCAAGGACAACAATTCTCGCTTATCAGTCCCGTCCACACGAAGACGCCCACTCTCCATCTCACCATGTTGATGCCCACTACTTCGCGACAATCCACTCACCCTCCGTTTTGCCAACGCCCTTCGCCGCCTATACCCAGTACTCGCGCCCGGGGGCTCCTCGGAACCCTCCGCGCGCGGCGAGGGCTCCGCTGCAGCCACATCCAACGCCGCGAAATAATCCAAGTCCTCATCCGAAGACTCCTCCGACCATGCAATCAAACTCCCAGAATCATCAGACTCAAAACACTTAGACACAGAGCCAAATGAATCGTCATCAGCAGCCATGGTCAAAGCCGCCACAAAAATAGCATTGTCAGTAGCGATTGTGTGCGCAGGCCCAAACCCCAGAACCTGCACAGCAACCGAGGTTTAGTATCACACAGACAAAATTTACAAACTCCTCAACACCTATTCAGCCACCTGCGAAGGCCCGGCTGCGGCTGTGGGGTCCTCGGCTGCCGGCTCGGCAGCCGGCTCGGCCACCACCTTCAGGGCGTCTTCGCCAATCGGCGCAGGGGCTGGTGCGAGGTCTTCGCCGGCCGCAGCGGGCGCAGGGGTCGCCGAGGGGCCTTCACCAACATCCGAGGGCGGCACCGGATCGACCTCCGCGGCCTCGAGCAGCGCGCCGTCCAGACCAACAAGGTCCTCGACGTCTTCGGCACGAGCCATCTGCAGCAACAGCACACTCATTGAGCAAAGCCACACATACCCACACATATAACCACACAAAAAACAGCCTTTACCTGCTCTATTGCCCGGTCGGACCGCTCCCTGACCGCCTCTCGACCGTGCGGACCCCACATCCTATCAAAGAGTGCCCCCGCCGACTGCTTCACCATGGGGTCTTTGACCTTGAAGATTTCACGTTCAAAGTTTTCGTCTGCTTGGTCGAAGATCTCGTAATGCCTGCACCCCTTGCGGGACAAAGCATTCATGGCTCCCTCGCAGGTGACGAGGGAGGCGAAGGACATGAAACCTGTCACAATGGTCGGGAGCACCAACAGCTCCTCCTGCAACCATTCAAGGAAGCGAAGGCCCGCTTCTTGGCCGGGCACTTCGAAGTCAGCAGTCCGCGCACCTAGCTCGCGGTACGCATCCACGAACTGCGCGTGCGTCCGCTCGACCTCCATGCGCATCGAGGTCTCGGCCTTGTCCACGCGGCTGCGCAGGGCGTTGAACCTCGCCTCCAACTCCTCGGCGCGTTGGCAAGCGAGATTGCCCTCCGCCCGCGCCACTTTGGCTTCGGCCTGCGTAGCCTACGCATCAGCGATGGCCTTGTTCGCCTCCCGCCTCTCCTCCACCAGCTGGCGCCGGAGATCCATCTTCTCGGCCTCCATGGCGGCCACCTTCTCCGATAGCCTGTGATTTTTGCTTTCTGCAGCCGACTTCTCCCGCGCAGCATCCGCATGCTGTGCCCGGAGACGCTCGACCTCGGCGGCAACGTCCGCAGTCAAGGCACCTGACGCGATGAGGTCAACGAAGTCGGCCGCCTGACACACAAACCCATGAGACTCGAACCCTCATAAAAACAACAAACATCAAAATCCAACACAACTTACCTGCTTCAGCTGCTGTGACAGCTGCTGCGACGCTTCCCTCAGTCGCTGAGACATGGAGCCCGCCACGTCCTTAGCGGCAGCGGTCGACAGAATCTCGCCGCTCGCGCAGAAAGTGGCCCACGGGTCCTGTGTGGCTCCCTTCGCCCCCGCCACCGCCGTTGGCGAAGTGGTCGTCACTGGAGGCGGGACAACAGCCAGTTGCCCCTCACCCGAACCTGCACCATGATACTGGTTAAAGACCTCATCGAAAAAAGGAGTTTTAACTTACCAACAAGATAATCCTCGACACTAATGTCCGTGCCGAAGTCGGCAACACGTCGCACCGGCGAAGGCGGCCTTCATGCTTTCACGAGCCCGCCTAGGGGAGGCTTGCTCCCGCCAGAGGCGGCAGCCTTCGCACTGGCCGACGCCTTGCTGGGCAAGGGGGCGGCCGGTTTCGCAGCCGGCGCTGGTTTGCTACCACCAGAGGCAGCAGCCTTCGCGCTCCCCCGCGCCCTTTTCGCTTCATGCATAGGATCCGCGATCCTGACGACCGCCCGGTGTTTCTGCACAGCATCTTGACGGTCCTTCTCCATCACTGCCGATACAACAGCAGCAATATTCCGCCCATAAGGAAAAACCTTCAATTCGTGAGCCATGCGAGACGTAAAGAAGTCTTCGCCAGCCGCGCGGGGGATCGGAACATTCTTGGGCCATCGACCCCCGGTAACCTCCAGCATTCGCGCCGAAGACTCCTGAAGCTCGGACGAAGACATCCTTCCCCTGAGGGCTGCGCACGTCCCCATCAAATCCATAGCAAAACTATCAGAGACCCCCACTCCCCCAACTGTAATACCTAATTTTCTCTTCTTAGTGGCCGGGGCAGCCTCCTACGAAGGCCCTTCCTCGGTCATGCCCACCAGTTTCTTCCCGCGGCGGTCGGCAGCGTCTTCCCTGGGATAGCCACCATATGGCAAGCAGTTTAATTCAAAGACCCGATTCAATCTAACGTTCGACTCACGGATATCCCAGCTCCGCAGACCCTCTGTTCTCGGCACATAGCGCCCCACAATCCTCGTCGCACCGTCTTCCGTTTCACGCACGAATGCGGCGGGATCCTAGCCATGCAGATCCAACGCGAAGGCAGGACTTCACACCCGCTGCCCGCCCAAGGAGGGCATCTCGCGAGGGCATACTTCGCCCAGCGCCCAGCCATGTGCCAAGGGCCATACCCCATACCCGATGAATTCCTCAACTAAATCGCGCCCGCTACTCATGCGGGCAGCGCACCGAAGGGCTCCTTTGTCTTCATCATCCTCTGCCACCTCAAATTGCGGGTACGCCACATAATAAAGGGAGCACATAACGGCCACGGGGAACCCTCGGTGGTCTTCGACTTCGCCTTCGGAAACATAAAACCAGAAATCCCACCAGTTGCCCCACTTATTGCGGGCACAGGGAACTAACTCCATGACTTCCATCGAAGTCTTTTCGATCCTCAGCGTAAACGTGCACGATCCAAACTGTGCAATCTTGTGTCCAATTTCCTTTTCTGCCAATGCAGACAGTAATGTTTGGCGAAGACCTTTACAGACGGCTGACCACCATACGAAGTCGCCGCCCAGACATACTTCGCCAGGGCCACCACGGCATTCGGCGTCAGCTGGTGGACCTGGACCTCAAACCTCTGCAGGACCTCCGCCACAAAGCGATGTGCAGGCAGACGAAGGCCAGCGTTGAAAAACACCTCAAACACGACCAACTCGCCCTCGGGCTCGGGAACCTCCTCCGCCCTCGGGACACGCCCCACTCCGCTGCCAAAATAACCAAGCTGCTGCATATCCTGAACGCGAACCGAGGAAATCCGCGAAACACCGAACTCCACCGTATCACCCGATCGCAGCTCCTCCGCCGCCACATTGCTCAAGGTATCCTCGGACAATGCGCCGGTCGGCGGCAAGTTTGCAGCAGACGAGGAAGAAGACGACATGGCTACGTACCCGCAGTCCAACAGTACCGCGTCCGTCAACGGTCACATCAAAACCCCCCGCAGAACCACTTCGAGCGAGGGCAGTGTCTCCACCATCTAGCGACGTCTTCGACACCAGATGACTTAGTCGAACTAGTCCCTCGGAGGGCAAATATTGGGGCGAAGGCGAAGATGCCACCCTTCGCTCCAGCCTTCGTCAATCTCGCTGCACCAACGGAGGCAATACGACCGGCGGGGTCCACCCTTCATCCTCTACACTACGAGACGAAGGCCTACGATGACGTCGCCCCGTCCCATGTCCTCACCCGACCTAGAGGCCCACGTGGGATTCGCCCCATTGTAACAGGCCCCGCGCGAAGTCGTGTGTTACGGGCTCGATTTATAATGGCTTTTCTGTAATGACAGTCTGTAACCCTCCTTTATGGGAATATTCTGGGGATAGTCCAGGTGCCTGAGGGTACATGCGTCCTTACATCGAGACGTTGGGCACTCAGGCACCTATAAATACCCCCGTACAATGTCCTTGAGAGGCTGGATTAACAGAGCAATTGCCTTCTCGAGTTAAACCGTGTTTACATTTTTCTCACTCCCCTGTTGGATCAACTTGCACGGGAGCGCAAGTTCCAACAACGACCATAAAGATGCAGGAGTGTATCATATATGTAGTTTGCCGTTTTTCCTCTGGCCACAAGTCATTGTCACTTCTATAGCGTTTTGAGGAGTGTTTTATGTGAGGATTGTATGGTTCTTGGCTTTTTGGATTATTTCAATCAATGTATGTTTCTCAGATTGATATGAAAGGTTGTTTGTGGCTCTCTGTTTTCAAGTGTAACCTCAATGTATGTTTCCTGAATTTGTTGTTCCCGAACATAGCTAGCAGTACTCCAGAAGTGCCTAAAAGAGTGTGTTGTTTTCCCGGTTCGCCTGCCTGTAAATCCTTTTCTTTATTATTCTTTATCAATGAAATAGGCATTAGCATTGTCTTATGTCCATTAGTTCAAATAAAAAGAAGAAATTTGTTTTGACAGTTCTTGGTGAAAGGATGACTTTGCAGGAATCGGATTCCTGTAGAAATAGTTGGATTTTGCCTTTGGATTGCATGAGAAACATTGGAAAATCATATGAGTAACGACATAGGAAACTTCTATGTGCAATCAGTTTTATAGGAAAAACAAATTGATAAAAATGCAGGAAAAATGAAGCCACTTCAAGTTCTTTGTTTCTCTTTCGTTGTGTAGGATGTAGACATTTCCTGTGTTTTCATGTGGCTCATCCAAACAACATCTCTACTACTATTATATGAGAATTTTTCCTTTGGTACGTCGTTCCCCGTCCACGCACGTTTATCCGACTCCCTGCGAAAAATCCAAAAAATACATGTTTATTGGGGTTTAAATCCAGGTTGCAAGGAACATACTATCGCCTCCTAGCATTGCACCACTTGTTGATTTATGCTACACTAGCATATAGTCCGTGCTAACGCTACGATCCCAGAAGGGGATCAGAGTGGTTGACGGTGACGGTGGAGCGAGTGAGGGGAGGGGTTGCAGGAGGGGAAGAGAAGGAGAATGGATGATCTAAATAATATTGTCCATTGAATTTAAGTGAGTAAAAGAGAGTTATCTAGCGATCTAAATTGTTGGTTTCGATGACGTGTTAAGTGTGGCCGCAATTTATTTGGTGGACTTAGTAGAGGTTATGGGTGTGGGATGATTTAATTGGGTGGGTTTTGAAAATTTTAAATTGGTGGATCGTATAATGGTATATATAAAGGATAGGTATTACAAATATATATACTCCACGAAAAATCCAAAAACTTTATTACTATTATGTGGGAGTTTCTTCCTTCGTACGTCTTCTTCCTCCAGACACACTCTCCCTTCATACATCATCTGCCTCCTCACGGAAAATCCAAAAAAATACACTCTCGTTGGGTTCATCTCTACTTACTATTATGTGGGAGTTTCTCTTTTCGTACGTCACCCCTCCACACACGCTCATACGCCTGCCTACGAAAAATCTAAAAACTACGTGCTCATTGGGTTTGAATTTAGGTCGCAAGGAACAAACTATTGCCTCCTAACATTTTACCACTCGTTGGTTTGTGCTATATAAAGGATAGATACTACAAATATATATACTCTACAAAAAAATCCAAAAACTCTACTATAATTACGTGAGAGTTTCTCCTTTCATACGTCGTCCTCCACACGAAAAATCCAAAAATCACACGCTCATTAAGGTTTGAATCCAGGTCGCAAGGAACAAAACTATTGCCTTTTAACCATTGCATATTGTTGATTTATGCAATGTAAATGATAGATGCTACAAATATATATACTCCGTGAAAAAATTACACGTTCATTGGTGTTTAAACTAAGGTCGCAAGGAACAAAATATCGTCTTCTAACCATTGCACCATTATTTGATTTATCGTGCACCATTATTTGATTTATCGAACGAGGTAGTCTAGTATCATTTCATATCTCTAAGTTCTCGGTTTGGTTTGCAAAATAAAACGGATTGATTCTTTAACACCTCATCTAAAATAGCTTGATTCACCAAACAAACACTCCATAGCTGTTTTTTTTAAAACAAAGCTTCGGTTTACTATTGTGGTGTTTTTGCCATTAACGAGGAACCTTAACAGTAACAGCAGCCAATATCACTCTTCGCTGTTAGTTATTGGATGCCGGTTATATTGCTTTTCAGTAACTCACCAACGTAGTATTCTATTTTTCGTGGTTACTGTTATTACTATAGTCAACACTGGACACCAATTGGCTTTTCACTATAGTAACTTCGGGGTTTAAATAGCTATCTTTTCTACCAAAGTTTAAATTGTTGTATTGAGAGCATCTCCAACTACGTCTCAAACTGGTGTCTCAAATTGAAATATTGGACAACAATGTCTTATTTTATAAAATTTGGTTAAAAAATTATAGAGCACCCTCTCAAGTACCTCAAATATAGTACACAGTGGATTTAAAGCTTTATTATTGAAGCAGAATAGTTTATTGATGCCCTAAATTCTATAAATTATACTCATTTTCAAAGTATAAGGCCTGTTGGAGATGCTCTGAATGATATCAAGAAGAGTAACTTTACCCATTCTATCTTTAAAAGTGTAAATACAAGAGGACGAGGTTGGTCCAAAATCAAACTTTGACAATAAATTAGCATCATTCAATACCCTATATAATATATTTTTATATGTTAGTCATTAATAATTTTTTTTGTAAAATTATTTAAATTTGAGATAATTTAATTTAAAACAAAAATCGTTTCTTATATATTTTAGACAGAGGGACTAATTTTAAACAAGTATCTTAATATTTACAATAGGTGGTTGTTTTTTCTATCAATTTTCTTAATATTTACAATAGGTGGTTATTTTTATATGTCAAGCCTTTCAAAGTGTTTCGTCTACAGCTGCCAGAAAAGAAATAATAAAATATTTGTCGCGCTCTTTATTATGATAGCCGAGAACAGAAAGGGTTCTTGCCCTCCAGCTCCGGTTTTAATACAGTGCCAAGCCTTCGCTTCCAACTTCCAAGCCTCCCTCCCACTGCCAGGACCAGGAGTCCATCCAGTCCTCACTTCACTCTTAACGCCTACCAAACTTACACAGCCTCTCCATAACTGCTGCTGCTCCTCCGTCTGCTTCCGAGCTACCATTCTCTAGCGCGCTACCACCACGCCCGCCCGCCCATGGCCTCGGGGTCGAACCCGGACAGCATGGACACCGAGCCTCCCGGCGTCCTCTCCATCGCCGTCGAGCGCAACCCACCGGAGTCGCGCCTGCAGCAGCTCGGCGTCAAGTCCTGGCCCAAGTGAGCGCCGATCACTGTCCGTTACTTTCTCGGTTTCACGGTCTTGATCGTCGTGACGTACGAAATGGCTGCCGTGCCCGTGCGTGCAGGTGGGGTTGCCCGCCGGGAAAGTTCCCGGTGAAGTTCGACGCGCGGCAGACGTGCTACCTGCTCAAGGGCAAGGTGCGGGCGCACATCAAGGGGTCGTCGGAGTGCGTGGAGTTCGGCGCCGGCGACCTCGTCGTCTTCCCCAAGGGGCTCAGCTGCACCTGGGACGTCGTCGCCGCCGTCGACAAGTACTACAAGTTCGACTCGTCCTGACTCGGATCGCTCGCGCGCGGCGCCGCTGAACTGATCCCGATTGTTGATTCAGTGCTAGCTTGATTGTGCTGGTTATTAGCCTAATTTCTCTAGCTAATTTGCTTACGTAGCATGTGTCTATCTCTAATCGCCTTCTCTGTCGTGTAAAAGAACGTAGAGGTGCAGGACATCTCGCCCCGGAGAGCGTAGGCCAGTACTAGTTAGTTATTGGTCCGGGAACGGAAATAATAAAACCCGGTCAAAGCGGGGGCTGTTCAAAGTATCCTTGTTTATTCTCCCAGTGCAATCCATTTTGAATGCTTCTTTGACCAGCGCCCTTGGACTACGTTGTCTTTTTTATATTTATTTTCCTTTTTACATGTATTTGGAAAATATGACCAATTTTGATCATTTATTTCTCGTGTGCCTTGTCTGCATCTGGAGGACGCCGGGCGGTTCCTCGGTTATGGTTAGCCTGTATGGAGTACACCCATTCATATGACTGTATAACACACTGTATAAAACACTGTTTTATAGTGTAAAAATAGTATTGTTTATAGTGTGGAGTTTGAAATAAGAGTTGTGACGTCGGAAATAGTACAACGTTCGAGAATCGAGAGCTCTTTAAAACATTTCTCTTTTTTTTTTTTACCAAAAAACAAAAGGACTGGATAAATTTTCCTCTGGACTTCTGCGTTTGCTACCTATCGAGTCCGTCCTCCCCTCTCTTTTTCATAGACCCCTGGTTTTCTTACTCTCATCAGAATTCAAGTTTTAGGCATCTGGTTATTAGAGAAAGACTGAAAATAGAACTCATGTTCTGATTATTTAGTATAACAATTAGTTTACCAGCTGATTTTTAGGTGGCTTTTTAGAGGTGCTCTTATTTGCCATTACACCTTCAGTATCTTAGTTTAAATAATGGGCATAACAAGGGATGCCACTCTGACGATAAAACGGCAAGTTAGGAGGACGGTTACTTGATAACAACCAGTAAAGGACATTATAGCTACAAAGACTGAGACAAAGATCACAGTAACCTTTTGGAATGGATGGCGAAGTTATATTTAGAAAGACAGTGACCTTAACTCACTGAATTGAAGTAAAGGAACACGGTTATGCATCCTAGTCTTCAGGTTTGAGTCCTTTTCAACTAGATTTTTCACATTTTTTCTAATGAAAAGGACCGACCGTCGATCTCTTTTAGGTTGGTACATTTTTTTCCTTTTAAAAAAATACTTAGGTAGTTATTTTCGACAAGGAAAGGCTAAGCTTCTCCATTAAGTTATATTTGATGTTTAATTTCTGGATCTAGCTAGAGGGAAGTGGTAGGGTGGTGAACCTAGGAGTTAATTAGAGAGTGAAGAGGCGGGCGCGCGCCAAGGGATGCTAACATCCGTGGAGAGCGGAAGCATTGTGATTTAGGAAGGGTTAGGCTGTCTCTGGCAGCTATTAGCTTTAGTGGTTCTAACTAAACATGTCCTAATTTTATTTGTCCTGCATGGAACCATGCGAAATGCTTACAAGCAATTTGGTAATCAATTTCATCGGTATACATATATAGTAGGGTTCGCATTATCCGTGATGAAATCCGCGAGGATATATATGCGACCGTACGGAAGAGCATCTGCATGCCGAGATCTTTGGCTGGTAGCTAGCCGTGTTTTTTAGCTCCTAGTCCTAGCTAGGTAGGTGGTTGAGCTCGGAATTAATGGGCAGATGCCGTCCGACGTGCGTGCACTAGCGCTGCCCCTGGCCTCGGCCTCGGGGTGACCAGTGACTAGCTCTGCACTTTGGTTCTGAGTGGCAGTGGGCAGTCACCAGAGTGGCGGACCGGTGGTGTATGCTGGATAGAGTGGAGCAGCTTCCCTGCCTTTGATTTGGCCGGTCCGGCGGTCCGGTCGCCTTGCATTGCATTGCTGGACTGGAAGGGAAGGTGGTGGACTGGTGGTCCTGTCCTGTGCACTCACTCACTCACTCACTCACACAGCAGCCGCTCGGCGACTCGATCCGGCCGGCCACCGAAAGTGCCGCTGCTCCGGCTGCCTATATGTCTTGTTTGTCGCCGTGTGTGTCCTTTGACTGAACGAGCTGCATAGTATGAGCACATCGACGACGGCTACCATACATACATACCAGTTCTGCACGCAGCTGGTCAACGAAGCACCCACAGGTGACAGGCCACAGTGTTCGGGAGCAGATTCGAGAGCTTTTGCAAGGATTTTGCCATGCATATGATGCCAGCTCGAGTTTTTTTTTTGTTTTTTTATGTTCTCGCTAGTTTTAATGCCTCAGAAACAAGTGTTCTGTTGTACTGTGTGGAGTTCCCTCGTGTACTCCAAACGGATCCGCCTAAATTCCGTTAGGGCCAGCCAGACCCAGACCAGTGGCCGACCAAAATTCTCCTGCATTTACAGTCCAACAACTACACACACCGCTCCCGCGCTCCGAGCAGCTGCTCTGCTCTCTGCACTGCTGCAGCGAGCGATAACTGCATGTCGAGGTGCCGCGTTTCCGGGCCACTAGCTCGCTGCAGCCAGGCCAGGCCAGGCATCCTGTTACGCAAGCAGGCGTGCCTCGGCTCGCCTGGCGACCTCCGAAGCTCGTCGTGACTCGTGAGCGAAGTGTCTCGATCAGAACTCAGAAGACGAAAGCGTTGGGGGCCGGATGACTCCATTCCCTTTCCTGAAATTCTTCACGGCGTCATCGAGCTTGGCAAACTTGCAGAATGCCCCAGCAACACAACTGTGGCCAAACAGCTTGATGGGGCCGTCGTCCTTGCATAACCTGTCGAGCATGGCCACTGGGCGCGACGTTTGGGATCAACCCAACTTGTTCTCACTCAGGCTGCCGCCGCTCATCAAAGCTAGCTGATCTAGCCGCGCCTCCCTGACAGCCTACGCTTCGCTCGGCCTGCTGCTGCTGCCCAGCGTCGGCGTCGCAGAGGAATGGTCAGGCCCGGCCTGGCCCGGCCAGGCCTACCCAACACGTCAGACCGTGAGCTTTGCCGCGTCGCGGCCCAATACGCGCTCGGCCTTCCAACGTACGGCCCACGTGCTCGCTCCCGCAGTCCCGCGTTCGGAAATCGGAACCGAACCCACAGGTCCGTGCCGCCGCCACGCCATTTATGCCAGGCTATATATAAAGCCAGAGTTGCTGAGCGACGACGACGTCCCAATCAAACGAGCGAGAAGACGCCAGCACTGCCCCCGGCCCCCGGACTTGTTCTCGCTGACGCCGCGCAGATTAGAACGACAGCGACCCGCCGCGAGCGTCCACGGACGGAGATTGTACCCATGGATGCGTTCGTCGCCGCTATGGTCTTCTGCGAGGTGCCCCTGGACGCCGCTGGCTTCGGCGCCGGCAGTTGGGATCCCGCGGCCACGAAGGGCGCCGGGCGCAGCCGCAACAGGAAGCGCGAGGAGGAGGAGGAGGGCGTGGTCAGGGTCAGGTCGGCGCCGCCGGTGACGGAGGCCGAGAAGCCTGTCGACGCGTCGACGACGTCGTTCCAAACCGTCGTGTTCCGCATCGACTGATTGGTTAGTTAGGGCTCGTGCCGTGCCACGGCCACCGGCGCGCGCTGCAGTCTCGGTTTCTGGTTTATTGCTGTTCGTACGTCCGGACTTTTAGTAACGGCTGTTGTGGCAAATACGGAATCTTAATCTTTATTATATATATATTAGCATACGAAAGGTTAGTTTATTTCAGCCAATGGCAGCAGAGGCCAATTGCTCCAAAACTCAATAGTCTACTCTAGCGACACAAATCAGCATCGGCTGCGGTCGTTGTACCGGTGTCAGTACATTATGCTTTTTTTTTTAAAAAAAAGAAACACTCTTGTTAATCCGAAGTCAAACGTGACCCAAGAACATCCATGTCTCCTGAGTCTGGACACATGATAAAGCTACTCTGGGCAGACAGGTCTGGTCTCCGGACCGCCGGGACTGGAGCGAGCGACACGCGGTGCAGTGCGGGCCGGTGGACGAATCACCGCGCTTGCAAAAGGGAACTTTGCTGCCTTGCGTCGACGGCGTCACGGCGCCACAAGTGGAAGTTATTTGCCATCTACTCTCCGAGAGCGCGCGTCAACTGGACCCTTCCATTCATGGCGCCGGTTAAATTAGTCTTCCCTGATGGCATCGGCATCCGAGATTATTTTTTTTAACGAAAGGGGAGGCCCGTGGACTTTGCGCGGCGATGCCGACGCCGATTGGCGACGACCTCTCCTCGGGTCCACGTCGCTTGTGCCGTTTCTCATCTCGGTATCCTTTTGTTTTTGCGATTGTTCCGTGATCCAGGCGAACACACGATGCATATGGTTTACTATTGCGTTGCATCACGTTTCTGAGCTGCTGATCACCACACTCGACGGTGAACTCGATCTGGACGAACTAATAAATATAAGTGCACCGGTGGTGGTGGCCAAATTCCGAGCGGACGCCTGATAGGCATGGCGACTTATTTGCTTAGAGAACTCCAAAAGAGCACTAAAAATTCGTTTCCCAAAATGTTTCAATTGGGGTCGTTGACAAAATAACTTTCCCAGAAACATGCTAATAACTATTCACTAAAATTTTTGAAACAATGTCACGGTGCCTATATGGGCTAGGCAAGAACGCAGCCGCTATTGGCTCCGTCACGGCCATTTCCAAACGTCCCACTCATGGTTTACAAAACCGGTGAAAACCGGCGGTAAATCATCCGTTTACCGAAACCATCGGGTATAGTTTCGTTTAACTAACGATTTTTTTAAAAATCCTTTCCAAATTCAAAAAAAGAAAAAAATCATAAAAATTGGAAACCTGTTTTTGACCGGTAAATCGTTATTTTAGACCAGTAAACCGTCAATTTTTGACGGGAAACCGGATTTAATGCCAAGATTGAGTATTTAGTGGTAAATTTAGACATATTAATCTTGTTTACAGTTATATGCTATATGTGAAGAAAAACCCGTAGCTCAAGTCCAGTTTAGGCATTTAGTGGTCAATTTCGTTTCATTTCCTGTCCAAGATGGAATCTGTAGATCAAGTAGCTTCCGTTCTTCTAATAACTATCCGTCTAGACAAGACCCAGTCTAGAACCCTTAGCTCCAGTTCTTCTGTGTGTGTTCCTAAGATTTGCTGATCAATAGAAAAGTCCAACACTTGGTGAGGTGCACATGCAATACACAAACACCAACACGCATACCGATATGTTTTTTTTGCTTTGTGGATAAGTATTTATTTGTCGTTCTTGTTTTCTCGTTAATGTATCTCATATCTTTTGTATAGAACTATCACTATCACTATGACGGATTGGAACAATATTACGGTCCTTCCAACATGCCTGAGTACTATCACTATGACTCGAGATGAACATGTGAGTATTGTGAAATAAGTCGACCTATGTGTTATTGCCTCGTTGGAGAGTTGTAAAAGAACTTGTATTTGAGTATTGCGAAGTTCGCTAGTTGTTTGTTGCATGAGAACTGGAGTTTGTGGTTGCATATGTATATTGTATGTTATTTTGGTGAACACATGTCGTGTGAATCAATTAATATTTACTGTGCAATGTGAATTGAGCAAAACTACAATTAAATCTTGTCAAAATTTTCCATTTTTTGTAAAAAAAGGAAAAAACGGTTCGTTTCGTGGTTAACCGGTGGTTTAGAGCGGGTTTTCGCCGGTAAACCATTTCAAATTCAAATTGATTTGAATTGGTCAAACCGGCCGGTTTTTGCCGGTTTCCACCAGTTTACCGTCAGTAAACCGTTACCAGTGGGTAGCGATTTTCGCAGACGAAACGGTTTTGTAAACCATGCTCCCCATCCACCGACAGCCGGCTGGCCCGTGCGCTCGAGTGGGGTAAATAGGCTACACCTAAAATTTCTCATTAAAAATTTGAATTCAAGTCAAATAAACACTTGCATTGGTACAACCCGGTTCAACCATTAAAAACTCGGATGACCCGCCTTGAACCAACTCAACTTTGATTTAGACTAACAATTCGAGAACAACGCGGAGTATAATGAGAGATCCTTTTCGTTGACAAACTTTAAGGTAAATCCTCAGGAAAAGGTGATGGAATGAAGTGAAACAAGTTCCCAAACTCCGATCCACACACTTGAAATGCTACGAAATCTTGCTTGCAAAGATGTAGGCACTTTGAAGAACACAACAAGAATACAAGATATAACCCAAGGTTTGGCCACACCACAAAGGTGTCCTACAAAAGTACATGTCATTTCCAACCCTAATCCTCCACACGTCGACCACCAAGGTCAAGGCAAATCTCTTTCTCAACTTGTTCAACAAGCGGGTAATACAAACTTCTAGAGGTCATCCACAAATATGGAGACTCCCAAGCAACATCATAATGTCAAGGAACACGAAGGTTTCAAGAGCAACAAATCTGCACAAGATTGAAGTTTGCAATAAGATCAAAAGAGAGATGAGAGAGAGAGAGGGGAAATCCACAACGAGTTCACCAACTTCACCTCACGCCAAGAATCCTCGAAGCAATTGAATAGGATGAGTTTGGGGTGTGAGAGAAGGAGTGAATGCAGTTGTTTGATAGTAGGTCAGCAGTAAATTCGTGAGGGGGAAGAAGTGAATAAATAGAGAAATTCTAAGGGTTATTTACAGGACTCGCAAAAAGCTGCTAACTGTTTGGACTTTCTGCGCAAATCCCGGTCGAACCGAGTTTAAATTCGGTTGAACTGAGATCTACCAGAGAAGATCTTGGTCGAGTGCCTTGCTAAGTATCTGAGTCAGTAGGGTCAAACTCGGTTGAACCGAGATTGACCAGAGAGGTACTCGATCGAATTCCCTACTGAGCAAATGAGTTAACAGGGCCAAACTCGATTGAATCGAGACGACCAGAGAGGTTCTCGGTCGAATTCCCTACTGAGCAGATGAGTCAAGTTGGCCAAACCCGGTTGAACCATGATCGACCAGAGAGGTTCTCGGTTGATTTCCCTACTGAGCAACAGAGTCAGCCGACCCTACTTGGCTGAACCAACTCTAAACTCGATTGGTTGAACCGACTTTGGTCAGAGAAGTCCTAAGCCTTGCTGAGATGCCCCGGAAGGCGGTCTCACTTTGACTTTCATAGGGAACTCTCTTGCCAAACAAATGTAGAGACCAAGAAAGGCACAAGACAGTCCAAACCTCAATTTTATAAAAGATTTTGAATGGAGGGAGACTTTTGAGCTCATTGCAACAATTAATACCTTTTTGCGGATCTCTTTTGATTGTACGGTGGTTCCTATAACTCAAAAACATAGAGAATTTAAAACTATCCATTGAGTGGAACCATATGCTTCTTGTAAGCGATATATGAGCATGTAAGCCACTTGTTAACATTAAGCTCCTCATTTTGATTTCCGGTAACACTTGTGCTTTCTTTTACTTTACACAAACTAAACACAAACTAGGAGCAAACTTGTTAGTCTTTGTTTGTTTGACACACGATCACCAAAACTCTCTTAGAGGTTCATTGCACTTACATTATTTGAGATATCTTAATTTCAAATAACTTTTGAATTAATTTATTTTTGAAACACAAATAGTAAAAAAAAGTTTGGCGAAGATAGATTGTGAGATTGTTATAATCTCAAATGGATATGATTAAAAGCTGCCTTCACGTGATAGGTTAGATAGAAACTCCCAGTGGAAAAGGTAAGAAGACGCATTGGCTTTGGTTTTAGACTTTGTTTTAGGCATGTATACCCATCTCTTGAGAGGTAGTTAAATAAAAAAATGCATGGGACGATCTTGTGTCTCTACACAACTGTCCATATATGTTATCTCTTAACTATATTTATAATATGACCGATTTTTAAGACACCTCATTGTATCGTACAAATCTCTTAGATACATCTTTGTAAAACCAATTAGAAGCTGAGTATTATACTGTCCCTAGAGTACCTAAGGATCACATAGTTTTATTCTTGTCGGCTACTAGAAGGAAGGTCGACTGAGTTATTTGTCTTTCATAGATGGTCTTTGATTTTTTTGTCTTGGATATTAATATTAAGTTAAACACATTGAATGGAGCGAACGACACTTTATTATAATTTTGGACTAGTCTCTGTTTTTAAATATGTGTTTTTTTGACAAAGGGGAACACCCCCTATTTCATTAAGAAATAGAAACAGGACATTGGTTCTTACAAGACCACAGACGCCACCAACAACCAAAAGCCGACAAGACAGACGCAACTATCAGCTACGCAAGGGAGAACCCAAACAGATGGGCGCAACAAACCAGAAATAGTTGTTCGATCACCTAGAGACTGATGAACAACCAGAGAGTCAAACCAGTTCAATCCAAAAGCAGCATGGACCAGTCACCAGCAGCGGCGAACATAGCTAAGTTTTTATCTAACTATAAAGATAAGCTGATTACACCAATCTAGACAAACTCAGAAAGATGTAACAGCAGCCAAAATGTCACTGAAGGCGCCTGCCGACCGGCTTCCATCCATGAGCTTTGTTGTAGATGTCACTTGTTATCTTTCGAATTCTGCGGCTTCCTTGCTCCGCCAGGTTTTTTCCCTTCTTTGTCTCCCAAATAGACCAAGCGTCAAAACCACATTAGTTGGGTCATCGAACAGATTAGCATTGAAGCAACAATCATTTCGAGTTCGCCAAATTGCCCAAAGGGCACCTCCACACCCAAAGAGGACCAATTTTTTTTCAGTTTTACAAAAACTGTTAATCCAGGGACCAAAAAGATCAGCAGTATCTCTGGGAATAGAGATCAGGTTAAAGGCAATTTAGAAAATTCTCCAAACAAATCTGGCCACAGGACATTGAAAAAATAAATGATCTATAGACTCCATAAGTCCACAGAAAACACAATCAAGGTTCCCTTGCCAGTGTCTTTTAAACAGATTATCCTTTGTAAGAATCTTCTTATATCTGACCAGCCACAAAAACACTTTAATTTTATGTGGTAACCTAGTTTTCCACAAAAAATTCGAAGGAACAGCAGTCTGAGAACTCTTCATTTCTTTGTACAAAGAATTAACTGAAAAACCTTTACCACCCAACAGCCATACAGATTTATCTTCTTCCTCAGAAAGCAAGACATTACTACATTGGGTAATGAGGTCATTATAATCATCACCTAAAACACCCGTTAATCTCCTTCTGAAAGTAAGCGCCTGAAAGTTCGAGGAGATGACTTTATGAACTGTGATATCCTTATCATAAGCAAACTCAAACAAGTTAGGGTACTTATCCGCCATTTTTTCAGAGCCACACCAGATGTTGTTCCAGAAATTTGTGCTCATTCCATTGCCAATACTTTTTTTGCAATAATTATAAAATTTGTCTCGAACTGAGAGGATACCTTTCGAGAAGTGAGAATCAGTAGGTTTTTTCCTCACAGAAATGATAGGCTTATTTTTAACACATTTGCAATTGACAATGGTCTACCACAAGCCACTAGAATTTTCTAATCTCCAGAACCATTTCGCAAGAAGGGCTTCATTCATTTTCTGCAAATCCAGAACACCAAGACCACCCATACTCTTGGGAGAACAGACTAATTTCTAATCGGCTAAATGATATTTTTTGTGGTTATGGCCACCCTGCCATAATAATATTTTTCTAAAAATATCCATTTTCTTCAACACACATTTGGGAGATTTGTACATCGAAAGCATGTACAGAGGGACATTGGTGAGGCTACTGTTAATCAAAACTAACCGGCCTCCCAGACTAAGGAAGCGACCTTGCCAGGAACCCAATTTACTCTCGATTTTTTCCACTATGGGCGACCACAATGATTTACACAGTTTTTTGTTATCAATCGGGACCCCTAAGTATTTCATAGGAAGACCACTGTGGGGACAAGTAAAGATGTCAGCATACAAATGCTCCCTATCTACTGAATTCCCCAAGCAAATAATTCCACTTTTATGAAAATTTATCTTAAGACCAGACATCTGTTCAAAAATGCAGAGAATAAACTTCAGATTTCTGGCACTTGCAAGATCATCTTGCAGCAAAAAATACTGTCATCAGCATATTGTAAGCAGCAGCAACCACTGGAGATAATATGGGGTATGAGACCTTTAATAATACCTTCGTCTTTAGCTTTTTGAATCATACAAGCAAGCCCATCAGCCGCAATATTAAAGAGAAGTGGGGGAAAAGGATCACCTTGGCGAACACCTTTGTGTGTTTTAAAATAAGGGCCAACCACATCATTAGTCCTGATAGCCACTTTTCCACCTTTCACAGTCTTCAAAACCCAATCACTCCATTTATCACCAAATCCTTTTCTAATCATCATATTATGAAGAAAATTCCAGTTAACCTTGTCATAAGCTTTTTCAAAATCAACTTTAAAGATCACTCCATTCTGTTTTTTCCGCTTCACTTCATGGATAATCTCATGGAGTGAAAGGACACCATCCATGATATATCTGCCTTTGATAAATCCATATTGGAGTTCACTAATCACAGAGGTAATGCAGCGGGCCAACCTATTTGTCAGAACTTTGGTAATTATTTTGTAACAGACATTGAGCAAGCAAATGGGGCGAAAGGCTTTAATGTCAGTCACATCTGGAATTTTTGGGATAAGAGTGACTATCCCAAAGTTGAGTCTCTCAATATTAAGGGAACCATCATGAAAGGATTTGAAGAGATTAAACAAATCACTTTTGATAGTGTCCCAGAAGTCCTGGAAAAATTCAGAAGGGAAACCATCGGGGCCAGGAGCACTATTGTGTTTCAGAGAAAACACCACATCTTAGATCTCCTCCATAGAAAAAGGACTTGTAAGGAGTTCTCTTTCATCATCATCAAGCCGCTTCATGTACAAATTATCCAACGAAATACTTGAATCCTGAGAAGGGCCAAAGAGGTTTTTTATAAATGGAGGTCGCAAGCTGGTTAATTCCATTTTCATCTTGAGCCATACTATCACGGTATCACCATGTGAAAGAGTCAAGATCTTGAGTTTCCTTTTTTTATGCTTGGCTAGCAAATGAAAGTATTTTGAATTCTCATCACCATCCAACATGAACTTATCTTGAGCCTTCTGCTTGAGGCTAATATTTTCCTCATCAACTATTTTTCTGAGGTTCGATTCCAAGTCAAGTTTCTCCAATCTATCTGCCTCTGATAAACCTAAGATTTCACTGGCTTTGTCAAGGATGTCAATTTTTGAAATAAGTTTTTTTTCAACTTCTTGTAGTGGCCTACAACATTAAAATTCCACCCTTTGAGCATTTGTCTCAGTCGTTTCATTTTCAGCTTCCACACATCAATGCTATGTCTTGCCCTCACCGGAAGAGACCAATTGTCTTTCATTAATTTGTGAAAGTCCGGTCTAAGTCTCTAGCACAGCTCATATCTAAAATCTTTACGCGCAATGGGGATTGCATCTGTCTGAAGACAAAGGGGAGCATGGTCCAAAAAGGATCTGTTCAAACCAAGAAAACTGATGTTATTATAGGCAAGGTCCCAGTCAGGACTGGCCAAGAATCTGTCTAACTTCTCAAACGTAGGATCACTACGATTATTAGACCAAGTATACAATCTATTTTTCAAATCAAATTCCACAAGGCCATGTTGGTCTATAATACTGTTAAATAAGGAGCTTGAAAGGGAAATAGGGTCAAACCTTTTCCTAAATGAATTTTGGTGGTTGAATTGCCCAACACAAACAATTGGACTAACTAGTTTGCTCTAGATTATGAGTTCTACAGGTGCCAAAGGTTCAACACAAACCAATAAAAAGTCTAAGAAAGGGTTCAAATAAAAAGAGTGAAAGACAACCGAAGGCTGCCCTGGTCTGGCGCACCGGACTGTCCGGTGCACCAGGGTGGATCAACTCGAACTTGCTAGCTTCGAGAATTTGGGGAGCCACGCCGCTATAATTCACCGTACTGTCCAGTGTAACACCGGACTGTCTGGTGTGCCAGCGGAGCAACGGCTATCTGCGCCAACGGTCGTCTGCAAAAGGTGAACAGTGAACTGAACAGTGCAACTGCGCGCGCAGAAGTCAGAGCAGGCGCTAGAAGGCGCACCGGATAGTGAACAGTGACTGTCCGGTGCACCACCGCACTGTCCGGTGGCCCCACTTGTCAGAGCTCCAACGGTCGAACCCTAACGGTTGGGTGATGTGGCTAGCGCACCGGAAAGTGTCCGGTGGCGCACCGGACTGTTCGGTGCGCCATACGACAGCAGCCATCCCCAACGACCACTTTGGTGGTTGGGGCTATGAAAGCTCTCTTGTGGGTTTTGGTGTTTGGATGACAACTCAATTAAAGGACTAACAAGTGTGCTAAGTGTTGAACAGGTGCTTAATGTAAAGCTAACAGGGTGCAACACAAGTGAACAAGTGTGATGGTCCAAGGACTAGATGATGGATAGATAATGGGCATCACAAGTAAGATGGACATTGCATAAAGTGAGACTCGGGTGCATAGCTCGGGGACAACTAATCAAGCAAAGGATGGAGGCAAGAAGAGCTTCGAGGTACCAAGTGCACGGGAGAAGGTCAAAGAGGCTGAGGAACCCAAAGCCAAGGGTGAAGAAGAAGACTTGCAAAGTCAAGGGTGATCAAGTTGAGAAGAGATATGGCACATCAAGGATCACTACGTAAGGACGTGACTTACAACCAATGGGAAACATCTATAGTTATGTGGTGTAAGTCATAAGGCTCAAGATCAAGCTCTAAGAAGTGAACAAGGTCACTAGAAGAAGAACCAGTATCAAAGTCAGAACTGGAAGCAGCCCAAAAGGGCTAAGTGCACCTTGATCCTTAGTTTGGGTTGTTCCTAGTTTGGAGATATTCTATGTGACCTTCGCAGGATGTTGGAGCTCAGAAGTGTCAGTGTAGATCAAGTTAAGCTGACTTAATGATTTATGAGTCCAACATCAATCTTAAGCATGTCAAATGCTAGAGAGGTGAAAATCCAAGAGAAGGTATGTTTCTAGACTTAGTACATTGGTTTTTGTGTACTAACATAGTTGTCTAAGTGTTAGAAACTGAGAGAAGAAGAAAAGAAAAGAAAAAGACTTTGCTGGTGGAGCCATGACTATGCACAGTCTGGGTGCACCGGACTGTCCGGTGGTGCACCGGACAGTGTCTGGTGCGCTAGGCCGGCGTCTGGTCAACAGGCTGCTCTCGGGTCTCGACGGCGGCGTACGGCTAAAAATCACCGGACTGACCGGTGGTGCACCGGACTGTCCGGTGAGTCGTCTGCGGCGAAGTCGCCGCTCTCGGGAAAGCAGTCGACAACGATCGGCTAAAAATCACCGGACTGTCCGATGAGCCAAAGGTCGGCCGCGCAATCCGCGCGTGACGCGTGGCCGAGCCAACGGTCAAATGGGGCACCGGACTGTCCGGTGTGCATCGGACAGTGTTCGGTGCGTCAACGGCTCCAAGTCTGCAACGGTCGACTGCGCCAATTTAGGAAGGAGATCCGCACCGGACCGTGAACTGTGGATGTCCGGTGGTGCACCGGACTGTCCGGTGCGCCACCCGACAGAAGGCAAGATTTGCCTTCCTGGATTGCTTCCAACGGCTCCTAGGCCCCTTGGGCCTATAAAAGGGACCTCTAGGCGCCTCAATCAAAGATAGAAGTGCAGCCAACAAGTGTAGACATCACTCAGATCAATTCTCTCTCTCCCTCTCGTGTATATCTCTCTACTTTGTGTAGAGGCAAAGATATAAGCCTTGAGAGAGTGGAGAAGTGCTGCTAAGAGCTAGAGCATAGTCTTGAGCATATTGTTACTCTGCCGGAGTGCTGCAAAGAAGATTGTAAGCAGCCGCGGTTTCGTTGTAACCAACTCAACATAGTGGAAGGCTCTATCTGTCTGACTGACAGATCTAAGCAAACAGAGGAAGAAGTTGAAACAGACTCCAAGCCCAGGTGTGGCTAACTCCAACGAGGACTAGGCAAGCATTTCAGGCTTGGCCGAACCTCGAGATAAATTTCTGTGTCCACGTGCTTTGCTCTGTGTTGTGTGCTGATTCCCTGTCTTATTTAGTTCTTACATCTGCACTTCACTGCTTACTTGTGGTACTAGCTTTCTTCGAAGTGCAGGATATTCTTAAGACAGGAATTTCAAATCCGCTGCAACCTACTCGAAGGGTCCTTCACTCCACTGCGTTCTAGTCTTCGAGTAGAGTAAGAATTTAAGTTTCAAAGTGATAATTTTTTCGCCTATTCACCCCCCCTCTAAGCGACATCTAGATCCTGTTCTCGGGCAAAGGGAACTTTCAATTGGTATCGGAGCTAGGCCTCTCCAGTGTGGGCTTAGCCGTCCGGAGATGACGATGTCGTCACAAGAGGTAACTGTAGAACTTCTTTGAGGCGATGGTTCTAATTACAAATCTTGGTCTGTCTCTATTTATAATGCCTTCATGCATGTTGATCCTGATTTGAGACAGATCTTTAGTAGAAGTATTTTTCCCTCTGATATTAGTAAAAATCCTTCTAATGCTGAACTAAGATGTTTATCTCTCAATCACCATGCTTGCAACATCTTAGTCGACTCTCTTTCTAGAAGTGCTTATTTTGCCATCATGAGTAGTGATAGTGATTTATTTGTTGATGCTCATGATTTATGGAATAGAATTAAAGGAAAATATTCTGTGGCAAATTGTGATGCTCCTACTCCCTATATTACTTGTGATACTAACCCTTCAAAGGGAGAAGAAAAGTGTTGGGCACCAAACGATGAATCCACCTCGTTGACAGGTTTGTTCTCCACTAGTAATAAATGTCTTATTGCTAACAATGATGGTGGAGACGAAAGCCATGATGAGGAGGAATATGAGGATGATAGCGAGGATGAATCTTCATCACCACAAGGTACATTTTCCTATATTGCTTCCACTGACATTAATGACAGGGAAAATGAGACCGACAATGTGGATGAAGAGGAGATTCGTCGTTTCTACATCCATCTCAACAAAGAGGACAAAGCACTCTTGGTTAAGCTATTGAGAAGGAACAAGGAACAAGGCGAGACGCTTCTCAGGCTAGAGGAGACACTCATCAAGACAAACAACAGCCTGGAGAAGATGACCAAAGAACATGAGAAGCTAAAGTGCTCTCATGATGATTTGGTCCAACAGTATGATTCAATTTTAATTGAGCAAAGAAATAATCATGATGTATTATCTAATGTTGCTCAACTTAAAACTGAAAATTCTATGCTTAGGAGTCAAGTAGAAATGATAAATTTAGAAAAACTTGCTCTAGGTGAAAAGTACGATATGTTGTCATATTCTCATAGTAAACTAGTTGATGACCATATCATGCTTGATGTTGCTCATGAGATTGTAATTACAAACTTAAATTCATGTGAACCTCATTCTTGCACAAGTGCACATTTGGATAATATATCACCATGTGCTAACCCCTGCTCCTCAAAAGAAAGCCAATCCTTGATTGAGCAACAAGTTGTAGGGTCTAAAATAAAATTGCTTGGGAACAAGAAACAAAGACAACTAAGGAGAAGACGCCATGCTCGACTTCCTCAAGATATCTATGAACACGTGGTGAAGAAACATGAGGAAGGAGAAACCGAAGCAAGGGTCAACCTCCTTGAGAAAGATGTTCCTAAAGCAATAAGTGAAGAAATCAACATGAGACAAGGGAAAGGTAACGATTTAATTAGTCATGTTGCTTACACTAATAATCTCTCTATGTCATCCAAAAGTAAAAAGAGAAGAGGAAAAAGGAGATGCTTCAAGTGCAAAGCATTAGGCCAACTCATCGCGTCTTGTCCGTACAACGACAAGGATGAAGGGGCAATGAGATGTTTTGGATGCAACAACAAGGACCACATGATCACTTCATGTCCGGTCATGAAGAATCAAAGATGTGCATTCTCCAAGATGACTCTCACCAAGGAAAATGACAAACAGCAAGCGTCATGTCAAGTTGAGCGACGCTTCTGCTACAAGTGTGGTGAGCAGGGTCATCTATCCAAGGTATGTAATAAAGGTAAGGTTCCTAAGCAAGTAAATTTGTCTCAATCTCATTCGCTTAGGAGACCCAAATCATACACTCGTGCTAGATCTATAATGAGATCACCTAGAACTAGCACAAAGGCGATTTGGGTACCAAAGGCACTTTTAGTTGAACGTCATGGACCCATCCCGAGATGGGTACCAAACTTTGTCAACTAGACCATGCAGGTACCTCGAGATGGAATTGAGACCCTAGAGAGCTTAAGATGGTTATTTCAATCTCTATGCTTAAGCTGTTAATCTTTATTGTCTATTCATTAACTCAAGGCTGGATTATTATACAATATTAATCCCATGTTCATCTCGAGTTAAATAAGTTGTAGAAGTCCTTAATCATTATTGGTGAATCAAGCAAAGGACTTTGATAAGAATCTGCATCTGGCTCTCCAAAGGACGGTACCTATGTTTCTTAAGTGTATTATCAGCATTGCTCTTAAGTTGGATCGTCGTGCTATCTATCCTTGGAGTAGTTGTGTTTTTTAGATTACTTGTGTTGTATTTCTGTCAAATAATGATCCATGATTTCCATGAGCATAATCATGTTTGCTCAATCATGACTGGGTGCTTTATAGGATATATCTTTTGAATCATTCAATGGATAGCCTTTCAATTGATATATCCACCATGACTAACTCTCTTGGTGTATATGGATGAACATGTATCTTTTTGTAAGTCATGCGTTGTGATGTTTAATGATTAACCTAAGTGCAAACATGATAGATATTGTTTAGTCCATAAGTACTTGGTATTGGCACTCTATGTATAACAATGGTATGCGACTTCAATACACCCTCTTGAGCTATGAGATGCATAAGCAAAAGGAGTCCTCATTTGGTGACAACTGGTGCTCTCATGGCCATTCAGGTAAACGGCAAAGGTATGGAGAATGGAACTATACAATTTCATTAAATAGCTTGAAGTTCCATTGATTGTGATCACAGCTATGTTCTTGCTTTTGAATTGATAGTATACTGGCTTAGGTGCTCTATACTTTAAAATGTTGTTTCTCTTGATGTACCTAAGAAAATTCCTCTCAATAATGGTGTGCTTAGACATTGAGCTCTATATGCATGATCTTGTCATTTTTCGTTTGGTATATGTGGTGCAATGATCATCATGTGTGAAGCATACCTAGGTTGCTTGTAAAATGTTATACTCCTTGAAGCATGCATTGTTGTATTAAGTCAACTACTCAATTGGTATCTTAAGTCATGAGTAATTACATATTTTTAGATTGCTCGTGCTCTATAATATTTGGTGATACTAGATGCTTATCTTTAAATATCATGGAACTATGACAGTAATGATCTTTCAATTGATAGACCTGGTAGTATGCTTCAATTGATAACTTTTGGTAATCACTAGAATAGAAGCTTTATCTTGTGCTGCAATACTATAACTTGTTCTAAGTTTGGTGTCTTAGCAACAAGAAAAGGTTAGGATAAAGGATCTGGCACAAGTGTGAAGGAGCCTCCTAGAGATTAACCTCTCAAGATGGAAAGTACACCACAACATGGTAAAGGTACAAAAGGAAGTATTGATATTTTGCGTAAATGTGTCTTAATACTTGTGGTGCATATGTTTAATGAATAAGGGGGAGTATTGTCAGTGAGTTTTTCCTCCTTAATACCCTGCTGTCCCTTGACATCATCCTATGTTCTTGCTCGAATGTGGTTTTGGTGTTTGATGTCAAAGGGGGAGAATTTTGTGCATTAAAGCTTTGGTTTCTTTGAGTTCCTTTGATCTTAAGGAAGGATGTGTCAGTTTGAGTTCCTTTGATCTTAAGGAAGGATGTGTTAGTGTTGTTTTAGATAATTGTTGAGTAGTATATGGTGATGATGCGAAACTAGTGCTTCCGCTGATATGAATTAATTGGCATCTATTGTGTTCATTCTGTAATAGATATTCATGTGGGTAATGGTGCATGTGGTTAATGGGTTAATGGTGCTTATTCATGTGGGTAATGGTGCATGTGGTTAATGGGTTAATGGTGCTTTAAGATTGCTTTAAATTGGTATCATAGTTTAAATTGGTATCTTAATGGTGAATAGTGGTAGGTTGATATTCCTGTTTGGTATCTTAATGATGAATAGTGGTAGGTTGATATTCCTATGATATATCCACTCAATTGATTGGTGTTTAACTCTGATTCTGTGCATTTGTGTGTTATACGCATCATGGTTTGATCCTTGACACAATGCATCCCACAGGTGCTAAGGTGTAGCAATGCTTTGAATTGCCTAAGTATGTGCATTTTGGCATTTAAGGCCAAAGCTAAGATTTTAATGTAAGCACATATTTAGGGGGAGCATTCTACAATCTTAGAGCTCAAAATTTGTGGTTTAAATTTCACTCTTATGTAAGCTTTAATTGTGTTGCCATCAATCACCAAAAAGGGGGAGATTGAAAGCTCTCTTGTGGGTTTTGGTGTTTGGATGACAACTCAATTAAAGGACTAACAAGTGTGCTAAGTGTTGAACAGGTGCTTAATGTAAAGCTAACAGGGTGCAACACAAGTGAACAAGTGTGATGGTCCAAGGACTAGATGATGGATAGATAATGGGCATCACAAGTAAGATGGACATTGCATAAAGTGAGACTCGGGTGCGTAGCTCGGGGACAACTGATCAAGCCAAGGATGGAGGCAAGAAGAGCTTCGAGGTACCAAGTGCACGGGAGAAGGTCAAAGAGGCTGAGGAACCCAAAGCCAAGGGTGAAGAAGAAGACTTGCAAAGTCAAGGGTGATCAAGTTGAGAAGAGCTATGGCACATCAAGGATCACTACATAAGGACGTGACTTACAACCAATGGGAAACATCTATAGTTATGTGGTGTAAGTCATAAGGCTCAAGATCAAGCTCTAAGAAGTGAACAAGGTCACTAGAAGAAGAACCAGTATCAAAGCCAGAACTGGAAGTAGCCCAAAAGGGCTAAGTGCACCTTGATCCTTAGTTTGGGTTGTTCCTAGTTTGGAGATATTCTATGTGACCTTTGCAGGATGTTGGAGCTCAGAAGTGTCAGTGTAGATCAAGTTAAGCTGACTTGATGATTTATGAGTCCAACATCAATCTTAAGCATGTCAAATGCTAGAGAGGTGAAAATCCAAGAGAAGCTATGTTTCTAGACTCAGTACATTAGTTTTTGTGTACTAACATAGTTGTCTAAGTGTTAGAAACTGAGAGAAGAAGAAAAGAAAAGAAAAAGACTTTGCTGGTGGAGCCATGACTATGCGCAGTCTGGGTGCACCGGACTGTCCGGTGGTGCACCGGACAGTGTCCGGTGTGCCAGGCCGGCGTCTGGTCAACAGGCTGCTCTCAGGTCTCGACGGCGGCGTACGGCTAAAAATCACCGGACTGTCCGGTGGTGCACCGGACTGTCCGGTGAGTCGTCTGCGGCGAAGTCGCCGCTCTCGGGAAAGCAGTCGACAACGATCGGCTAAAAATCACCTTCTGTCCGGTGAGCCAACGGTCGGCCGCGCAATCCACGCATGACGCGTGGCCGAGCCAACGGTCAGATAGGGCACCGGACTGTCCGGTGTGCACCAGACAGTGTCCGGTGCGCCAACGGCTCCAAGTCTGCAACGGTCGACTACGCCAATTTAGGAAGGAGATCCGCACCGGACCGTGAACTGTGGATGTCCGGTGGTGCACCGGACTGTCCGGTGCGCCACCCGACAGAAGGCAAGATTTGCCTTCCTGGATTGCTTCCAACGGCTCCTAGGCCCCTTGGGCCTATAAAAGGGACCTCTAGGCGCCTCAATCAAAGATAGAAGTGCAGCCAACAAGTGTAGACATCACTCGGATCAATTCTCTCTCTCCCTCTCGTGTATATCTCTCTACTTTGTGTAGAGGCAAAGATATAAGCCTTGAGAGAGTGGGGAAGTGCTGCTAAGAGCTAGAGCATAGTCTTGAGCATATTGTTACTCTGCCGGAGTGCTGCAAAGAAGATTGTAAGCAGCCGCGGTTTCATTGTAACCAACTCAACATAGTGGAAGGCTCTATCTGTCTGACTGACAGATCTGAGCAAACGGAGGAAGGAGTTGAAACAGACTCCAAGCCCAGGTGTGGCTAACTCCAACGAGGACTAGGCAAGCATTTCAGGCTTGGCCGAACCTCGGGATAAATTCCTGTGTCCATGTGCTTTGCTCTGTGTTGTGTGCTGATTCCCTGTCTTATTCAGTTCTTACATCTGCACTTCACTGCTTACTTGTGGTACTAGCTTTCTTTGAAGTGCAGGATATTTTTAAGACAGGAATTTCAAATCCTCTGCAACCTACTCGAAGGGTCCTTCACTCCACTGCATTCTAGTCTTCGAGTAGAGTAAGAATTTAAGTTTCAAAGTGATAATTTTTTCGCCTATTCACCCCCCTCTAGGCGACATCCAGATCCTGTTCCCGGGCAAAGGGAACTTTCAGGCTATAAATACCCCCAACCACCACTCATTCAAGGCATCCAAGTCTTCAGCCAACACATTCAATACAAGAGCTATAGCATTCAATTCAAGACACAATTAGAGTGAATCAATATCTCTCCAAGTCCCAATCTCACTCAAAGCAATAGTGACTAGAAGAGAGAGTTTTGCCGTGTTCATTTGAGCTCTTGCGCTTGGATCGCTTTTCTTCTTCCTTCTTTCTTGTTCCCAAGATCATTGTAATCAAAGCAAGAGACACCAATTGTGTGGTGGTCCTTGTGGGGACTTAGTGTCCCGTTTGATTGAGAAGAGAAGCTCACTCGGTCTAGGTGACCGTTTGAGAGAGGGAAAGGGTTGAAAGAGACCCGGTCTTTGTGACCACCTCAACGGGGAGTAGGTTTGCAAGAATCGAACCTCTGTAAAACAAATCACTGTGTCATCCGCTCTATTTCTTTGGTTGATTTGGTTTCACCCTCTCTTTCAGACTCGTTTATATTTCTAACGCTAACCCCGGCTTGTAGTTGTGCTTAAAGTTTATAATTTTCAGATTCCACCTATTCACCCCCCTCTAGGCGACTTTCAGAGCTCCACTTGTTAAGACCACCCAGTTTATTTTTTTCCTCGACTTTTCTAAGAATGTTAAAATCACCACCAATGAGCAAGGGAACCTGACTTCTCGAACAAACCGCAGACAATTCACTGAGGAAACGACTTTTGTGCTCTTTTTGAGCAGCTCCATACACATTGACAAAATTCCAGATAAGATTTTTTTCTCTATGAAGAACTAGAGTGTGAATCATAAACTCACCAGCTTCATGTTCTCTAACATCAAACACCTCAGAGTTAAAGCCCACTAAAAGGCCACCAGATCTCCCATTAGGCGGAGAAGAGAACCAGACAAAGAGTTTATTCCCAGCAAGCGAGGACAATAAAGAATCCTTAAAGTGATTCTTTTTAGTTTCTTGTAATCCAATAAAATCGACTTTCTCATCCCTAATGAGTTCTCTCAGGAAATTGAACTTAGAATCCCTTCCCAACCCCTGACAGTTCCAGATAAGACCTATCATTAGAATGGATCTGGGGGGAGGTCAGAAACATCAGTTTCCCATTTTTTATTAGGTGTATACCTAATTTTAGGAGAAGATTTTTTCTTTGTTGTTTTTTTGATGCTTAATTTTTCTTCCTTTTCTTAAAACCATAACATCCAGGAAGTCATAATCATTATTTATATCTAAATCAGCATGGACACTACTGTCCACATCCTTACGATCATCAAGGGGGGACCTCCGATGTTGTATTTTTTTACAAGCTTGGATTGTCAGAAGCTTTCTGGAAAGTTCCAGGTCTTTGATCAAATCAAGATTGGCTATTGCTACTGACTCAGAAGGACCCAAAGAAACTCCTAGTCTATTAGCAATGTCTAGCAAGTCTACATTATTAGAATCAAGTAAAGAAAAAGAGTTAGTGTACATACCTTTGTTGAGGAAGGCATCTTTGGCTTCAGCTCTAGAAATAGCTTTATCAGCCACCTTCACAACATCATTCTTTTCTGATGCCCTCCGAGGAAGAAATGGGATTTTCTAGAGGTTTTTTACCTTTCATTTCCTATAAATCCTCACCACCCGGGGGGATCGAGATCATCTCACCAATTTTGGATTGAAAGTCAATCTGGTCATCCTCCATGTCTTTAGAAAATTCTTCAAGATCTTGGGAGCTCAGCAGATCATCTTCATTTGGGTCAAAATCAACCTTCTCATCACTGAGGTCATCCAGTTTCTGATCCTCATCTGGTTTGTCCTTGGAAATACCAAGACCAGTGTCGGAAAGCTTGACTGCCTCTTTACCTTGAGAAGAAGACTCCCCCAATTTGGGATTTGGAGTGAGCTCCACATCAAGATTATCTTCTTCATTTCTAGGTTTTTTCCCAGACTTGTCAAATAATGGGTCATTTATCCCATGGATTTGAACAGAAGCTCTTTTGCCAAGGTTCACTGAATCATCATTCCAACCTTCATCACAAATTGATTCAATTCTAAAAAAGATGTCATAAAGAAAAGTGTCGGCGTTTCGACCCCGGGGGGTCCCTGGACCGACGAGTAAATTGTCGCCGCGTGCCCCAGCCCAGATGGGTCGGCGCGAGACAGAGCACGAAGGGGGGAAGAAGCCGGAGGGAGACAGGCGTAAAAGGGGAAACCCGCGGCCTTTGTGTTTGTCCCGCGCCCAGGTCGGGTGCGCTTGCAGTAGGGGGTTACAAGCGTCCACGCGGGAGGGAGCGAGAGGCTTACGCGAGCACCGTCCCGTCCTTCCCCGCGCGGCCAACCTTCTGTAAGAGGGCCCTGGACCTTCCTTTTATAGGCATAAGGAGAGGATCTAGGTGTACAATGGGGGGTGTAGCAGTGTGCTAACGTGTCTAGCGGAGAAGAGCTAGCGCCCTGTACATGCCGTCGTGGCAGCCGGAGAGGTTTTGGCACCCGGTTCGTGTGGTGTCGTGGCCGTCGGAGGAGCGCTGGAGCCTGGTGGAAGGACAGTTGTAGGGGCTGCCGAGTCCTTGCTGACGTCTCCTTGCTTCCGTAAGGGGGCTGAGAGCCGACGTCGTCATGGAGCATGCGGGGCGCCATCATTACTTGTTTATCGGGGCGAGCCAGATGGGACGCCGGTCTTGTTCCCCGTAGCCTGAGTTAGCTTGGGGTAGGGTAATGATGGCGCCTCCTGTGACGTGGTTGGTCCGAGCCCTGGGTTGGGCGAGGCGGAGGCTCCTCCGAGGTCGAGGTCGAGTCTGTTTTCCGAGGCCGAGGTCGAGTCCGAGCCCCTGGGTCGGGCGAGGCGGAGACTGTCGGCTGAGGCCAGGGCTGAGTCCGAGCCCTGGTGTCGGGCGAGGCGGAGTTCGTCGTCTTCCGAGGCTGCGCCCGAGTCCGAGCCCTGGGTCGGGCGAGGCGGAGTTCGTCGTCTTCTGGGGCCGAGGTCGAGTCTGTCTTCTGAGGCTAAGGTCGAGTCCGAGCCCCTGGGTCGGGCGAGGCGGAGACTGTTGGCTGAGGCCAGGGCTGAGTCCAAGCCCTAGGGTCGGGCGAGGCGGAGTTCGTCGTCTTCCGGGGCTGAGCCCAAGTCCGAGCCCTGGGTCGGGCGAGGCGGAGTTCGTCGTCTTCCGGGGCCGAGCCCGAGTCCGAGCCCTGGGTCGGGCGAGGCGGAGTTCGTCGTCTTCCGGGGCCGAGCCCGAGTCCGAGCCCTAGGTCGGGCGATGCAAAGTTCGTCGTCTTCCGGGGCCGAGCCCGAGTCCGAGCCCTGGGGTCGGGCGAAGCGGAGTTTCCTATGGCGCCTGAGGCCGGACTTGGCTGCTGTCAGCCTCACTTTACCGAGTGGCACAGCAGTCGGAGCGGCGCAGGCGGCGCTATCCTCTTGTCAGGCCAATCAGTGGAGCGGCGAAGTGACTGCGGTCACTTCGGCTCTGTCGACTGAAGGGCGCGCGTCAGGATAAGGTGTCAGGCCACCTTTGCATTAAAGGCTCCTGCGATACGGTCGGTCGACGTGGCGGCTTGGCCAAGGTTGCTTCTTGGTGAAGTCTGGGCCTCGGGCGAGCCAAAGGTGTGTCCGTTGCTGGAGGGGGTCCTCAGGCGAGACGTAAATCCTCCGGGGTCGGCTGCCCTTGCCCAAGGCTAGGCTCGGGCGAGGCGACATCGTGTCCCTTCAGTGGACCGATCCTTGACTTAATCGCACCCATCAGGCCTTTGCAGCTTTGTGCTGATGGGGGTTACCAGCTGAGATTAGGAGTCTTGAGGGTACCCCTAATTATGGTCCCCGACAGTAGCCCCCGAGCCTCGAAGGGAGTGTTAATACTCGCTTGGAGGCTTTTGTCGCACTTTTTTGCAAGGGGACCGACCTTTCTCGGTTGCATTTTGTTCCGGTGGGTGCGCGCGAGCGCACCCGCCGGGTGTAGCCCCCGAGACCTCGGAGGAGTGGTTTGACTCCTTCAAGGTCTTAATGCGTTTCGCAATGCTTCAGCCGGTCTGGTTGTTCCCTCATGCGAGCTGGCCGTAGCCCGGGTGCACGGTCGGGTCCCAAGTTCTCGGGCTGGTATGTCAACGCTGTCAACGGTTTGGCCGGAGCCGGGTTTGCGAGAGCAGCCCCCGAGCCTCCGCACAGGGCGAGAGGACGGTCAAGGACAGACTCGACTTCTTTACATACGCCCCTGCGTCGCCTTTCCGCAAGGAGGAGGGGGGGAAGCACCATGTTGCCCTTGGAGGGCGTCGAACATGGTGTCTCCGGTGAGCTGCTAACGGGTAATCTGAGTGGACGCCCGTGCCCCATTTGTTAGGGGTCGGCTAGAGGCCCAGAGGCACGCTCCAAAAGTACCTGCGGGTGATCTGTCGGACCCGGTCCCCTTTTGACGGGGTCCGAGGGCTCGATGCCTCCCTCTGATGGGATTCCGTTACAAGATCGTTCCCGCTGGTCTCGGAAATGTCCTAGGGTACCTCGGGAGCGTAGCTCGAGCCTTGGTTATGTATCGAACGTACCCTTCTTAGGTTTTTGCAACCCGAGGGAATAGCCAGAGAAAGGGAAACCGCCCGCCCAGTCCTTTCCGCCGCCACCTCCTCTGCTTGGTGATGGCCGACCGGGTGACCATTGTTCCGCCGCGCGATCCGTGGCCTTTCTCCACCGTCACAGCGGAGGACCTGGAGGCCCTCGTCGCTGAGGGTTTGCTTCACCCTCTCTCCAATGAGAGGCAGCCGGAGTGGATGCCCCACCCCGAGCGGAGCCGCCCCGTCCCCACCGCCGGGGTATGTCGTGAGCTTCGTCTCCTTTCACGAGCGGGGGTTCGGGGTGCCGGCGAGTCGTTTTATGCGGGCGATTCTGCATGTCTACGGGGTGGAGCTGCACAACCTCAGCCCCAACTCCATCTTGCAAGCCGCCATTTTCGTGGCGGTTTGCGAAGGATACTTGGGGATTGACCCTCACTGGGACCTGTGGACTCATTTCTTCTCCGCGGAACTTTTTGCTTCGCCGACGGGGGAGAGAAGGGTCCGCACGGCAGTGCGGGCCGGTGGCTGCATCCTCCAGCTGAGGCAGGCGCGAGCACCGCAGTATATCCCCGCCATCCTCGCGTCCTCGAACAAAGGGTGGCAGCGCCGGTGGTTCTATCTCCGGAATGACGACGGGAGGCTCCCGTTGTTTTCTCAGCATGTGGTGACTGCCGCCGCTGACGCCTGGCGTTATGAGACCCCGCACGACAGATAGAAGAATCTCCAGCCCCTTCTGAAGGCCCTGGAGGGGTTGCGGAAAGGAGGGCTCACCGCTGCGGGAGTGATTGCCGCCATTCATCACCGGAGAGTGCTCCCCTTGACGGAGCGGCGGTTGCCGCTTTGGGAGATGACGCCGGAGGCCGACCTGGAGGGTTCGCGGATGTCCTCGGATCCCCTTCCCGTCGATGACCTCCACAGGCGGGTAGCCATCACGTTGGGGAAACCAGACGTTGGCGCCCTGTCCCAGCCCTTGATGCGTCCCGACCGCGGGTGTGTGTCCCTGGTGAGTGTCCGCTCCTTATTTCTCCTTGCGTCGGATTGCCCTTGGTTCTCACAGCCGAGACTTTTCGTCTGTCTCCAGGAGGTCGGGTGTCACAAGCCTTCCCGGCCACCGATCTCGGAGGACGCGGTGGACCGAGCTGCGCGGAGGGTTGCCGCGGAGAAGAGGAAGGAGAAAAAGGACGCGAAGAAGGCTCAGGCCCGCGAGCGGACGCGGGCCCGAGACGCCTTGGAAAGGCTCCGTCGTCGGCAGGAGAGGGATGGACTCCCGAGGGAGCCGTCGCCGGAAACGCCTGACGACGACGACGATGAAGACGATGACGAAGACGATGATATGGCTGCCCGCCTTGGCCTCAGCCCAGGTCTGAGGCTAGGCCAGGAGTCGTCAAGCCAGCCCCCGAGCGGGCTGGCACCGTCGGTTTCCGGGGCCGGGACGCCGGGGTCCCCGTCCGAAGAGCGGGGGCAGACCGCGGGGGTACTTGACCCCTTGGCTGGGGAGGTTGAGGTGACCCCGGGGAGTCAGGTTGAACTGCCTGTTCCCTGAGAACAGTCGCCCGTGCCGGCTGCGGAGGAGGGCGATCCTTAGGTCGTCGTGGTTACGCCTGGGCAGTCCGTCTCTCGGGCATCTAGGGCGCCCAAGGCGAGGATGGTACCGAAGCTGGCAGCGAGGCAGACCTCGGTGGTACCTTCGGGGGTTGAGGTTCGAGAGACCTCCCCACAGGCATGGTTGATCATGGCCTGGAGTGGGTAAGTACCTTAGGATGTCTTCGTCCCGGCTCCTCCTTTGTATGTCCCGGCCCTGACTTTCCTCTTCTCCTTAGCAAGCGGAGTCATGGTCCGACCGATCTGGCTCCTCGGAAGGTCCTCAAGACGGCGTTGGCTTCCGCAGCCGGTGCCGCGCTGGGCCTCGTCGGCCAGCTGACCTTCTCGCAAGATGCCCCACAGCGGGGGGCTCAGGCGGCACCAGTTGCCGTGGAGCGAGTTCCTGAGGCCGGCTCTTCTGTCGAGGCGGTCGCCGCGCTGGGGGTGGCGGCTGGCGCGGCCGTGCTCTCGGGCCCACCAGACATGCCGCCGACGCTGGCGCCGGCTGCTGCCGAGGCCGTTGCCGTCCTAGTCGTGGAGCGACCCGTCGCCGCCGACGCTGAGATGGCCGAGGCGTCGCTACTTGGTGCCTCGGAGGGGGGCGCGGGACCGCGACCCGTCCCACCGAGCGGCAGCCTTGTCCCTGCGCGGCGGAGCTCCGAGGGGCGGCGCCAGTTGCTCCGGTTTCGAACCCGTGAGGCCCCGGATCCCTTCTTCGTTCTTGACGACGAGCGGGAGGAGCAGTCTTGGGACGAGCTCCGTGAGTGTGCCGAGGCGACGGTGGGGTCGCTCCGATCATCCTTAGAGGTCTTTTGCAGGGACGTTCCCAAGATCCTCCAGGTAATGATTTCAGGCATACGTTTCTCATGATCAAGGCGTCCTTTGTGACGTCGTGCTTCCTTCCCTCAGGATCTGACGGATCTGAGCGCCGCCAAGTCGTCGTTCATTCACCGCGAGGTCGATGTCTGGGGTTCGCTGCGGTCCCTAAGGACCTCGCTTGCCAGGGCTACCGCGCGCCTCTCCCAGCAGAGCGCTGAGGTGGCGGACCTTCGGTTGCTCTGTGCCGATCTGGGAGCAGAGGCAGCAGCGGCACGCGCAGAGGTGCAGCGGCGGCAGTCGGAGCTTGACCAGGTCACCGGCGAGCGGGACCAATCTCGGGGCCGGGCCGCCGAGGCCGAAAGCCGGGCCGGAGCCCTTGCAGCAGACCTAGCCGTGGCCCGAGCCGCATCCTCGGAGCAGCGCGCCCAAGCCGGAGGTATGTCTTGGCTGTTTTAAGTTTTTGTTTCAGCTCGGTTCCTCAACTTGTGTTTGAGGTCTTGCGCTTTGGCTGTTCGCAGAACTCGAGTCTGCCCTTGATAAGTCCACCAGGGCGCTTGCTCAGGCGGCCGAGCAGAGGGAAGCCGACCAAGCGGCCATGTCCGAGGCCATCTCGGCTTTCTGCCGGGTCTTTGGCTTCGACGACGTCCCCTCGGGAAGCTCCCCTCAAAGTCGCCTGCAGGCCTTGGGTGACCATGTGCGTGGCAGACTCCGCGAGGCGCTACATCACAGCGTCAGGCAGGCCTTCGCCGTGCTTGCTTCCCACTATGTCGTGGATCTGGAGCGGGTCAGCGAGGGGTATTGCCTCCCCGACGAAGATGAAGCCGCCCTGGCTAAAGTCCAGAGGCTCGACGCGGCCGTCGCGGGCCCGAGCGCGGTGCTGGCAACCACCTTTGAGGCAGAGATCCTCCCGCCTGCGCCGTCGTCTGAGGCCGGGGCGGACTTTGCCGAGGGTGGGGATGATGCCGAGGGCGCGGCTCCTTCTCCGGGCGACGCCTGACTCTGCCGGAGCAGTTTTCTTTGAATGCACATGTGTCTTTTGCAGCCGCTGAGGCCCGAACACTTTATTATCGTAGTATAAGGTTGTGCTCCTTTTCCTTCCATTTTGCGTATCCGGCCCCGTTCGTCAGTAGCAGGGTGGCTTGCCCAAGTAGGAGTCATTTTTCGTGGTAGGTGACGAGTGAGGTATCCGTATCCCAGAGGTGTAGGAGTCCCTCAGCTCGGTCGGCCTTGCCACTTACATGCGCCCTCGTTCGCTTCTTGGGGCCCTGCTACTGATGTAACCGGGGAACGTAGAAGCCTTTTTGATAGAAGACTTTTTTCGAGGAAAATTTTGACGCAGAGTGGGTTCCCCCCTTCTAGCCCCCGAGGGAGGGTCGAGCTCTGCCGAGGCAAGGCTGACCCTTCCTTGATGACTAGACTTCGTGTGTGAACGAGGTGTATGAACGACTTGAAAGCATCTTAAGGGTAGAAGCGACGTAGCTGTCGGATGTTCCAAGCGTTGTTGTAGACCTCGCCTTGACTGTTGGCCAGCTTGTACGTCCCGGGCTTCAGAACTTTGGCAATGACGAACGACCCTTCCCAGGGAGGCGTGAGCTTGTGCCGCCCTCGGGCGTCTTGTCGTAGCCGAAGCACCAGGTCGCCCACTTGGAGGTCTCGGGACCGAACCCCTCGGGCGTGGTAGCGACGCAGGGACTACTGATACCGCACCGAGTGTAGCAAGGCCATGTCCCGAGCCTCCTCCAGCTGGTCCAGTGAGTCTTCTCGGTTAGCTCGGTTGCTTTGATCGTCGTAGGCCCTCGCCCTCGGGGAACCGTATTCTAAGTCTATGGGCAAGATGGCCTCGGCCCCATAGACTAGAAAGAACGGTGTGAAGCCCGTGGCTCGGCTCGGCGTTGTCCTCAGACTCTAGACCACCGAGGGGAGCTCCTTCATCCATCGCTTGCCGAACTTGTTGAGGTCGTTGTAGATCCATGGCTTGAGTCCTTGCAGGATCATGCCGTTGGCACGCTCTACTTGCCCATTCGTCATGGGGTGAGCCCCGGCGGCCCAGTCCACCCGGATGTGGTGATCCTCGCAGAAGTCCAGGAACTTTCTACCGGTGAACTGGGTGCCGTTGTCGGTGATGATGGAGTTCGGGACCCCAAAGCGATGGATGATGTTGGTGAAGAACGCCACCGCCTGTTCGGACCTGATGCTGTTTAGGGGCCGGACCTCGATCCACTTGGAGAATTTGTCGATGGCGACCAGCAGGTGCGTGTAGCCCCCGGGTACCTTCTGCAAGGGGCCGATGAGGTCCAGACCCCACACAGCAAACGGCCAGGTGATGGGTATGGTCTGCAGAGCCTGAGCGGGTAGGTGGGTCTGCTTTGTGTAGAATTGACACCCTTTGCAGGTGCGCACAATTCTAGTGGCGTCGGTCATCGCGGTCGGCCAGTAGAAGCCTTGTCGGAAGGCGTTTCCAACAAGGGCTCGAGGTGTTGCGTGATGACCGCAAGCCCCCGAGTGTATTTCTTGTAAGAGCTCCTAGCCTTCGGCGATGGATATGCATCGCTGGAGGATGCCTGAGGGGCTGCGGTGGTAGAGCTCCTTCCCGCCCCCTAGCAAGACGAACGACTTGGCGCGCCGCGCCAACCGCCGAGCTTCGGCTCGGTCGAGGGGCAGCTCTCCTCGGTGGAGATATTGCAGGTACGGGGTCTGCCAGTTTCAATTAGGCGTGACCCCGCTTCGCTCTTCCTCGACGCGCAGTGCCTCATCTTCGGGGGCCGAGGTTGCCTCGGGCTGAGCCGAGGGTGTCTCGGGCAGAGCCGAGGGTGCCTCGGGCTGAGCCGAGGATGCCTCAGGCTGGGCCGAGGCCTTCTCGGGCTCGGGCGTGTCGTCGGTCTTGACGGAGGGTTGGTGCAGGTCTCGGGAGAAGACGTCCGGGGGAACCATTGTTCGCCCCGAGGCTATCTTAGCCAGCTCGTCTGCAGTCTCGTTGTAGCATCGGGCGATGTGGTTGAGCTCGAGCCCGTAGAACTTGTCTTCCAGGCGCCGAACCTCATCGCAGTAGGCTTCCATCTTCGGGTCGCGGCAGTGGGAGTTCTTCATGACTTGGTTGATGACGAGCTGCGAGTCACCACGAGCGTCGAGGCGTTGGACCCCTAGCTCAATGGCGATGCACAACCCATTGACCAGAGCCTCGTACTCGGCCACATTGTTGGACGCTGGGAAGTGGAGGCGTAGCACGTAGCGTAGGTGCTTTCCGAGGGGCAAGATGAAGAGCAGGCCCGCGCCTACCCCTGTCTTCATCAGCGACCCGTCGAAAAACATGGTCCAGAGTTCTGGTTGGATCGGAACTGTCGGGAGCTGGGTGTCGACCCATTCAGCCATAAAGTCCGCTAAGACCTGGGACTTGATGTTCTTTTGAGGGGCGAACGAGATCGTCTCGCCCATGATTTCCACCGCCAACTTTGCAATTCTACCCGAGGCCTCTCGGCACTGGATGATCTCCCCTAGGGGGAAGGATGACACCACAGTCACTGGATGAGACTCGAAGTAGTGTCGTAACTTCAGCCGCGTCAGGATTACCGCGTACAGCAGCTTCTGAATTTGTGGGTAGCGGATCTTGGTCTCGGACAGTACCTCACTGATGAAGTAGACTGGCCTCTGGACGGGCAATGCATGCCCTTCTTCTTGTCTCTCAACCACGATCGCGGCGCTGACCACCTGAGTGGTAGCGGCGACATAGATCAAGAGGTCTTCTCCGGCGGCGGGAGGCACCAAGATGGGCGCGTTCGTGAGGAGCGCCTTCAGGTTCCCGAGGGCTTCCTCGGCCTCAGGGGTCCAAGTGAAGCACTCGACCTTCCTTAAGAGGCGGTACAGAGGCAGGCCTCTTTCGTCGAGGCGTGAGATGAAACGGCTCAGAGCCGGAAGGCATCCCGTGACCCTCTGTACGCCTTTCAAGTCCTTGATGGGCCCCATGTTGGTGATGGCCGTGATTTTTTCCGGGTTGGCCTCGATACCCCGCTCGGAGACGATGAACCCCAAGAGCATGCCTCGGGGGACCCCGAAAACGCACTTCTTGGGATTGAGCTTTACGCCTTTCGCCTTGAGACATCGGAATGTCACTTCAAGGTCAGAAAGGAGGTCGGAGGCTTTCCTCGTCTTGACTACGATGTCATCGACGTAGGCCTCGACCGTTCGACCAATGTGTTCGCCGAACACGTGGTTCATGCACCTTTGGTATGTGTTGGCACTTGCTCTCAGTTGCAAGGGGATCCAACAAGGGTGAACAGTGACGTCAACAGGGCACTCGCGCTAGATGGCAAAAGCTCTGTTAATCTGGCCTCTCACGGGCACTGTGCAGGGGTATTTATAGGTACCTGAGAGCGCAGCGCCTTGAGCTAAGGACGCATGTGCCCTCAGCTACCTAGGTTATCCCCAGAATATTCCCATAAAGCGGGGTTATAGACCGTAATTACAGGGATGCCTTTACAAATTAGGCCCGTAACGCACGGCGGCCACGCGGGGCCTGTTACGATGGGCCGGATCACACGTGGGCCTCTGAGCTGGACGAGGCCGCACTGTGGGATGCCCTTCGTCGCCGGTCTTCGTCTGGTGCGGAACAAGCGAAGGGTGTCCCTGCCTGTTTTGTTTCTGTTAGCTCAGCTGCTGCAGCGAAGGCTTCGAGCGAAGGGTGGCGCCTTTGCCTTCGCCCCAACATTTGCCCTCCGAGGGACCAGTTCGACAAAGTCACCTGGTGCCGAAGACATCGCTAGATGGCGGAGACGCTGCCCTCGCTCGAAGTGGTTCCGCGGGGGTTTTTGATATGACCGTTGATTGACGGCGTACTGTTGGATTGCGGGTTTTCCGAAGCGCCACGCCCTGTTGGATTGCGGGTTTCCCGAAGAGCCGCGCCCTGCCTATAAAAGGGGGCGGGGGTCGGCGCTTTTTGAACTTCACCTTCCGCGCTCCGCGAAAACCCTAGCCGCCCTTTCCGCTGTCTTGCTGCTCGTCTGCCCGCCGTGCTCTTGTTCGCCGGAGATCTGGCTCGAGTGAAGCAGACCGCCCGCCGCCGCCGACGGTACGTAGCGATGCCGTCCTCGTCTTCTTCCGCTGCCGCTACACCGCCGGTCGTTCCCTCGCCGCCTGTCGCCGCCTCGTCTGAGGAGACGCTGAGTAGTTTAATGGTGGAGGAGTTGCGCGCCGGCGATTCTGTTGATTTTGGCGTATCGCGGATGTCGTCGGTCCGCGTGCAAGATATGCAGCGGTTGGGTTACTTCGGCGGCGGAGTTGCTCGAGTCCCGGGGACGGAGGAAGTCCCCGAGCCGGAGGGCGAGTTGGTTGTTTTCGAGGCGTTCTTCGCCGCTGGACTCCGCTTGCCTGCACACCGTTTTGTTGGCGAAGTCCTACGCAGGTTCAACGTTCAAATACATTAACTGACACCGAATGCCATAGTGGCTCTGTCGAAGTATGTCTGGGCGACGACTTCGTACGGCGGACAGCCATCGGTCGAAGTTTTTGCGAAGTATTATTGTTTGCACTGGCAGAAGAGGATGATTGGAGACGAAGTTGCTCAGTTTGGGTCCTACACATTCACGCCGAAGACCGGCAAAACCACGATGCAGGTAGTCGAGTTGGTTCCTTGTGCCCGCAACAAGTGGGGCAACTGGAATGAATTTTGGTTTTACGTTGCTGAGGGTACTGTCGAAGGCCATGAAGGACTCCCCGTGTCCGAGATGTGTTCTCATTTTTACTCAGCGTACCCGCCCTTTGAAGTGGCGGAGGAGGATGTGGACGAAGGGGCCCTTCGGTGCGCCGTCGGCCTGAGCAGTGGGCGCGACTTGGTTGAAGAATTTGTGGCGTACGGGATATGGCCCTTGGCGCATGGCTGGGCGTTGGGCGAAGTGTGCCCTCGCCAGATGCCTTTCCATGGTGGAAGGGTGGTGCGGAGTCCCGCCTTCGCCCTGAATCTGCAAAACCGCGATCCGGCCGCCTTTGTGCGTGAGGCGGAGGATGGGGCGGTGCGGCTCGTTGGACGTTACGTGCCGAGGACAGAGGGCCAGCGTAGCTGGGATATCCGCAGGTTGAATGACCGTTTGAACAGGGTTTTTGAATTAAATCAATTGCCATATGACGGCTACCCTGGTCAAGACGATGTGGACCGCCGTGGGAAGAAGCCAGCGGTGGGGACTGGAGACGACCCTGCGCCGGCGGCCGCCCCATCCTCTAAAAAGAGAAAATTAGGTACTGCTATGGGAGGACTTGGGGTTTCTGATGGTTTTGCTAGAGAGTTGATGAGGACGTGCGCGGCCCCGGGGGAAAGGATGTCTTCGCCCGAGCTCCGGGAGTCTTCGGCTCGGATGCTGAGGGTTACCGGGGGTTGGTGGCCTAGGAATGTTCCTGTCCCCCGCGCGGCTGGCGAGGACTTTTTTACATCTCGCATGGTTCGTGAATGGAGGGTTTTTCCTTACGGGCGGAATATTGCTGCTGTTGTGTCAGCAGTGATGGACAAGGATCGCCAGGGAGCTGCACAGAAGCGCCAGGCGGCTGTCAGGCTCGTTGAAGCCAGGCCGAAGAGGCAGCGGGGGGCTGCGAAGGCTGCGGCCCCCAGCGGAGGCCGGCCGCCGCTAGCGGCGAAGTCGGGCGTCCCTGCATCTAGCAAGGCGCCAGAGGCAACGGCAGGCGCCGGAGGCTCGAAATCGGTGAAGGCGGTGCCGCCGTCCAGCGGAGTGGCGGAGGTCGCGAAGGCGGCCCGAGCGTTGCCGTTGTCGGGCAAACGTGTCGCCGACTTCGCCACTGATATTAGTGTGGAAGACTATCTCGGTGGTAAGTCGTTGGCTCTATTTATTTATTAATTAATTTTTTTTGTTTTTTTAATTTATTCGTTGATACGTCGCAGGGTCGGGCGAAGGCCAACTTGCTATGGTTGCGCCTGCCGCGGCGACCACGACGGCTGCCGCAGTGCCGAAGGCGAAGGGCGGGGCTCTTAGCGCCGGAGGCGAGGTGTCGGCCCTCGCGGTTGTCATGGATGAGGCGGGCGCTGCGTCCCGCCGGCTGAAGGAGGTGACGGAGGCGCTAAGTCAGGTCCGCTGAGCTGGACTTCGTCCTTTTTTTGTTATATCGGCTTGCTGGGGCCGCGGTCTTACGATTGCTCTGCAGGTGGCTGACTTCGCCAGCCGCACTGCGTCGGGGGCCCTCACGGCAGCTGTGGTTGCCGAAGTCGAGAGACTTCGGACACAACATGCTGACGCCGTCCATGAAAAATCGGCCACCGACAGCAAGTGTCGCAAGCTGGCGGACAAGGTGGCCACCCTGGAGGAAGAGAAGGCTGCCCTCCGGTGCCAGCTGGCGGGGGAAAGGAGGGAGACCAACGAGGCCCTTGTCAAGGCGCAAGCTGCGCAAGCGGAGGCCAACCTGGCACGGGCGGAGGGCAATCTTGCCAGGGAGCGTGCCGAGCAGCTGCAGGAGCGGCTCACCGCCCTGGAGAGCCGCGTGGACAGGGCCGAGGCCGCGTCACGCGCGGAGGCAGAGAGGACGCGCCAACTGCTTATAGATACATACCGCGGGCTGGGCGCGGGGACCGGTGATTTCGAAGTGCCGGACCGAGAGCCCAGACTTCGCTGCCTGGAGTGGGTGCAGGAGGAGTTGCAGGCACTCCCCACTGTCGTGGAGGGGTTTATGGCGTATGCCTCCCTGGTCACCTGCGAGGGGCGATGAACGCGCTCTCCCGCGAAGGGTGCCGACACTTCGAGGTATTCGACCAAGTCGATGAAGATTTTGAGCAAGATATCTTTAAGGTTGAGGACCCCGTAGTGAAGGAATCCGCCGGAGCTATCTACGACCGGATGTGGGGTCCGCACGGTCCCGAGGTGGTCAGGGAGCGGGCCGAGACGGCGAGGGCTCAGGTAACGTTTTCGTTTGTTTGGTGTTTGTTGGATGTAGGTTGTGTGTGTTTGATGAATTTTGTGTGTTTTGTCTTAGGCGGCGCGCGGCGAGAGGGTCGACGACTTCGGGGCGTTGAACAGCATGCTGTCTGACCCGGAGCCGACCCCGGCGGAGGCCATGTCTGGGGTCGCCCTGGAGCCGACCCTGGAGACTGCGGGAGACGCGTCGGGTGCCCCCGCATCCGCTGCGGCCGGCGAAGACCTGCCCCCAGAGGTCGCCGAAGGCGCGCCTGATGCCTCCGCAGCTGCTGCGCCGAGTGCTGAAGATCCCGCAGCGGTGGCGGCGGAGACAACAGCGGAAGCAACGGCGGAGCCAACGGCGGAGGCTCCCGCAACGTCAGGTCCGTCGCAGGTGGCGTAGTGGGTGTAGAGGGTTGGGTAAATTTGTATATGTTGCTGAATTTTGGTTGCTGCGCAGGTTCAAGATTTTGGGCCTGCGCACACAACCGCTACTACTAAATTTTTGGCGGCTTCGACCGCGGAAGATGGTAATGAATGTGGTGGATCTGCATCTGAGTTTTTTGATTGTGCTGACTCTGGGAGCTCGGTTGAGTGGACTGAGGAGTCGTCGGAGGAGGACTTGGACTACTTTGCGGCCTTGGATGTGGCTGCGGCGGAGGCTTCGCCGCACGTCGCGGACGCAGGAGATGTGCCAAGTCCTAGCACCTGGCGACGACGACGAAGGGTGGTTGCGAAACGTAGAGTTAGTGGGGCGGAGGGGGCTTGGCTTCGTGTGAGTGGGGCTGGCCGGCAGGAACTGTTGTCTTTGCCGGCCGCCGTGAATACAGGTGAAGGGGAACTGCGAAGTATTTTTGTGGGTGAGGAGCTTAGGATAATGTTATTTAGTTATAGGGAGATGGGAATTATTCCTAAGGTTGAGCCGATGTAGAGTGTGGTGCCCTCGCTTGTATATGTGTGCGAAGGCGTTGTGGACTTTGTCTGGTTTGTTTTGTTGTGCTGTGCTGGTGTGATTATAGTTGGTCTTGGCGCGGACGGTTTGATGTTGTCGTTTCTGCCTTTGTTGTGTTAGTCCGGTTGCACCCTTAGGTGTCTTCTGCATGGACAGTCTTTGCGGTAGGCTTCGGTTTTTTCGCACTTGTTGTGCTAGTCCGGCTGCACCCTTAGGCGACTTCTGCGTGGATAGTCTTCGCGGTAGACTTTGGTTTTTTCGCACTTGTTGTGCTTAGTCCGGCTGCACCCTTAGGCGACTTCTGCGCGGATAGTCTTCGCGGTAGACTTTGGTTTTTTCGCACTTGTTGTGCTTAGTCCGGCTGCACCCTTAGGCGACTTCTGCGCGGATAGTCTTCGCGATAGACTTCGATCTTTTCGCACTTGTTGTGCTAGTCCGGCTGCACCCTTAGGCGACTTCTGCGCGGATAGTCTTCGCGATAGACTTCGATCTTTTCGCACTTGTTGTGCTTAGTCCGGCTGCACCCTTAGGCGACTTCTGCGCGGACTTGTCGCACGTGAGGGTGGCTAGCGCTTAGCCTCGCGGTGACCTCGTGTTGGTCGAATGTCGAAGACCGTCGTCGCGGTCTTTTTTCGACGCATGTTTTTGCGGGGGATTTTTCACACATATATTACATGGCTCCACCTCGTTAAAAACCTCACCCCCCGGGAGGAAAAGAGTGCGGGCCGGTACAAGATTGTTTTTGCGAATTACTGAAAGGGAAATGTGCCCTTGGGCCATTTCTAAGTGTTTTGGTGATTTAGTGTCCAACACAAGTGCCTAAGTGTAAAAGAGGTGGACAAAGTACAAATCAAGGATAAAGGTATGTTTCTCAGACTTAGTACATTGTTTTATGGACTAATGTATTGTGTCTAAGTGCTGGAAACAGCAAAAATCCATTTGGAAATGTCTTGGCTCGAGCAGCCAAGAATCTGCTGAGTCTGGGAGCACCGGACAGTGTCCGGTGGTGCACCGGACAGTGTCCGGTGGTGCACCGGACAGTGTTCGGTGCGCCCGGCCGGTTCGAGCGAAGTGGCCGCTCTCGGGAATTCATCGGCGACGTACGGCTATAATTCACCGGACTGTCCGGTGAGCCAACGGTCGGCCGGGCCAACGGTCGGCCGCGCAATCTGCGCGGGACACGTGGCCGAGCCAACGGCTAGAAGATGGCACCGGACTGTCCGGTGTGCACCGGACATGTCCGGTGCGCCAATGGCTCTCAGGCTGCCAACGGTCGGCTTCGCTATTTAAGGAAGGAAATCGGGCACCGGACAGTGTCCGGTGTGCACCGGACTGTCCGGTGCGCCAGTCGACAGAAGGCAAGATCAGCCTTCCAAGATTGCTCTCAACGGCTCCTAGCTACCTTGGGGCTATAAAAGGGACCCCTAGGCGCATGGAGGAGCACACCAAGCATTCCTACAACATTTCTAAGCACCAAGACATAGTTTTCGCGCATTCGTTTCATTGTGATAGCATATAGAGCTCTTGTGGAGTTGTGAACTCATTGAGTCGTGTTGCGAGCTCTTGTTGCGATTTGTGTGCGTGTTGACACTCTGATTCTTGTGTCTTGTGTGCGTTGCTAATCCCTCCCTTGCTCCGTGTTCTTTGTGAATTTCAAGTGTAAGGGCGAGAGGCTCCAAGTTGTGGAGATTCCTCGCAAACGGGATTCAGAAAAAGCAAACAAAACACCGTGGTATTCAAGTAGGTCTTTGGACCGCTTGAGAGGGGTTGATTGCAACCCTCGTCCGTTGGGACACCACAACGTGGAGTAGGCAAGCGTTGGTCTTGGCCGAACCACGGGATAACCACCGTGCCATCTCTGTGATTGATCTTTGTTGGTTATTGTGTTTTGTTGAGGATTCCTCTATAGCCACTTGGCAATTATTGTGCTAACGATTAACCAAGTTTTGTGGCTTAAGTTTTGAAGTGTTACAGGATCACCTATTCACCCCCCTCTAGGTGCTCTCAATTGGTATCAGAGCCGTTCTCTTCAAGAAAGGGACTAACCGCCCGAAGAGATGGATCCTAAGGGCAAGGGGATGGTGATCAACGACAAGGAGAAGGAGTCCTTCGTCAACGAGCCCAATGATGACAGGCCCACCGACTCAGGCTCGGGCCACAAAAGAAAAGACAGGAGGAAGAAGAAGACAAGACGCATCAAGGAAATTGTCTACTACGACAGCGACGAATCTTCCTCCTCCCAAAAGGACAACGACGACTACGACAGACGAAAGACGGTTAACTCAAACTTTTCTTTCGATTATTCGCGCTCAAATGCTCAATTGCTCCCCATTCCACTTGGCAAGCTCCCTCACTTTGATGGAGTGGACTACGGATTTTGGAGCCACAAAATGCGTACTCACTTGTTTTCTCTCCATCCAAGCATTTGGGAGATTGTGGAAAGTGGAATGAAATTTGATAGCTCAGATAGCCCTGTGTTTATTAATGAACAGATTCATAAAAATGCACAAGCTACTACTGTGTTGCTAGCCTCTTTGTGCAGGGACGAGTATCACAAGGTGAGCGGCTTGGACAATGCCAAGCAGATCTGGGACACCCTCAAGATCTCTCATGAGGGGAACGACGTCACCTTGCTCACCAAAATGGAGCTGGTGGAGGGCGAGCTTGGAAGGTTCACGATGATAAGGGGCGAGGAGCCAACTCAAACATACAACCGGCTCAAGACCCTTATCAACAAAATAAGAAGCTACGGAAGCACGCGATGGATGGACCACGACGTCGTCCGACTGATGCTAAGGTCCTTTACCGTTCTTGATCCTCATTTGGTGAATAATATTCGTGAGAATCCCAGGTACACCAAAATGTCGCCCGAAGAAGTCCTCGAAAAATTCGTTAGCGGGCGAATGATGATCAAGGAGGCGAGGTACGTGGACGACGCCTTGAATGGTCCGATCAACGAGCCGCAACCCCTTGCTCTCAAGGCAACAAGAAGCAAGGAGGCGCTACCTAGCAAGGTGGCATAGATTGAGGCGGCCGGACTTAATGATGAAGAGATGGCCCTCATCATCAAAAGATTCAAGACGGTGCTTAAGGGTCGCAAGGGACAGCCAAGCAAGACCAAGGCCAAGGGGAAGCGCTCATGCTTCAAATGCGGTAAGCTTGGTCATTTTATTGCTAACTGTCCCGACAATGATAGTGATCAGGAACAAGGGAACAAGAGGGAGAAGAAGAAGAAGTATAAGAAGGCAAAAGGCGAGGCACATCTAGGCAAGGAGTGGGATTCGGATTGCTCCTCTTCCGACTCTGACAATGAGGGACTCGCCGCCACCGCCTTCAACAAATCGGCCCTCTTTCCAAGCGAGCGTCACACATGCCTTATGGCAAAAGAGAAGAAGGTATGTACTCAAAACTCTACTTATGCTTCTTCAAGTGAGGACGAATCTAGTGATGAGGATGAAATAGATTATTCATGTTTGTTTAAGGGCCTAGATAGAACCAAGGTAGACAAAATTAATGAATTAATTGATGCCTTGAATGATAAGAATATGCTTTTAGAAAAGCAAGAGGATTTGTTGTATGAAGAACATGATAAATTTGTAGAAGCACAAAAGTCTCTTGCTCTAGAAATTAAAAGGAATAAAATGCTCTCTAGTGAATTATCTTCTTGTCATGAAACTATTGCTATGTTAAAAAGTTTTAATGATGATTTAAATGCTAAACTAGAAGTAGCTAGTAAATCTAATTCTTGTGTAGAAATTGTTGAAACTTGTAATAGGTGTAAAGATTTTGACATTGATGCTTGTAGTGATCATTTAGTTTCAATTTCCAAATTAAATGAGGAATTAGCTAGTCTTAATGCCCAACTTAAGACTAGCAAGAATGAATTTGACAAGCTAAAATTTGCAAGGGATGCCTACACGATTGGTAGACACCCCTCAATTAAGGATGGACTTGGTTACAAGAGGAAAGCCAAGAACTTGACAAGCCATAAGGCTCCCATCTCCGCCAAGGAGAAAGGGAAGGCCCCTATGGCTAGTAGTGTGCAAAAGAACCATGCCTTTATGTACCATGATAGGAGACAATCTAGAAATGCTTATAGGAGTTGTAATGCATATAATGCCTTTGATTCTCATGCCATGTTTGCTTCTAGTTCTTCTTATGTGCATGATAGAAATGTTGGTAGGAGAAATGTTGTTCATAATATGCCTAGGAGAAATGTTGTTAATGTTCCTAGGAAAGTAAATGAACCTTCTACAATATATCATGCTTTAAATGCTTCTTTTGCTATTTGTAGAAAGGATAGGAATATAGTTGCTAGAAAATTAGGGGCAAGATGCAAGGGAGACAAAACTTGCATTTGGGTCCCTAAGGATATTTGTGCTAACCTTGTAGGACCCAACATGAGTTGGGTACCTAAGACCCAAGCCTAAATTTGCCTTGCAGGTTTATGCATTTGGGGGTTCAAGCTGGATTATCGACTGCGGATGCACAAACCATATGACGGGGGAGAAGAAGATGTTCACCTCCTACGTCAAGAATAAGGATTCCCAAGATTCAATAATATTCGGTGATGGGAATCAAGGCAAGGTAAAAGGGTTAGGTAAAATTGCAATCTCAAATGAGCACTCTATATCTAATGTGTTTTTAGTAGAGTCTCTTGGATATAATTTGCTATCTGTTAGTCAACTATGCAATATGGGATATAACTGTCTATTTACAAATGTAGATGTGTCTGTCTTTAGAAGATGTGATGGTTCACTAGCTTTTAAGGGTGTACTAGACGGCAAACTTTACTTAGTTGATTTTGCAAAAGAAGAGGTCGGTCTAGATGCATGCTTAATGGCTAAGACTTGCATGGGCTGGTTGTGGCATCGCCGCTTAGCACATGTGGGGATGAAGAACCTCCACAAGCTTCTAAAGGGAGAACACGTGATAGGTCTAACCAATGTTCATTTCGAAAAAGATAGACCTTGTGCAGCTTGTCAAGCAGGTAAACAAGTAGGAGGAGCGCATCACAGCAAGAATGTGATGACCACGTCAAGACCTCTGGAGCTGCTGCATATGGACCTCTTCGGACCCGTCGCCTATCTGAGCATAGGAGGAAGTAAGTATGGTCTAGTTATTGTTGATGACTTTTCCCGCTTCACTTGGGTGTTCTTTTTGCAGGATAAGTCTGAAACACAAGGGACCCTCAAGCGCTTCCTAAGGAGAGCTCAAAATGAGTTTGAGCTCAAGGTGAAGAAGATAAGGAGCGACAACGGGTCCGAATTCAAGAATCTTCAAGTGGAGGAGTTCCTTGAGGAGGAGGGGATCAAGCACGAGTTCTCCGCTCCCTACACACCTTAGCAAAATGGTGTGGTAGAGAGAAAGAACAGGACGCTCATAGATATGGCGAGGACTATGCTTGGAGAGTTCAAGACCCCCGAGTGCTTTTGGTCGGAAGCCGTGAACACGGCTTGCCACGCCATCAACAGGGTCTACCTTCACCGCCTCCTCAAGAAGACCTCATACGAGCTGCTAACTGGTAACAAACCCAATGTATCGTACTTTCGTGTATTTGGGAGTAAATGCTACATTCTAGTGAAGAAGGGTAGGAATTCCAAATTTGCTCCCAAAGCCGTAGAAGGGTTTTTATTAGGTTATGATTCAAATACAAAGGCGTATAGGGTCTTCAACAAATCATCGGGTTTGGTTGAAGTCTCTAGCGACGTTGTATTTGATGAGACTAATGGCTCTCCAAGAGAGCAAGTTGTTGATCTTGATGATGTAGATGAAGAAGACGTTCCAACGGCCGCGATACGCACCATGGCGATTGGAGATGTACGGCCTCAGGAACATTTGGAGCAAGATCAACCGTCTTCCTCAACAATGGTGCATCCCCCAACCCAGGATGACGAACAGGTACCTCAAGTGGAAGCGCATGATCAAGGGGGAGCACAGGATGTTTAAATTGAAGAGGAAGAAGCACCTCAGGCACCTCCAACCCAAGTTCGAGCGACGATCCAAAGGGATCATCCTGTCGACCAAATTTTGGGTGATATTAGCAAGGGAGTAACTACTCGTTCAAGATTAGTTAATTTTTGTGAACATTACTCCTTTGTCTCTTCTATTGAGCCTTTCAGGGTAGAAGAGGCCTTGCTAGATCCGGACTGGGTGTTGGCCATGCAGGAGGAACTCAACAATTTCAAGCGCAATGAAGTTTGGACACTGGTGCCTCGCCCCAAGCAAAATGTTGTGGGAACCAAGTGGGTGTTCCGCAACAAACAGGACGAGCACGGGGTGGTGACAAGGAACAAGGCTCGGCTTGTGGCAAAAGGTTATGCCCAAGTCGCAGGTTTGGACTTTGAGGAGACTTTTGCTCCCGTGGCTAGGCTAGAATCAATTCGTATCTTGCTAGCATATGCCGCTCACCATTCCTTCAGGTTGTACCAAATGGATGTGAAGAGCGCTTTCCTCAACGGGCCGATCAAGGAGGAGGTGTACGTGGAGCAACCCCCTGGCTTTGAGGATGAACGGTACCCCGACCACGTGTGTAAGCTCTCTAAGGCGCTCTATGGACTTAAGCAAGCCCCAAGAGCATGGTATGAATGCCTTAGAGACTTTTTAATTGCTAATGCTTTCAAGGTTGGGAAAGCCGATCCAACTCTTTTTACTAAGACTTGCGATGGTGATCTTTTTGTGTGCCAAATTTATGTCGATGACATAATATTTGGCTCTACTAACCAAAAGTCTTGTGAAGAGTTTAGCAGGGTGATGACGCAGAAATTCGAGATGTCGATGATGGGCGAGTTGAACTACTTCCTTGGGTTTCAAGTGAAGCAACTCAAGGATGGCACTTTCATCTCCCAAACGAAGTACACACAAGACTTGCTAAAGCGGTTTGGGATTAAGGATGCCAAGCCCGCAAAGACGCCGATGGGAACTGACGGACACACCGACCTCAACAAAGGTGGTAAGTCCGTTGATCAAAAAGCATACTGGTCCATGATAGGTTCTTTGCTTTATTTATGTGCTAGTAGACCGGATATTATGCTTAGCGTATGCATGTGTGCTAGATTTCAATCCGATCCTGAGGAGTGTCACTTAGTGGCTGTGAAGCGAATTCTTAGATATTTAGTCGCTACGCCTTGCTTCGGGATCTGGTATCCAAAGGGGTCTAACTTTGACTTAATTGGGTACTCGGATTCCGACTATGCTGGATGTAAGGTCGATAGGAAGAGTACATCGGGGACGTGCCAATTCTTAGGAAGGTCCCTGGTGTCATGGAACTCTAAGAAACAAACCTCCGTTGCCCTATCCACCGCTGAGGCCGAGTATGTTGCCGCAGGACAGTGCTGCGTGCAACTGCTTTGGATGAGGCAAACCCTCCGGGACTTTGGCTACAATCTGAGCAAAGTCCCACTCCTATGTGACAATGAGAGTGCTATCCGAATAGCGGAAAATCCTGTTGAGCACAGCCGCACAAAGCACATTGACATCCGGCATCACTTTTTGAGAGACCACCAGCAAAAGGGAGATATCGAAGTGTTTCATGTTAGCACCGAGAACCAGCTAGCCGATATCTTTACCAAGCCTCTAGATGAGAAGACCTTTTGCATGCTGCGTAGTGAGCTCAATATCTTAGATTCGCGGAACTTGGATTGAATTGTAGCATATATGTGTTTATGCCTTTGATCATGTTCATTCTGCATTTTGTTGCTTATTGTGGTGCTCAAGTTGTACAAACACTCCCTGGACCTCACAAGTCCTTTTTGCAAGTGATGCACATATTTAGGGGGAGCTGTGCTACAACTTGACCCTTTGAGACTAACCATGTACTTGAGTTTGGTTGTTTTAGTCTCCAAGGAGAATTGAAAGGGAAAAGGTGGACTTGGACCATGCAAGACTTCCACTGCACTCCGATGAGAAAGAGTAACTTTTCCAAGTTCATCTTTATACTCCTATTGCCTTTGTGTTCTTATTTGAAAATTTTGGTGAGGCAATGGGGTTAAAGGGCCAAGATTGATCCCGTTTTGGTGCTTGATGCCAAAGGGGGAGAAAATAAAGGCCAAAGCAATAAATGGATCAGCTACCACTTGAGAAATTTTGAAAATAGTAGATTAGAGCTTTTGGTTTGTCAAAACTCTTTTATTGTCTTTTATGTCAAAAGTTGGCCTCTTGTGGGGAGAAGTGTTGATTATGGGAAAAAGGGGGAGTTTTTGAAATCCTTGATCAAATTTCTTTGGAAAACCTCTCTTTATGTCTCTACAAGTGGTTTTGACTTAGAGATAGGAATTTGAGTTTGATTTGCAAAAACAAACCAAGTGGTGGCATAGAGTGATCCATATATGTCAAATTGAATCAAAACAATTTTGAGTTCTAATTTGAATTGATTGTGTACTTGTTCTACTTGCTTTATGTCGTGTTGGCATAAATCACCAAAAAGGGGGAGATTGAAAGGGAAATGTGCCCTTGGGCCATTTCTAAGTGTTTTGGTGATTTAGTGTCCAACACAAGTGCCTAAGTGTAAAAGAGGTGGACAAAGTACAAATCAAGGATAAAGGTATGTTTCTCAGACTTAGTACATTGTTTTATGGACTAATGTATTGTGTCTAAGTGCTGGAAACAGGAAAAATCCATTTGGAAATGTCTTGGCTCGAGCAGCCAAGAATCTGCTGAGTCTAGGAGCACCGGACTGTCCGGTGGTGCACCGGACAGTGTCCGGTGCGCCAGGCCGGTTCGAGCGAAGTGGCCGCTCTCGGGAATTCATCGGCGACGTACGGCTATAATTCACCGGACTGTCCGGTGTGCACCAGACTGTCCGGTGAGCCAATGGTCGGCCGGGCCAACGGTCGGCCGCGCAATCTGCGCGGGACACGTGGCCGAGCCAACGGCTAGAAGATGGCACCGGACTGTCCGGTGTGCACCGGACATGTCCGGTGCGCCAACGGCTCTCAGGCTGCCAACGGTCGGCTTCGCTATTTAAGGAAGGAAATCGGGCACCGGACAGTGTCCGGTGTGCACCGGACTGTCCGGTGCGCCAGTCGACAGAAGGCAAGATCAGCCTTCCAAGATTGCTCTCAACGGCTCCTAGCTGCCTTGGGGCTATAAAAGGGACCCCTAGGCGCATGGAGGAGCACACCAAGCATTCCTACAACATTTCTAAGCACCAAGACATAGTTTTCGCGCATTCGTTTCATTGTGATAGCATATAGAGCTCTTGTGGAGTTCTGAACTCATTGAGTCGTGTTGCGAGCTCTTGTTGCGATTTGTGTGCGTGTTGACACTCTGATTCTTGTGTCTTGTGTGCGTTGCTAATCCCTCCCTTGCTCCGTGTTCTTTGTGAATTTCAAGTGTAAGGGCGAGAGGCTCCAAGTTGTGGAGATTTCTCGCAAACGGGATTGAGAAAAAGCAAACAAAACACCGTGGTATTCAAGTAGGTCTTTAGACCGCTTGAGAGGGGTTGATTGCAACCCTCGTCCGTTGGGACGCCACAACGTGGAGTAGGCAAGCGTTGGTCTTGGCCGAACCACGGGATAACCACCGTGCCATCTCTGTGATTGATCTTTGTTGGTTATTGTGTTTTGTTGAGGATTCCTCTATAGCCACTTGGCAATTATTGTGCTAACGATTAACCAAGTTTTGTGGCTTAAGTTTTGAAGTGTTACAGGATCACCTATTCACCCCCCCTCTAGGTGCTCTCAATTACAAGGGCGAAATCAGCCCTGAGGAGTCAAACAAAAAATTTGCGGAGGTTGTCGATGTTCCAGGAGTGCTCCAGGTCCTCGCCGTTTGGCGTTGTGAGCCTGTAAGCGCTGGGGGAAGCTTTTGTCTTGACTATAAAGGGGCCCTCCCACCTGGGCTCCAGCTTGCCCTTGGACTCCGTCCGAGCTGTTCGGACGAGTACGAGGTCCCCCACGCTGAACTCCCTCGGGATGACTGAGTGGTCGCGCCATGCTTTGGTCTGGGCTTGGTATTTGTTTAGGGCCTGTAGGGCGAGGACTCGGTCTCCGTCAATGAGATCCTTTGAAGTTGGCTCGTCCACGTCGGGGACGGCTGACGGAACTGTTCGCGGGGACCCATGCTTTATTTCTTGCGGGGTCATGGCCTCCGATCCGTATAGAAGGCGGAAGGGAGTAAACCCGGTCGCCCTGCACTCAGTTGTGTTTAGTGCCCAGACTGCCTCAGGTAACAAATCGGTCCATCTGCCCTTTTTTCATCAAGGAGCATTTTCTTGACAGCTGTGAAGATTTTCCCGTTGGCGCGTTCCACGACCCCGTTGGACTGCGGATGATAGACTGAGGCGAAGGCAAGCTTGGTGCCAATGGAGAAACAAAAATCCTTGAAGTCTTGGTTGTCAAACTGCTTGCCGTTGTCAACTGTTAGTTCGGACGGTACTCCGAAGCGGCAAACAATGTTCTGCCAGAAGAATTTTTGGGCAGTCTTTGATGTTATTGTAGAAACAGCCCGCGCCTCGATCCATTTGGTGAAGTACTCGACAGCGACGAAGGTGAACTTAAGGTTCCCCTGAGCGGTGGGCAGGGGCCCGACAATGTCCAGGCCCCAGCGCTGGAGAGGCCATGTATGGGCGATCAGCTTTGTATACTGCGAGGGGCTGCTTGACCGAGGAGAAAACTTCTGGCAGGCTTCGCAGGACCGTGTGACCCGATTTGCGGCGTAGATCATTGCGGGCCAGTAAAAGCCCTGGCGGATCACCTTAGCAGCTAGGGCCCTTTGCCCTGCGTGTGAGCCGCACGTGCCACTGTGGACTTCACGTAGGATCTGCATGCCTTCGGCTTCGGTGACGCACTTAAGCATTGGCTGACTGACCCCTTTTTTGTAGAGTTGGCCTTCAATCAATGCGAAGTCTCGGCTTCGATGTCTGAGGCGCTTGGCCTCACTGATGTCGGCTGGATGATAATACCCCTGTAGGAACAGGGTTATTGGTGCCCGCCAGTCTTCGGTCATGATAAGGTTGACTATGCGGTGACCCTCGCTGTCATTGGTTATTTGGAGCCCTTCGGGGCTCCGGACGGCTGGCGTGCCGATGACATAAAAGAACACGTCGGAGGGCAGAGTTTCGCCCCTGGCGGCAGCCTTGGCCAATGCGTCGGCCTCTTCATTCTTGGCCCGATCCACATGCTGCAAGGTGAACCCCTTGAATTGCCTCTCGAGACTTCGGATGGCCATGAGGTACTGCATGAGCGCGGGGTCCTTTGCTGCATAGTCTTTCTCGACTTGGCCGGCAACTACCTTGGAGTCTGTTTTGATGATGCAGGTGGTGACTCCAAGGGCCCTTAGCTTGCGGAGGCCGAGGATGACTGCTTCATATTCTGCTATATTATTTGTGCATCTGTCGGATTCCAGATTGAAGCTGAGTCGTGCTGCATATCTGTGCTTGACCCCGACTGGTGAGGTGATGACTGCAGCGACGCCTGCCCCCGCATGGCACCATGCGCCGTCGCAGTGGATCGTCCAAATCTTCTCTGCGGACGGGTCTGGCTGTGTTGTTGGCCCAGTCCAGTCGACGACGAAGTCTGCCAGGACTTGAGACTTGATAGCTGTCCTAGGCTCGAAGCAGATGTGGTAGCCGGAGAGTTCGGCCGCCCACTTGGCAATCCTCACCGATGCCTCCGGGTTTCTGAATAATTCGCCGAGTCCCCTGTTTGAGGTGACTCGGACCTTGAATGCTTCAAAGTAATGGCGCAGTTTGCGCGACGACATGACGACTGCGTAGGCAATCTTCTCCAGCTCTGTCATGTTGCACTTGGACGGTGTCAGCACTTCGGAGACATAGTACACGGGGCACTGCCGGACCATGCCCTCGACAGTCTGCTCCTGCACTAGTGCCGCGCTGACCGCATGTGGCGAAGCCGCGACGTAGAGCAGCAGGGGGAGCGAGGGGTCGGGGCTGGTAAGGACGGCCAACTCTGTCAGGTACTATTTTAATGAGGCGAAGGCCGCCGCCTGCTCTGGTCCCCAGGCGAAGTCTTTTGCACCACGGAGTGTCTTGAGGAAGGGGAGACTTCGCTCGGCGGACCTAGAGATGAATCTATTGAGAGCGGCCAATCTGCCTGTCAGGCGCTAGACGTCCCTGACGGACTGAGGAGGCGTCATGTCTAAGATGGCCTGAATCTTGGTTGGGTTGGCCTCGATGCCGCGGTGTGATACCAGGTAGCCCAATATTTTGCCTTGGCGAACGCCGAAGACGCACTTTTCCGGGTTTAGGGGGAGTTGTGCGTCTCGCATGTTCGCGAATGTTTCGGCGAGGTCGGCGAGGTGGTCCTCCTTGCTCTTGCTGGCGACGACAATGTCGTCTACATATGTGAATATGTTTCTGCCAACTTGCCCTTCGAGCACTGTTTTGGTAAGCCTGGAGAAGGTGGACCCGGCGTTCTTGAGTCCCTCCGGCATTCTGATGAAGCAATATGTGCTGAAGGGTGTTATAAAGCTGGTGCTAGCCTTGTCTTCTTCCTTCATGTATATCTGGTGGTAACCGGAGAAGCAATCGAGGAGGGACATGACCTCGCATCCGGCCGCGCTGTCGACTATTTTGTCGATCCACGGCAACGGGAAATTGTCCTTTGGGCAGGCTTTATTGAGACTGGTGAAGTCGATGCACATTCGCCACTTCCCGCTCTTTTTCTGCACCATCACGACATTGGAGAGCCATGTGGGGTAAGCCACCGGCTCGATGAATTTGGCTTCCAGGAGGCGGTGCACTTCTGCCTTGGCGGCCTCCGTCTTCTCGTCGGACATCTTGCGAAGCCGCTGCTTTTTCGGCCGTACCGAAGGGTCGATTCCCAGACTGTGCTCAATTATTGAACGGCTAACCCCGACCAGATCGAGGGCCGACCAGGTGAAGACATCTTTGTTCTTGGACAGGCAGCAGAGGAGCTTCTCTTCTTCATGCGAAGTAAGGTCTTCGCTGATAATGACTGTCTGCCTGGGCGTGGCCTGGTCGAGGGGGACAGTCTTGGTCCCATCGTTGCTCTGCAGCTGTGCCTTGTCGTGCTGCTTATTGGTTGGGCTGGCAGGCGCAGGGACCTCGCGTTGGGCCGTGAGGCAGTGCACGTTTCTTTGACCGGGCACGAAGTCCCGCTCTATGTTGTGCGCAGTCTGTTGATTGCCGAAGACTGTGATGACGCCTAACGGACCTGGTATCTTCATACATAGGTACAGTCCGTGAATGGCTGCTTCGAACTTATTGATGGAGCCCCGGCCCATGATGGCATTGTAAGGATATACCATGTCCACAATGTCAAAGGTTATTTGCTCGCTTCGGGAATTGGGTGCTACACCGAAGGAGAGAGGCAGCTCTATTTTGCCGACGGGGAAGGTGCCCTTGCCGCCGAAGCCATACAACGGGTTGTCCGAAGGCTTAAGCAGGCTGTGGCTTATGCCCATGCGATCGAAGGCGTGGAGGAAGATGATGTCCGCCTGACTGCCGTTGTCAACTAGGACTTTGTGCAGGTCCCAGCCTGCCACGCTGCAATTGATAACCATGGCGTCGCAGTGGGGGCGCTGCGTAGGTCGACGTCCCGTGCGTCGAAGGTTAGCGGTATGTGGGACCACTTTGTCTGCACGACTGGGCCCGTGACGGCGACATGGTTGATGCTGCGGTAGTGGTCCCGCTTCTGCCGCTTGGTGTCGAAGTCAGTGCTGGACCCCCCAGTTATCATGTGGATGACTCCGCGATATGGTTGCTCGGTGAAGTCTTCCTGCTTTGGGGCATGGGGGATGTTTGGATGTTGCTGGTGTGGTGGTGGGGGTGGAGGAGGTACGATTTGTACTTCCTAATGGTGTTGGTAAGCGTGGTGCGGTGGATGCGGGGCGGGAGCGTGGATATATGGTGGAGGGGGTTGCTGGTAATTGTGCGCGACAATTCTGGGGTTGTCGACTAGCTGCGCCCATGCCATTCTGTCTCTGGTAGCCTTCGTTTCGGGGCAGTCTTTGGTTTGGTGGGCGCAATCTTCGCCATGGAAGAGGCAGTAGAATCGGTGCGGCGACTGCGCACGCCCTCGGCCCCTACCACGAGTGCCATTTCCGCGGCCCTGGGGGGATATTCCTGGCGACGAGGGGGGTCAGCAGCGGGATGCTGGTTGGCGATGTTGTGCACTTGCTGCTGATTGCGGCCGTCTCGACCGGAGTCTGGCTGCGGAGTCCTTGTCCACGTGCGGCTGGACTGTGGAGCATCTTTCGGCTTCCTTTGGGACTCAATCTTGCACTGGTGGAGCTCTTCGGATCTGGCGTACTTTTCAAATAGCTGATATAACTCCTGGAGGTTCTTTGGCGGATCTCTGATGCAGTGGCTGTAAAGGACGCCGGCGCGAAGGCCACTGATAGCATAGTGGATGGCAATCTGGTCATCGACTGAGGGCAGCTGTGATTTGAGTGTTAAAAATTTGCGGTAATACTCCCTCAGAGTCTCCTTTTCCAGCTGCTTGCAGAGCGAGAGTTCGGCCAGGGCGTCAGTGTCTGGGCGGTACCCTTGGAAGTTGAGCAGGAACTTGTCCCGGAGACTTCTCCAGGAATCAATGGACAGCGGAGGCAACCTGGTGAACCAGGTGAGTGCTGGGCCCTCGAGGGCAATGATGAAAGACTTCACCATTGTGGCGTCGTCCCCTCCGGAAGATGCAACGGCGACCTGATAACTCATTATGTATTGAGCCGGGTCGGTGCTGCCGTTGTACTTGGGATAGGTCCCTGCCCGGAAGTTAGCTGGCCAAGGTGTCACTTGCAGGTGTGGCGCCAGGGGACTTCGCTCATCGAGATAGTTGACCCCTTGGAATGGCGCGGCGTGCGGGAAGGTGTGGTCGCGTTGGGGGAAACGCGGGTCCTCCGGTTGCGCGCGGTGTTGCAGGGGTGGCCCATGCTGTAGGCCGAGGTGGCCTTCGCGCGTGTCTTCGAGTTGAGCGCGCTGCTGGAGGGGTGACTCGTACTGCAGGCCGAGGTGGCCTTCGCGCTGCATCAACGCAATCTCCCGCTCGAGTTCCTGGGCCTTCTGCTCTCCGTCGCGTATCATTTGCCGCACTTTGGCTAGTGCGGACACACGCTGGCGCTTGGCCTCCAGTATCTCCTTCTGCCTCTGGAGATTGCGGTTCTTGAGGCGCAGGGCGCGCAGCTGTAGCTGTTCTTCTGCTGAGACGCCGAGGACTTCACCGTCCTCGGTGAGGTCCGCGCCCTCCGGTGGTGCGAAGCCTGAGGGTGGCTGCGGTTGTCCCTCAGGGTCGCAGGTGCAGAGGGTGTCGTCTTCGCAGGCGCGAGGGACATCGTCTTCAGTGGCCTCTTGGTGGGTGGATTGGGTGAGGGCGAGGGCCTTGCCCTTTCTTGCGGCGAGCAGTGCTGCCTTCGCAGCCTCGTCAGCCTTCGGGTTAGCTCTCTTGGGTGCCATCGCGGGTGGTTTTCTCGTAGCACGAACGGTGGGCGCCAAATGTTGGCACTTGCTCTCAGTTGCAAGGGGATCCAACAAGGGTGAACAGTGACGTCAACAGGGCACTCGCGCTAGATGGCAAAAGCTCTGTTAATCTGGCCTCTCACGGGCACTGTGCAGGGGTATTTATAGGTACCTGAGAGCGCAGCGCCTTGAGTTAAGGACGCATGTGCCCTCAGCTACCTAGGTTATCCCCAGAATATTCCCATAAAGCGGGGTTACAGACCGTAATTACAGGGATGCCTTTACAAATTAGGCCTGTAACGCACGGCGGCCACGCGGGGCCTGTTACATGGGCCGGATCGCACGTGGGCCTCTGAGCTGGACGAGGCCGCACTGTGGGATGCCCTTCGTCGCCGGTCTTCGTCTGGTGCGGAACAAGCGAAGGGTGTCCCTGCCTGTTTTGTTTCTGTTAGCTCAGCTGCTGCAGCGAAGGCTTCGAGCGAAGGGTGGCGCCTTTGCCTTCGCCCCAACAGTATGTCGCACCCGCATTCCTCAAACCAAACGACATGGTAACATAGCAGTACATGCCGAAGGGTGTGATGAAAGAAGTCGTGAGCTGGTCAGACTCTTTCATCCTGATTTGGTGATACCCTGAGTAGGCATCGAGGAAAGATAGGGTTTCACACCCAGCAGTGGAATCCACTATTTGATCGATGCGAGGCAAAGGGTAGGGAACTTTTGGACATGCTTTTTTTAGACCAGTGTAGTCTACACACATCCGCCATTTCCCTCCTTTCTTTCTCACAAGCACAGGGTTGGCAAGCCATTCGGGATGGAATACCTCTTTGATGAACCCTGCTGCCATTAGCTTGTGGATCTCCTCGCCTATGGCTCTGCGCTTTTCTTCGTCGAATTGGCGCAGAGGCTGCTTCACGGGTCGGGCTCCAGCTCGGATATCCAGCGAGTGCTCGGCGACATCCCTCGGTATGTCGGGCATGTCCGAGGGACTCCATGCGAAAACGTTAGTGTTCGAGCGGAGAAAGTCGACGAGCACTGCTTCCTATTTGGGGTCGAGCTCGGAGCCGATCCGGATCTGCTTGGAGGCGTCGTTGCTGGGGTCGAGAGGGACGGACTTAACCGTCTCCGCCGGCTCGAAGCTGCCGGCATGGCGCTTCACGTCTGGCGCCTCCTTAGAGAGGCTCTCCAGGTCGGCGATGAGGGCCTCGGATTCAGCGAGGGCCTCGGCGTACTCCACGCACTCCACGTCGCATTCGTACGCGTGTCGATACGTGGGGCCGACGGTGATGGCCCCGTTGGGGCCCGACATTTTGAGCTTGAGGTAGGTGTAGTTGGGGACGGCCATGAACTTGGCGTAGCATGGCCTCCCCAGCACTGCGTGGTAGGTTCCTCGAAACCCGACCACCTCGAACGTGAGGGTCTCCCTTCGGAAGTTGGAGAGTGTCCCAAAGCAGACAGGTAGATCAAGTTGTCCGAGGGGCTGGACGCGTTTCCCGGGGATGATCCCGTGAAAAGGCGCAGCGCCTGCCCGGACCGAGGACAGGTCGATCCGCAGGAGCCCGAGGGTCTCGGCGTAGATGATGTTTAGGCTGCTGCCTCCGTCCATGAGGACCTTGGTGAGCCTGATGTTGCCGATGAAGGGGTCGACAACGAGCGGGTATTTCCCCGGGCTCGGCACGCGGTCGGGGTGATCGCCCTGGTCGAAGGTGATGGGCTTGTCGGACCAGTCTAGGTAGACCGGCGCTGCCACCTTTACTGAGCAGACCTCCCGACGCTCTTGCTTGCGGTGCCGAGCCGAGGCGTTCGCCACTGGCCCACCGTAGATCATGAAGCAGTCGCGGACCTCGGGGAACTCTCCTGCCTTGTGATCCTCCTTCTTATCGTCGTCGCGGGCCCTGCCACCTTCCGCAGGTGGCCCGGCCTTATGAAAGTGGCACCGAAGCATGGCGCACTCCTCAAGGGTGTGCTTGACGGGCCCCTGATGATAGGGGCACGGCTCCTTGAGCATCTTGTCGAAGAGATTGGCACCTCCGGGAGGTTTCCGAGGGTTCTTGTACTCGGCAGCGGCGACAAGGTCCGCGTCAGAGGCGTCGCGTTTCGCTTGCGACTTCTTCCTGCCTTTCTTCTTGGTGCCGCGTTGAGTTGACGCCTCGGGGACATCTTCTGGTGGGCGGCCCTAGGGTTGCTTATCCTTCCGGAAGATGGCCTCAATCGCCTCCTAGCCAGAGGCGAACTTGGTGGCGATGTCCATCAGCTCGCTCGCCCTGGTGGGGGTCTTGCGACCCAGCTTGCTCACCAGGTTGCGGCAGGTGGTGCCGGCAAGGAACGCGCCGATGACATCCGAGTCGGTGACGTTGGGCAGCTCGGTGCGCTGCTTCGAGAATCGCCGGATGTAGTCCCGGAGGGACTCCCCCGGATGCTGGTGGCAGCTTCGGAGATCCCAGGAGTTCCCAGGGCGGACGTACGTGCCCTGGAAGTTGCCAGCGAAGGCTTGGACCAGGTCGTCCCAGTTGGAGATCTGCCCCGGAGGCAGATGCTCCAGCCAGGCCCGAGCGGAGTCGGAGAGGAACAGGGGGAGGTTACGGATGACGAGGTTGTCATCGTCCGTTCCACCCAGTTGGCAGGCCAGCCGATAGTCCGCGAGCCATAGTTCTGGTCTCGTCTCCCCCGAGTACTTTGTGATAGTAGTCGGGGTTCAGAACCGGGTCGAGAACGGCGCCCGTCGTATGGCTCGGCTGAAAGCCTGCGGTTCGGGCGAGGGACTCCGATCCTCCCCGCTGTCGTAGCGTCCCCCACACCTAGGGTGGTAGCCTCGGTGCACCCTCTCGTCGAGGTGGGTTCGACGGTTGCGGTGAGGGTGTCCGTTGCCGAGGCGATCCGGGGCCGCAGGCACTATGTTGCGTGTGCGCCCGGTGTGGACCGAGGCTTCCCGCATGAATCGGGAAGTCGCGGCACGATGTTCTGAGGGGTACCCCTACCTTCGGGAGGCGGAGCTTTCGGCCCGTCGCACCGCAGCATCCTCCAGGAGATTCTTGAGCTCTCCCTGGATACGCCGCCCCTCAGTGGTAGATGGCTCCGACATCGCGTGGAGAAGTATTGCCGCTGCAGCCAGGTTCTTGCCGACCCCACTGGAAGCCGGTGGCGGCCTTGCCCTGACATCGTCGGCGATGCGGTGCTGGATGCCCTAGGGTAGATGACGCGCTTCTCCGGCCGGAGGTTAGCCTGCCCATTCCTGCCCGATGTCCCGGCAGAACGGCTCAAGTGTTCCTGCTCCCTCGTCGAGCCTAGCCTACATCTCGCGGATTTGCTCGAGCTGTGGGTCATGACCCCCCCCCCCCGCCGGGACAGGGACCACAGCTAGCTCCCGAAGGATGTCAACGCGAGGCGCAGGCCTAGGGGGATCACTGTTTTCCGGCGTACCAAGATGGTTGCCTTCGCCGGGACCCCCTAGATCAACGTGGAAACATTCACGACTTGGGCCGCAGTCCTCGTCACCGAGGCTGCGGCTACCATCGGAACAATCGGAAAGGCAGTAGTCGCATGCGGTCATGAAGTCCCGCATGGCACTGGGGTTACCAAGTCCGGAGAAATCCCAACAAAAGTCGGGCTCATCATCTTCCTCGGAACCCGAGGGCCCGTAGGTCGAGACGGCCGTCAGCCGTTCCCAGGGTGACCGCATACAATACCCCAGAGGGTTTGGACTCGCCTCTATGAGAGCGTCCACCGAAGCGAAGTCGCTTGGTGGGTCGAGGCTGAATCCAAAAGGCACGAGATGGGAGTCGGTCGGTACCTCTTGGTTGACAGGCGGTGACGAAGTCGCGTCAGGGGCAGACTGCACCGTCGTCTCAGGTACGAGGGTGACGCCCAGCAAATTCCTTTGCGAGCGTGCTGGCGTCATCCGTTTTCTTGGAGTTGGCGTGTTGCGGGGAGACGGCGCTCGTCTTCGTCTCAGACGCGAGGTCGATGCCCGACGTGCCCCCTGTTGGGGCGCCGGCGCCGTCGACTCGCTCGACAGCCGACGAGATGCCGCCTCCTGCTTGGCCTTGGTTGCCCCGCCTCCTCCTCCATCGGCGGGGGAGGGGACGGGACAAGCTCGAATGTCGTTCTTCCGCCACGTGGGGAAGACGTCGTCGATTCTGCTGCCGACGGGTGGATTGTCGGCCGCCATTGTCGCTGTCGCGCGGCGGGGGAAGGAGTATCATGCCGTAGCTGCCGTCGAGGGACATGAACTCAAGTCTCCCGAAACAGAGCACCGTCCCGGGCTGGAAAGGTTGCTGGAGACTACCCATCTGGAGCTTGACGGGAAGCTGTTCGTCAACACGCAGCAGGCCCCTACCTGGCGCGCCAACTGTCGACGTTTCGACCCCGGGGGGTCCCTGGACCGACGAGTAAATTGTCGCCGCGTGCCCCAGCCTAGATGGGTCGGCGCGAGACGGAGCGCGAAGGGGGGAAGAAGCCGGAGGGAGACAGGCGTAAAAGGGGAAACCCGCGGCCTTCGTGTTTGTCCCGCGCCCAGGTCGGGTGCGCTTGCAGTAGGGGGTTACAAGCGTCCACGCGGGAGGGAGCGAGAGGCTTACGCGAGCGCCGTCTCGTCCTTCCCCGCGCGGCCAACCCTCTGTAAGAGGGCCCTGGACCTTCCTTTTATAGGCGTAAGGAGAGGATCCAGGTGTACAATGGGGGGTGTAGCAGTGTGCTAACGTGTCTAGCGGAGAAGAGCTAGCGCCCTAAGTACATGCCGTCGTGGCAGCCGGAGAGGTTTTGGCACCCGGTTCGTGTGGTGTCGTGGCCGTCGGAGGAGCGCTAGAGCCTGGTGGAAGGACAGCTGTAGGGGCTGCCGAGTCCTTGCTGATGTCTCCTTGCTTCCGTAAGGGGGCTGAGAGCCGCCATCGTCATGGAGCATGCGGGGCGCCATCATTACTTGTTTATCGGGGCGAGCCAGATGGGACGCCGGTCTTGTTCCCCGTAGCCTGAGTTAGCTTGGGGTAGGGTAATGATGGTGCCTCCTGTGACGTGGTTGGTCCGAGCCCTGGGTTGGGCGAGGCGGAGGCTCCTCCGAGGTCGAGGTCGAGTCTATTTTCCGAGGTCGAGGTCGAGTCCGAGCCCCTGGGTCGGGCGAGGCGGAGACTGTCGGCTGAGGCCAGGGCTGAGTCCGAGCCCAGGGGTCGGGCGAGGCGGAGTTTGTCGTCTTCCGGGGCTGAGCCCGAGTCCGAGCCCTAGGTCGGGCGAGGCGGAGTTCGTCATCTTCCGGGGCCGAGGTCGAGTCTGTCTTCCGAGGCCGAGGTCGAGTCCGAGCCCCTGGGTCGGGTGAGGCGGAGACTGTCGGCTGAGGCCAGGGCTGAGTCCGAGCCCTGGGGTCGGGCGAGGCGGAGTTCGTCGTCTTCCGAGGCTGAGCCCGAGTCCGAGCCCTGGGTCGGGCGAGGCGGAGTTCGTCGTCTTCCAGGGCCGAGCCCGAGTCCGAGCCCTGGGTCGGGCGAGGCGGAGTTCGTCGTCTTCCGGGGCCAAGCCCGAGTCCGACCCTGGGTCGGGCGAGGCAGAGTTCGTCGTCTTCCGGGGCCGAGCCCGAGTCCGAGCCCTGGGGTCGGGTGAAGCGGAGTTTCCTATGGCGCTTGAGGCCGGACTTGGCTGCTGTCAGCCTCACTCTGCCGAGTGGCACAACAGTCGGAGCGGTGCAGGCAGCGCTGTCCTCTTGTTAGGCCGGTGAGTGGAGCGGCGAAGTGACTGCGGTCACTTCGGCTCTGTCGACTGAAGGGCGCGCGTCAGGATAAGGTGTCAGGCCACCTTTGCATTAAAGGCTCCTGCGATACGGTCGGTCGGCGTGGCGGCTTGGCCAAGGTTGCTTCTTGGTGAAGTCTGGGCCTCGGGCGAGCCAAAGGTGTGTTCGTTGCTGGAGGGGGTCTTCGGGCGAGACGTAAATCCTCCGGGGTCGGCTGCCCTTGCCCGAGGCTGGGCTCGGGCGAGGCGAGATCGTGTTCCTTGAGTGGACCGATCCTTGACTTAATCGCACCCATCAGGCCTTTGCAGCTTTGTGCTGATGGGGGTTACCAGCTGAGATTAGGAGTCTTGAGGGTACCCCTAATTATGGTCCCCGACAGTAAGGTTTGACTGCCACTTCCACCACAGGAGGAATCATAGCAACACTCTTTATGTGAATTTTAAATCTCACAATATCATCAGAATCCAAAGACATGAGGTCCACTTCCTCAACAGCCCCAATCATTGAACCAATTTCACAAATCGACTGATAATTTTGTAGTTCCTCAGGAACATTCTCAGCAACTAACCAAACAGTATGAAGTCTAGACTTGGGTTTGGCCCGAGAGCTCCAAGGCACAACAACAATCTTGGCACCAGACATCTTCATTTTGAGTTCAGGGAAGCTAATCATTTCATCAAGACGCTCTTGTGAGGGGAATTGCATCAAAAAACCAGAATGGCATTTAGTAGCCTTCCACATTTTACCCCAAGAGAAGTGGAAACCAAAATCCCTTTCTAAATCCTCCACCGAAACTAACCCCTCAATCACTTTAACCAGACCGATGAAAACCCTTTTTGGTTTTTTGTTCAGTGGTTTAGCGAAATGAGAAAGGTAAAACCCTAATCCATCTGCCGCCATACCAACTATGGGCATGGTGGGTTTGTTTTGTTTCGGCAGGACACAACGAGAAGTAACGTGTGTTTCCTTACGACATATGTCACACCACAACGCATTAAAGCAATTTCTAGCATGGTGACCTTCGACTCCACATTTCTGACAGAAAGCTGGACGAACAGGATCGATTTCTTTCTTCAAAGCTAAAGGGGAAATGACAGGATTTCCTGATTGGATTCCTTCGCCTGAAGAAGAAGACATCAGGCCTTCAGGGTGATCAGGTTTTCCGAGCGCAGGCTTCAATCTCCAGCCGAGATTTCTAGCTCTGTTTCAAGACTGAGAACCCTGCGGGTTTTCCTTAGGACCCCATCGATCCCATTGAGGGTTCTTGTTCTTCGGATCCATCGTGGAATCTTTCGAAGGACCCCGGAAACCACTAGATCCCAGCCGCGGCCACTCCTCTTCGACGACCGATGGGCGTAAGGAAGAAACGCACCACCCCCCACTGAAGCTAGACCGAGACGAGACCGGGAGCGACCAGAGACGCGAGAGAAAGGCGGCGCAGTGGGGAAACAAATGCGATCCAACAAAATCCAATGGAAACCCTAACCTGGTTGTAGGGTTTTCAGGAGCGGAGGACGACGGAGAGGGTGACCCGGACGTAGGGATGTGGACTTGGGCTGGGAGCGGCGTCACCCCCGGGCTCCAACCCACCCAAGACGAGCGCAAACCGGGGACCAGACAAGCAACACGGGATGGAGCGCCAGAACCCTGGGCCAGGCGGAGCACTGTAGATTCCGGCCCAGCACCACCCGCCCACGCAGCGACTCGACAATCACCATGGAAGGATTGGGAGGTAGCGCGGGAGGTAGAAGAAACGGCCCAGGGAGTTGGTCGCCATTTTTCTTTTTTCGCCTTTCGTCTCATTTCCCGTTTTTAAAGAGGTGTACACAAACTCTACTCGATCTTTCTACCATGCAAGATAATAATGGAGTATCTCTACACAACATTTGGTACAATGTGCTGGTCATTATCCCACCACAATTTTCTGGTAAGATCCCTCCGGATTCAACAAAAACGCCTCCAGTGTTCGTATGGGGACCACGTGCCAGTCTCAGCAGAAGATTCTCTGCCAGATGTGCCCCTGCAAACTAAAGAACGAGTGAACGACAACGACAAGCAGTACGCCCCTCCTGAATCCTGAATTCCTGATGCTCCCACGGCTCCTCCGTCCTATAAATCCAACGCCACCGTTGGCCATTCCCTCTCGCGCCGCAGCCGCACGCCTTCATTCTCCATTGCTCCTCGTGCAGCCTGCACAGGGACAGGGTGAAGAAAGGAGGAGGAAACAAGCTTGCCGAGATGGCGACGTGCGCTACGACCCTCGCACCTCTTCTGGGCCCGGCGGCAAACGCGACGGAGTACCTTTGTAACCAATTCGCGGACACCACGTCGGCGGTGGACTCGACGTACCTGCTCTTCTCGGCCTACCTCGTCTTCGCCATGCAGCTCGGGTTCGCCATGCTCTGCGCGGGCTCCGTCCGCGCCAAGAACACCATGAACATCATGCTCACCAACGTGCTCGACGCCGCCGCCGGCGCGCTCTTCTACTACCTATTCGGCTTCGCCTTCGCGTACGGGACCCCGTCCAACGGCTTCATCGGCAAGCAGTTCTTCGGCCTCAAGCGGCTTCCCCAGGTCGGGTTCGACTACGACTTCTTCCTCTTCCAGTGGGCTTTCGCCATCGCCGCCGCCGGGATCACGTCCGGCTCCATCGCCGAGCGCACGCAGTTCGTGGCGTACCTCATCTACTCCGCCTTCCTCACCGGCTTCGTGTACCCGGTGGTGTCCCACTGGGTCTGGTCCGCCGACGGCTGGGCCTCGCCGACACGGACGTCGGGGAAGCTCCTCTTCGGCTCCGGCATCATCGACTTCGCCGGGTCCAGCGTTGTCCACATGGTGGGCGGCATCGCCGGCCTCTGGGGCGCCCTCATCGAGGGCCCCCGCATTGGCCGGTTCGACCACGCCGGCCGCTCGGTGGCGCTGCGCGGCCACAGCGCGTCGCTCGTCGTGCTCGGCACCTTCCTGCTGTGGTTCGGCTGGTTCGGGTTCAACCCCGGGTCGTTCCTCACCATCCTCAAGAGCTACGGCCCCGCCGGCAGCATCCACGGGCAGTGGTCGGCCGTGGGCCGCACGGCCGTGACCACCACCCTCGCCGGCAGCACGGCGGCGCTTACGACGCTCTTCGGGAAGAGGCTCCAGACGGGGCACTGGAACGTGGTCGACGTCTGCAACGGCCTCCTCGGCGGCTTCGCGGCGATCACCGCGGGCTGCTCCGTGGTCGACCCCTGGGCGGCCATCATATGCGGGTTCGTGTCGGCGTGGGTGCTCATCGGGCTCAACGCGCTGGCCGCGAGGCTCCGGTTCGACGACCCGCTGGAGGCCGCGCAGTTGCACGGTGGGTGCGGCGCGTGGGGGGTCCTCTTCACGGGCCTGTTCGCGCGCAGGGAGTACGTGGAGCAGATCTACGGCACGCCGGGGCGGCCGTACGGCCTGTTCATGGGCGGCGGCGGGAGGCTGCTGGCCGCGAACGTGGTGATGATCCTGGTGATCGCCGCGTGGGTTAGCGTCACCATGGCTCCGCTGTTCCTGGCGCTCAACAAGATGGGGCTGCTCCGAGTTTCGGCCGAGGACGAGATGGCCGGCATGGACCAGACGCGGCACGGCGGGTTCGCGTACGCGTACCACGACGACGACTTGAGCTTGAGCAGCAGGCCCAAGGGGATGCAGAGCACGCAGATCGCGGACGCGGCCAGCGGCGAGTTCTAGTGTGCTGGATCAGAAATCTCAGTATGCTAGTCCTACATCATGATTGTACAATAACAACCATGAGATATACTCCCTTCGTTCTAAGGATTACTTTGACGAAGTATCTAGTTAATCTAAAGATAAAGAAAATTAAAACGTTTTATAATTTAGAACGAAGAGAGCGCCACTTTTATCCGAGATTACTTTTTTCTCCTTTCAGCTTCAAACAAAAAAAAAGGATATTGAGAGTTGAGACAATATAAATCAGCGTATGCTAATTTTCTTTTTCATTCTCAGGTTAAGAGCATTCATTAAAAAAGAAAGACAAAAAAAGAGGTTTTGATTGACACAAATCATCTTCACTATTTTAAAGTTGTTTCTTAAAACAGGTTCACGAGCAGCTTTCTTAGTAAATCTAAGCTATTATTTAAAAAAAATATTTGCCAATATGCTTAAGGATTTGTTTGGGTACTCTATTATTTACCAAAATCCACGTGTATTAAGCTGAATTGGAATGCAAATTAAACTAATTTATACTTTAATACATATGGATTGGGGCGAAGACATAGTACCCAAACAAGGCATAAAAGAGAGCTGTGAAAAGCTTAATGCTTTACCTCTCTATTCCTTCGTGAGAGCGTAAAAAAAGAGTTTCATAATTTCATTCCTAAAACTATTTTGAATAAATGTGTTTGCCAAAAAAAAACACAAATCACTACAGCTCATGAAGTTGTTACTCAAGTTGTGCTAAACAAGACCAAATTCTTGCTTCCGCGGATTCCAAAATTGGTCCAAGAATGGCATATACCCATGATGTTTTTGAATTGATCTACCATCATCGTCGCCGTCGATGGCATATCCCCTGACTGCACGACGACCATCTGTGCAAAATCTTCACGGCATCCCTGCTTCCCACAGGTCTCTTTCAGTGTGATTGGTAGCCTGTTCGAGCGAGTACGTGCATTAGCATACGCAGCATCTTTTACTTTGAAGCTGTTTGGTTCCCTGTACTAGATTTTAGACCAGGCTCAACGCGTGCAGGGAAAGGCCTCCAGCCAGGCTCCACCCATACGCAGATATGGAGCGTTTCCCGGCATACAGGCCCGGTGGATACATGCTAGGATAGACTAAGCTCCGACGATACATGAACCAAACACTCGGTTTATGTAGCCCTGAAGTATGAACAAGAATAGAACATGGAATCCATCCCTGTGGGATTGAGAGGGAAACCCTCTCAACCCTCTCCAATACCCTTTAGGGTCCGTTCGGTTGTACCGGAATAAGCCAGGATTTATTCCAGCCCATCAAAATCTATATAAATTAGAGAAGTAATCCAGCTAGGAATCAATCCGGGGCTCCAATCTCTAACAACCGAACAGGGCCTTAATCTTTTTTATTTTGAGCACAAACAAACGAGGCCTAAACGGATCACCAGAAAGAACTCAAGCCTTGATAAAGTTGCTGAGATAGGGCACGACTCCATATAACTCCAGTCACTTATCCTACCTTTATTTGGACGGTCTCAAATGCTGCAATTGACCAAATAATTTGGCTGGTTTTGAATGGTCAGGGTGGCATATACTGTCCGCATCCGCAATTTACATGGCATTGCACCGCATTCGAATCATTCCAGACCAAGACGATAGAGTGTTTTTATTCTTCTATTCTACTTTTCAAATTGTTGGTCCATGCCATTGTACCTTGCATACTAGTTCCATAAACCTGCACCATCCTTTTCTACCTCCACCATCCCTGCCAGGATTGCAGTGGCAACGTACGGCGGTCATTTACCCATGTTCCAACCGACCTGATCCTACCATGTGACCATACACGAGCTGGATGATATGATATGGAAATGACAGCCATCACGTAACTACATCCAGAGCCTTGAATCTTGATCTCTTCGATCAAAGCATCTCCTTTTCACCAAGTGTTACGATCAAAGGATGGCATGGACCATCAATGGATCGATACCCTTTCAAAAAAAATCAATGGAATTGGTAAACAAGTTAATAAAACGAGGAAAACTAGAAAAGTTGAGTTGGAAGAATAGGTTGGAGACGACTGGGATAGATCCAATAAGAAGAACCCAGCTAGGCAGCTAAGCTAAAAAAAGAAGAGGAAACAGCTATGAATGGTACGGCACGGACACAAAATAATCTTAGGACAGTGGCACCACCGTTCATCCAAGGTAACGCTTTGGCACTTCCAATGCTAGTAATAATACCAGCAGCTATAACTGATCCTGACTTGCATCATTGTACATTCAACTGAATTAGGAGGCTTATTGGTCGTCCAAACAGCTCCCGCACCTTCCAATTCGAAGTTTCTTGTTGAGTACAGCATGGTTGACTTGATACTAGCATCTGTAATGGAATTCCACAAGCTGAGTAGGCTAAAAATATGGAACTGCCTTCTGTGAATCTGAAACTAAATGGCAATAGATGGCAGTTTTGTTCGGTCCACCTTCAGCTTCTCCTATCACCTTTCCTTTTTTACACCTTTGTACTGTAGTACATGAAAAGAAGGCATACGTAATCAAATAGTCACTCTAAATAACAATTATTGCTAATTACCACTGAGCATATATGTTTCGTTATAACCAGCCTATGAAACAATAACGTAATTGTGGTATTACCAAGTGTGAGATAATATCAAGTTTAGAAAGTATCTGGGAGAGATGAGGGTAAACTTGTGCGCTCAACTGCAGGTTGCACAGTATGCCAGTTTCAAGCCTCGTGATCATATCATCAAATACAATAACACACGATCCTTCCAAAGACGCAGCATGCAACATCCCTAGGGCAAACATGATGTTTTTAATAAGACGTTTTGTACTTTGTTCGAAGGACCAATGCATGAATTTTGATGCAATAACACAATTCCTCAAATCATACTAATATGCTTGTGACAAAGGTGGTGTTGAATTGGTAGTGGATCAACCCATTCCATTCCTCATACCAAACAAGAAGCTTAGGTTCAGAAGCTTTGACCAATGACCCATCATCCTCTCAGTACTCAAACCAAATACCCCTAAATGAAACAGGGTTTCTAGGCCAGGAATCAAGAGCATCCACTTAAGGGTTGGGAGGGTTGAGGTGTCCTCCAAGCCCACGTGGCTTGGGGTGGATTAGAGTGCAGTCAAACAAGCCCTAAACATAGTTATGGAGCAACGTATGTTGTGAAATGATAGGCTCAAAAAGTAATCACTAACTGGTGTATGAGGAAAGATGTTTTAACCATCAATGATTGGAAGTTTCTTCTCCAGTTTTCATATTTTTTAATTCATTTTTTATCTACCCTCCCCATGTTCCATTCTCTTCCGATTTGAAGAACTGTGAAAAGACATTGAGTACAAACAAAAAGACAGTTCCAAGAATACCAATTTGTTATTCCAACAGTATAATGAATGTGAAAAATATAATACTGGTTCAAGTTGTTAGACTCAGGTTAGAGTTAGGTTATGGCTCTCTTGTATTTACCTGATTACCCCTATTGTAATGGGCTTGACCCACCTAACTCCTCTATAGAATATACACCCAACCCTGAATTAGGGTTAGGGTTTCACATATTCTGCCGCTTTGCTTTAGTTATTTCCACTACATAGAGTCAAGATCAAACCAGTGATCACTAATGGATGCCACAAATGGCAAAAGATGTAGTTTGACTATCATTATATCAGCAATCGCAAGGCTATTCTCCAGACTCTAGACTCTGTTTTTTTTTTCATTTTTCTTATACACCCTTCCCATGTTCCATTATCATCAGCATCTACATACCTCTGTGGAGACATTCACCATCAGCAATGGGTAAATGGCCAGACAAAACGAGAAAGTGTAAATGGGATATAGAAAGCTCTTAGGCTGCGGCCAGCAGATCGTGCATATGGCCGTGCAAAACACTATTTTGTATTGCATATTGCACTGTTTATAAAGTGGAGTTTAAATAGGAGATAGGATGAGTAAGGCTGTTGGAGATAGACTGAATGTGGGTCAAATATATGGCTGATAGAAGCACTTCTACTCTAGCATCAAATGAAGAAGATAAATAAAGTATCTTTGCAAATGGATATTTTGAATAAGCAATATGAATCAAATGAGAATATATGCATACTTTCATGTCTGCATAATGGCATTTTGACACAGAAAAACACAGATCCTGTACATAACATAAGTACAGTCCAGTTCAGGCATCAGAACTAACTTTTTGCTGTACCTTTTGCCATGAAGTATAGCTTGATAGAAGGCTTTGATGGAAGAATTTCTTGTGTACCTCCAATAAATGTGCGATCTAGGTCAAATGTTTGTCTTAGGGAAGCCACTTTGTTTACCACACAGAAGTTAAGTTCATGACCTTCCAATAATGAAGACAATTTATGAAAGTTATGCAGCTATGCAAGTTTCTGGAAACATGGTTAGCTGGCAGTATATTTTTTTCATAATTCCATTGAGGCAGCTAAATCCTCAAGAGTGTCATATATATTCTCTGACTCAGAATGAGCATCATCACCAGAGTAAAACCGGTGTATCTTGCGGTCCACCTCGATCCAGCTACAACCAGGCAGCTTCTTGCCTATATTCTCCTCCTCCATGAACTTTCTTGCTTTCCTCACCTCTTCCCACAAGCCACCTTCACTGTACACATTTGCTAGCATCACCACATAGTTTGCATTATTTGGATCCAATTCTAGTAACTTTCGAATTGCTAACTCAGCAAGTTCTACATTTCTGTGTACTCTACATGCATTGAGCAATGACCCCCATATGACTTCATCTGATTCAATTCTCATATTGCTGATAACATTCAATGCATCCTGAAACCGGCCTGCCCGACCAAGAAGGTTAATGATACACCCATAATGCTCAATCTCTGGTTCAATTCCGTGCTCATGCTGCATCAATTCAAAGTACTTAATGCCTTCATCAACAAACCCTCCATGGGTGCATGCGTTAAGCAGTCCAACGAAAGTAATCACATCAGGTTCAACCCCTTCACCCCTCATCTCATGAAACACTGATATTGCACACTTGCTGTGCCCATGCAGTGCCAGACAATTGATCAGAGAATTCCAAGCTGTTAGGCTTCTATCTGAAACCTCATAAAATATCCACGTTGCCCCCTCCAGATTCCCACATTTACCGTACATATCAATCAACCCATTCAGAACGGATGAGCCAAAACCAACACAGGTCCTCCACGCGCAGCAGTGGATCAACTTCCCGATCTTCAGCATTCCAAGATGCCCACAAGCAGATAGTACACAAGAAATGGTGGTTGCATTTGGCCTGAACCCTGTGCCCACCATCCTCCCAAAAATCCCAACCGCCTCTGCAAACAGCCTGTTCTGAGAGCAGCCTGTGATGATTGCATTCCATGCAGCCACGTCCCTTTCGGTCATACGCTCGAAGAGCATGATCGCATCCCCAATCTTTCCTGCCCTTGCATACCCGGACACCAGCGCAGTCCAGGAGACCACGCTCCTCTCTGTCAAACCGTCAAACAGCTTGCGCGCGTCGGCCATCATAGCGTGTCTCGAATAACAATCGAGGAGTGAGGTCCTTATGACATCGTATTCATATCCACAGAAACCACTCTTGCAGGCGTGGGAGTGGATCGACCTGACAATGCGGACGTCGACGGCGCAGGCAGCGCGGAGCACGAGCGGGTACACGAACTGGTTGGGCGATGGGCGACCGTGACGAAGCATGCGAAGGAAGAGCGCGAGCGCGTCGCGGGCGTGGGCGTAGGATGAAGGTGAGGCAGCGGCTGCGGTGGAGGCATATGCAGAGAGAATAGCGGAGTAGAGGAAGACGTTGGGGTGGGGCGTGGCGTCGAAGAGGTGGCGGGCATAGGCGAGGCAGGAAAGGCGGAGGGCGGCGAAGCGGATGAGGTGGAAGGTGGTGGGCTGCGCGGCGGCGCGCCCCGCGACGAGGGCGTGAGCGTGGAGCTGCTCGAGGTGCGCGCGGGTGGAGCAGCGGGAGAGCACGGCGACGAAGTCGCGGTGGGATAGCTGAGGCGAGCAGCGCATCGCCGTGTCCCGTGCGGTGGCGCCGGCTCGGCGGCTCCGCCCGGGCGCGGGCTTTGGCCTTTTGAGTGGGTGTTTTTTTTTTGGGGGGCTGGGCCGTTGGCCCGCTGCAAGGCTTCTTCTTCTCTAAAAATTCCATTCGACCTCCTCCTTTTACTTTGCGAGTCCGTTTGGCCTCTTTCCATAAAAAAACTAAAGGGATGTTTGGTTTAGGGACTAATTTTTAATCCTCTATTTCATTCAATTTTAATCCCTAGTTTTTCAAATATAAAACTAAAACTCTATTTTATTTCTGTATTTAGACTAAAATAGAATAAAATTAAAGGACTAAAAATTAGTCCGTAAAACTAAACACCCTTTAAATTTTCAGACTCTTGTAGCTACCTCTAGCTTAATGATGGGTTCCAAGTAGTATCTCTAAGTCCCAGATTTAATTCCTCTCGAGGTTGAGCACTTCAAAGTGAATAGTTGACATCGTCCAGTTAATAATAAGGGCAGGGTTCGGATTTTTTTTGTCAGAACCATTGTTTTAGTCCCCAACTGAGTTTTTAGACTATTGTAGCTATTAAAACGTTCGATTTTATTTATCTCTCTAAACAAAATTTGGCTAACGTAGCACCATATCAATCATTCTATATGATATTAAATCAACCACGAAAAAAGTAAATAAGGCTTTCTTGATAGTTTAAAGAGATTAGTTGACCTTGTAGAAAACTATAGAAATATTTTTTTTCTAAAAAATAATTTATTTTAACTTAAAAACATAAAAACAATTTCTTACTTTACTAAAAGCAGGCCCTATATTTTTATGCGCTAGACATCATAATATCTCTACTACTAATGAAGAACCTAAGAGGTAGGCTGCCTCGCGTGGTTCTGCCTCTCCTTGGTTCTGGCCCTGACAAGTGGGCCCTCATGTCAGTGCCTCTCTCTTGTGCGCGGCGCTCTGCTTGACCGCTGAAAGGGAAAAAGTGCCCTTGTGCCATTTTCTAGTTATTTTGGTGATTAAATGCTCAACACACCACTTTAAACTAACATTCTCCATATGAGCATGAGCACAGGTTTAGATCAAGCAAATTGGAGATGAGAAGTCTAAATGAGTTGGATTAGAAGACTAAAAAGTGCAACTTTGGATAAAACTATAAAAACAGGAGGTTTAAGTATTTAGATAAGTTGCACTTACATTTGTTCTTGCACCTTTGTTTTGCTACTAACTCCCTTTTGTGTAAGAAAAGTGGCATTTGGATTTAGTTTGCACATATTGCAAATCTATTTGAAAATAGATAAAAAGTATAGTTCTCTCGCTTAGTCAATTGTTTTTTGCTAACTATGTTTGTCTAAGTGTTAGGGATCATCTCAAAGGGAGTAAAAAAGAAGTGAAGTAGTTTGGCTCAAAAGAGCCAAACTTGGGCCAAGCTAGGCTTCACCGAACATGTTCGGTGGTAGCCTGGTCAACTGGTCGCTCTCAGGTTTTGGTTGGGCTCATTGGCTAAAAATCACCGGATAGTTCGGTGTGCACCGGACATGTCCGGTGTGCCAGGCGGCCAATGGCTCCACAGACGACGCAACGGTCGGCTCGACAGCCACATCAGCACGCCAACGATGGGAGGGAGTCGTCGGACTGTCCGATACGCTATCGATAGTCTGGTAGCCATCCAAAAAGGAAGGTAGCCAATCACTTGATCTGGTGATCGCCCGCCGAGAGAAGTCAATCTTCAGTTTCCAAAGGATGGCAGTCCAAGTGCCTCAATCCGCTAGGACACCTGGTTCTTTTTAATTCGATTCTCGATGGGCAAATAAACTACATCATGGATGCGATGAGGATCCATGCTGTTGAGAAACGTCAGGGGTTCCTGTGGACCGGTTCTGATCAGGCTACGAGTGCCAAATGCTTAGTGCCTTGGGACATGGTTTGCTCCCAGCTCCGACAGGTGGCCCTCCCCCTCTACCGGGCCATTACAAGCTGCAAAGTTGGCAATGGGCGTTGCACCCCCTTTTGGTTGTATGCATGGTGTGCAAGCGATGACCTGGCGAATTTGTTCCCTGCCATCTTCTTCCACGCTCGCATAAAAGGCATCAGTGTCCACGACCTTCTCGGGCAATGCACTGCACTCGTCTCTCCGAGGACATCTCTCTCCAAACGCGGGTTGATCTGTCCTCTCTGCAAAATCTGTTGCCAGGGGTCCTGCTCACCAACGCCCCTGATGTGTGACACTGCTCTACTGTGGACCATGCCAGACGTCTTCAAGCGAAGACTTTCTACTTATGGCTGTCGGCTGGGAATGCCTCCCCCAGCCCTTGACAAGCTTTGTTTGGGATAGCTATGCACCCCCGCGAAACGAGAGTTAAACACTGAGAAGGATGGCTGGTAAGAAAAAGAAATGGTTGTCGTCTTCCTCCTATAGCAACGCGGCCCTGCATCTTCGTGGGCCGCCTTCTCCGCGCGAGCGCGTCGTCCGGCTTGGCTCGCTTGCGGTGGAATGTCCTGCTCAAGTTGGAAGCCCTCTGAGTTCGGCCCAGTCTTCCGCGCGGTCATCGCTACGCGACGTGGTAAAGTCTTCTTGTGCCGTGTTAGGGTTCCCGTCGGATTTCGTTGGCTCGCACTCTTTCCCGCATCTTGCTTCCTCGCTCTCGTGACTTTGGTCGCTGCCGTCGTCGTTTCGTGCTAGCTTCTGCGGTGGGTGGTTTGAATCCCCGATTCGTCCCCCGCTTGTGGACGAGGAGTGGCCGGCTTTGTCTTGCGCGGTGTCGGTGTCAAAGATGGATCCGAAGGGGCGAAACCTTAACTGGGACCGGTGGAATCAGAAAGATGCTCCTCAAGGTTCCCAATCGTGGAACAAGATCCGGAATCCCAGCTGGAGATTGAAGCCGATTCTGGGCAAATCGGATGTCAAGGAAGACATTGTCGCTTCGTCTGCTGGCGAGGGAGGTCACACAGGTATCCTCAAAACCCCTCCCGCGGCTCCGAAAAAAGAGATTGAGGTTGTGCGTCGTCCTTTCTGTCAAAAATGTGGAGTTGATGGCCACCATGCTAGAGATTGTTTTAGGTCCTTGTGGTGTGACATCTGTCACAAAGAAACCCACATGACTGCTCGCTGTGTGTTGCCTAAACAGAACAAACCTTGTATGCCGATTGTGGGTATGGTGGCTGATGGATTAGGGTTTTACTCTTCCCATTTTGCGAAACCCCTGTCCAGAAAACCTAAAAGAAGTTTCATCGGTTTGGTGACTGTTTTGGAGGGTTTGATTTCTGCTGAAGATCTTGAGAAAGACTTCGGGTTTCACTTTCCCTGGGGCAAAACTTGGAAAGCCACCAAGTGTCATGTCGGGTTCCTTATGCAATTTCCTTCTCAAGAGAAGCTTGACGAGATGATTAATTTCCCTAAACTCAAAATGAAAATGTCGGGAGCTAAAATTTCTGTTTCTCATTAGAGTTCTCAAGCCAAACCTAAGTCTAAACTGCATGCAGTGTGGGTTGTGGCCAAAAATGTGCCAGAGGAACTGCAAAATTATCAGGCTATATGTGAATTAGGTTCTACAATAGGGACTGTCGAAGAAGTGGATATCCTATCTTTAGATGCTAAGGATATGGTTAGATTCAAAGTCCATGTCAAGAGTGTCGCTATGATTCCTCCTATCATTGAGGTGGGGGTTAAACCTTTCCTTTATGACATTTTCTTTAAGATTGATGATATCACTGAGGAGGGTTGGAATGATGATTCTATTAACCTCGGTAAAAGAGCTTCAGTGGATAGGCAAGGGCTGGATGACCCTACTTGTGAAAAAACTGGCAAAAAGCCAGGAATGTGGGAGACAAATTTCTCAAGGAAGAACTGGGATTGGAAAATGTTGGTGAGATGTCCTCCCATGGCAAATCTGCTTTTCAGAAAATGGACTTGGGGACGGTGAATGAGGACTTAAATCCAATCTCTGAAGATCCTACAAATGAGGATGAAGAATTTCATGAAAGTGAAGATGATCTTTTAAGTTCTCAAGATTTGGAAGAATTTGCTAAAGATGATGAGGGAGTCATCCCTTCTTCTCAAGGGAAAACCAACAAGTCTCCTGTGGGTAACCAAAAAGAAGGTTCTGGTAAAATAGAGTCTGGAAAACATGTTGTTGGTATGGAAGTTGATCATAGTGATGGCATAAGAAGGAGCAACAGACTTGAAGCTAATGATGACATGAAGATTGTAGATAAAGCGACAACGAGAGCTATGGCTAAGGATGCCTTCCTGACCAAAGGTATGATTGCTAATCCTTTTTCTATCCTTAATACTAATAATCCTGTGCTTTTGTCTATTGCTTCGGAGTTAGACATAGAATTAGGAAATTCTTTGGATGAATCGATATCAAACCTAGAATTAATTAAATCCTCCGAACTGTCTAGAAATACTTTGGTTTATAGGGCTGCTGGCAATCATTTTGAACATATTTCTCAAAAAGGTTCTGATTCTTAGATGGATAAATCTACTCAAGATGTTAAGGAAAATAATCATTTGAATGAAGTGGAGGATGTTATGATATTGAGAAAGGGTAGAAAAATTCAGTATAGAAAAAACTCAGTCAAGAAAAAGAAGAAAAAAATCTTCTGCTAAAGTCAGATATGCTTTTGATAAAGGGAAAAATATCCCTTCAGTCCCCAACCCTAACTATTCAGAATGATAGGTCTCATTTGGAATTGTCAAGGGTTAGGCAAAGGAATAAAAGTTGAATTCTTAAAAGAGTTAATTAGAAAGGAGAGAATTAATTTTATTGGGATCTAAGAGACTAATAAAAAAATCCTTTGAAGATTCTTGGTTGAATTCTATTAGCAGTAATAGAAATTTTGCCTGGTTCTGGTCTCCAGCCAAAGGAGATCTGGTGGTTTGCTTGTTGGTTTTGATGCTGATGTTTTTGATATCAGACAAGTTGAGAAAGGGGATTTTATGATTAGGGTTCTCCTGGTTCATAAAGGAAGTGGTTGTGTGTGGAATTTTATTAATGTTTATGGTGCTGCTCAGAATGATCACAAGCGTAATTTTTTGACTGAGTTGGCATCCTTCTGTTCAAATTGCAATTTTCCTATGTTGATAGGAGGCGATTTCAATATTCTAAGGAAAGAATCTGAAAAGAACAAACCTGGGGGAACGAATTGTTGGAGCTCTCTGTTCAATTCTATCATTGATATTCATAGTTTGATTGAACTTGGTTTGAGTGGAAGAATGTATACCTGGTCAAATAATAGGGACCCTCCCACTTTTGAAAAACTGGATAGATTTCTGGCTAGCCCAGAATGGGTCCTTCATTTCAAAAATGTGGTGGTAACTGGTCTTGACAGAACTTTATCAGATCATGTCCCTCTTTGTCTTAAAACTGATTCCCGCGTATCTATTAAAAGAGACTTCAGATATGAGTTGTGCTAGAAATTTCGTTCGGATTTCAAAGATATTGTTTGGAATAGTTGGTCTCTTCCGGTTAGAAGTCGTTCTAACATTGATATTTGGAAAGAAAAAAATTAAAAGGCTGAAAAAAAACGTTGAAGGGGTGGAATATTAATGTTGAAGGCAGATACTCTAAGCTTAAAAAAGAGTTAAGTCAAAAAATTGATTTATGGATAAAAAAGCGAAAGTATTGGTATTTCTCACGCGGAAAGACTTGAAAAATTAGATTTGGAGTGGAACTTAAAGAATTTGATGATTGAAGAGTGTTGTAAAAGAAAACAGATGGCGAGAGAAAAATTTATTAATGAGGGTGATGAAAACTCCAGATATTTTCATCTTATTGCCAAGGGTAAAAAAAGAAGAGTTAAAATTCTTTCCTTAGTTCATGAGGAAAATATTGTTATTGCTGATAATGAGATCAATAAAGTGGCTACTGATTTCTACAAGGAGTTATTTGGTCCTTCTTCTGTGTTGAGCATTAATATGTCTAATTTTCATATGAATAGTCTTAGTGAGGAGGATCGTATTTTTCTCACTGCTCCTTTATCCATTGAGGAAATTAAATTGGTTGTGTTTAATTTAAACCATAATAGTGCCCCAGGCCCTGATGGTATACCTGCTGAATTTTTTCAAGATTTTTGGGATCTCATCCATATTGAGTTGTGGAACTTATTCAAAGACTTATATGATGGGGTGCTTGACATTAAAAGACTTAACTTCGGTCTTGTGACTCTGATCCCTAAAGTTGATAATCCTACTGATATGCGGAATTTTAGACCGATTTGTCTATTGAATGTCTGTTATAAAATCATTACTAAAGTTCTGACGAATAGACTTGCCTCTTGTATCACTAAAGTGATGATTAGTATGCAACAATATGGTTTTATTAAAGGGAGATATATTATGGATGGTGTGGTTTCTTTAAACGAAATTCTTCATGAAGTGAAGAAAAAAAAGCAAAGTGGAGTGATTCTTAAGATTGACTTTGAAAAAGCTTATGATAAAGTTAACTAGCAATTTTTGTATTGCATGATGCAAAAAGGTTTTGGTGACATTTGGTGTGATTGAGTTATGAAGACTGTCAGAGGGGGTAAAGTGGTGATTAAAACTAATGATTTAATTGGTCCATATTTTGCAACTCATAAAGGTGTTAGACAGGGTGACCCTTTTTCACCTCTTTTGTTTAATCTGGTTGCTGATGGTTTGGCTTGCATTATTCAACAAGCTCAGGAAAAAGGTTTGATTCATGGTCTGATTCCTCACATCATTCCAAATGGTTGCTGCTGTTTACAATACGCTGATGATACTATCTTCCTAATTCAAGATTGTTTGGAAGGAGCTAGAAATCTTAAATTTATCCTCTGTCTCTTTGAACATATGTCTGGGTTGAAAATTAATTTTCACAAAAGTGATTTTTTTTGCTTGGGGGAAGCTAAGGAGTTTACTGAATTGTATGCTGACATTTTCACTTGTCCTGTTGGTAGTATCCCAATGAAGTATCTTGGTGTTCCCATTGACAATAAAAAGGTCAGTAAATCACTTTGGTGTCCAATGCTGGAAAAAATGGACAAAAGACTTGTTGGTTGGAAAGGTAGATTCCTGAGTTTGGGAGGTAGATTGACTCTTCTGAACAGTTCACTTTTTAATGTTCCTTTGTATATGTTATCGATTTATCCGGCTCCTAAATCGGTTATTAGAAAGCTGGACTTGCTCAGGAAAAGGCTGCTTTGGCAAGGTGGCTCTCAAACAAAGAGAATGCATTTGGTTAACTGGAATACGGTTTGCTCCTCCAAAAGTTTAGGTGGTTTAGGTGTGTTGAATCTAAGTTCTATGAATGACGCTCTATTGACAAAATGGCTTTGGAATTTGGAAAATTCTAGTGGTTTATGGCAAAGTATAATTATTGGAAAATATATTAAGGGAAAACCCCTTATCTCAGTTAATCAAAGACAGACTGACTCTCAGTTTTGGAAAAAACTCTTAAGTCTCAGGGAGATTTTTTTAAGTATTGTAAGATGGTTGTTGGTAATGGTTGTCGAACTAGCTTTTGGAAAAATTTCTGGATTGGTGATGGGCCTCTTGCTGTGAAGTTTCCTATTCTGTTTGATCTGACTATAGATAAAGATATTACGGTTAATAAAGTTCTGTCTTCGAATTTTGATGTTCTTTCTTTCAGAAGAAGAATGACGGGCAATCTTCAGGGGTTTTATGATGATTTAGTTGCTTTATGTTCTGATTATAATTTGTCAAATCAAGACGACAAACTTATTTGGAACTTGGGCAATAAAGGCTTCACTGTCAATTCTTTATATAAGAAAAATTCGATGGATCAGATCAAGGTGCCTTACAGATTTCTGTGGAAGTCAAAGTTACCATAGAAAATTAAAGTTTTCTTATGGTTGGTGATAAGAAATAAAATTCTTACAAAAGACAACCTGAAAAAAAGAAATTGGAAGGGATCTGATGAATGCTGTTTTTGTGGTGGCATGGAATTGATTGATCATTTATTTTTTAAATGCTCTGTTGCCAGATTTGTTTGGAGAGTGGTTCAAATTGCTCTTAATTTGGATTACATTCCAAAAAAATATTGAAGAAATATGTGATAGCTGGATGAAAAATCCTAAAAACAAAATTTCAAACTTATTGATATTTGGCTGTGGTGCTATGTTTTGGGCTATTTGGAGAACCAGAAATGATTGGTTTTTTGGTGAAAAAATTTTGATTGACCCTGCTAACATAATATTTCTTTGCTGCTTTTGGTTGGATTCTTGAGCCATTTGACAGAAAGAGAAGGAAAAAAAGATGGTGGTCCAAGGAAGCCAACTCATCTGAAAGATAATAAGTGAAGCGATGAGCAGGGCCTCACTACCGGAATTCGGCTCTTTGCCGAGTGCCGGCGGCTTTGCCAAGTGCTTTTTATCGGGCACTCGGCAAAGTCGACTTTGCCGAGGGCCGCACTCGGCAGAGTCCTGCGCTCGGTAAAGATCTTGTTTACCGAGTGCAGGGCACTCGGCACAGCCAAGCACTCGGCAAAGACTGTTTTGCCGAGCGTCAAGCACTCGGCAAATATGGCTCTCGGCAAAGGGCCGTTAGCGGCCGTCTACAACTGACGGCCGTCAGTCTTTGCCGAGTGTCAAATATCTGGCACTCGGCAAAGAGAGTCTTTGCCGAGTGTCCTATGTAGACACTCGGCAAAGCATATTTTTATTTTTTTAATTTTGGTCACCAAACTTTTTGTGGTATGTTCCTACACTATGTAGACCTACATGTACCATTTTGGGACGATTATAACAGTGTTTTCTATAGCTAGTACATTTAGTTTGTTTATTTGAATTTCTTCGGAAAATTCAGATTTGAACTGCAGGTCACTCGAAACTTGGAAAACCGTGCATGCAAAAATGATATCCATACTACTTAGCACAAGTTACGACCGATTTCAGGAGCGGACCGGAAACTTCGAGCAACATGCTCACTCAACATGACCGTAAACTTTCCATCTAGGTGTTTAAAAAATTATATAAAACAGAAACAAAGTCAGAAAATCATGAAACCTGTCCACGTGTCATGATATCATATGTAGAGGCTATGATAAAAATTTGAAAAAGTTTCGAGAAAGCTGTAACGCACTATGTGTACAAACCTAAGAGATCCACATTGAAACTCTATGATTTCATGTGTGGTTCTCTTAGGTTTCTACACATAATGTCTCACAACTTTCTCCAAACATTCTAAATTTTTTATCACATACTCTACATATGATATTATGACATGTGGACAAGTTTCATGATTTTCTAAGTTTGTTTGCGTTTTATAAATTTTTTAAACAGCTGTGTGGCAAGTTCACGGCCATGTTGAGTTAGCATGGTGCTCGAAGTTTCCGGTCCGATCCTGAAATCGGTCGTAACTTGTGCTAAGTAGAATGGATATTATTTTTGCATGCATAGTTTTCCAAGTTTCGAGAGACCTGCAGTTCAAATGTGAGTTTTTCAAAGAAATTCAAATAAAAAAACTAAATGTATTAGCTATAGAAAACACTGTTCTAATTATCTCAAAATGGTACATGTAGGTCTATATAGTGTAGGAACATACCACAAAAAATTTGGTAGGGAAAATAAAAAAAATTAAAAAGTATTTTGCCGAGTGTCCACAAACGACACTCGGCAAAGCATGCTTTGCCGAGTGTCAGCGGGGCGACACTCGACAAAGGTTTGTAAAAGATTCTTTGCCGAGTGTCATCCAGCTGGCACTCGACAACGAACGCTTTGCCGAGTGCCAGCGATCTGGCACTCGGCAAAGAATATTTTAATATTTTTAAAAAATCTTTGCCGAGTGCCAGATCGCGGGCACTCGGCAAAGTCAGGAAATAAACAACCGGCCGTTCTTCTTTCTCCTTTCTCTTCTCTCACGCTCTCTTCTTTCTCTTTTTTCCCCGCCGCCGCGACGTCTCCCGCCGCCACGCCCTCTGCCCGCCGCCGCGCCGTCTCCCGCCGCCGCCCCGTCACGCCGGCACGCCTCTCGCCGCGCCGGGCCCTCCCGCCGCCGCGCCGGCTGCCCCTCCCCACGCCGGCACGCCGCGGCCCCCCGCCCCACTCAGGCGCCCGCCCGCCTGCTCGCCGCGGCGGCCACTCGCCGCGTCGGGCCCCCTCCCCACGGCCGTGCCCGCCACGCCCGCCGCACACGCCTCGCCACACCGTCGCGAGCACCGTCGCGAGCACCATCGCGAGCACCGTCGTTAGCATTTTTGTTAGGTATGTTAGTTTTGTTGCTATAATTAGTTGTTTGTTAGTTTTGTTAGCATTTTTGGTAGGTATGAATATCGTGAATATGAATGTGATAAAAGTGAATTTGATCGGATGTGATGAATGTGAGTTGAATATGCAGGTTTTAGTATCCTCCCCGTGCAGGGGAGGTGCTGTCAAAATTTATACTTAGTTATTTAGTAGTTAGTGGGTAGTATTAGGTGGTTAGTATTTAGTCGATTGTGGTTATACTTATAGTTATCTATCTAGTTATTAGTGGGTTGTGGTTAAGCAATAACTATCCATAGTGGACATTGAATATTTAATTCGTGTTTCAAATACTTGTGTTAACATACTTGTGATTCTTTTTTACAGAGAAGATACTTGTCTTCCTAGCCGCTGCGGGTCTGCCTGCACCGCGTCGCGTCGCCACTGCACCGACCCGCCACAGCCCCACTAGCCTGACTCCACCGCCACCCTAGGTATAACCTCTATTTCCGCATCATGGTCGTAGATCACGTAACCCAGTTAGGCGTCTCCCGTTCGAAAGAGATTCAGTGTAGATATGCAGATCTTTGCATATCTACAAATGTATCAGTTTCGAATTGTCCACGTTTTTTGGACAGCCCGCGGTTGCGTAGATGGTGTTAGTTTCATGCTCTACTCCGGTCCGAGATAGAGTTTCGGCGTCACCTCCCTGTTGTTCTCCGGACAGTACACTCTCCCTGCCAGGACGTGTATCCGGAGAACAGTGGGGAGGTGCTACCGAAATTCTATCTCGGATCGGAGTAGAGCATGGAAACTAACTCCATCTACGCAACCGCGGGTGGGATTAGGACCTATCATCACCTATTAGAAGGTAGGAACGTAGTGTACATGCATTACATGTCTATATTAAACTATACTCAGTTATATTTGTTAGAGGATGGAGGACCGTGAGTGGATGTACACGGGCCGCGTTCGACGTAATGATGTCACCCCTGAATGGATTAGGAAGACCGATGCTTTCGTGGAACGGGCATATGGCGAAGCTGCTAAAGGAGCTAGCCTAGTCCCTTGTCCGTGCAGCAAATGTGACAACCGGAAAAGAAAACCAAAGAAGGCCATGGTAGAACATATTTGGAAGAATGGATTTACGCCGGACTATACTCGGTGGATCTTCCATGGTGAAGCGCATCGCACGAGAGAGGAGGTGGTGAGACAACGCGTCGAGGATTACGATACTGATGCCGGGGTAGGAGACATGTTGAACGACTATCACGAGGCACAGTTCGCCGAAGGACGTACGGAGGACGAGCCAGAGGCGACCACAAAGGCATTCTACGACATGTTTGACGCGGCACAGAAACCCCTTCACGGCAAGACAAAGGTTTCTCAACTGGATGCCATTGGGCGTATAATGGCGTTCAAGTCGCAGTATAGCATGAGTCGAGACGCATTCGATGGTTTGTTGACAGTTATTGGCAGCCTGCTTTCGGAGGATCACGTTCTGCCAAAGAGCATGTACGAAGCACAGAAACTCCTTCGTGCACTCAAGATGACGTATGAGCAGATACATGCTTGTCCGAAGGGCTGCGTCCTATTTAGGAAAGAACACATTGAGGCAAAGTACTGTCCGAAGTGTAAATCATCTAGGTTCATGGAGGTAGACTCTGGTGATGGACAGAAGAGGCAGCTCGACATCCCCGTGATAATCCTACGCCACCTTTCGTTCATACCGAGGATCCAGCGTCTATACATGACAGAGGAATCCGCGAAACAGATGACATGGCACAAAAAAGGCAAACGATACAATCCTGACAAGATGGTTCACGCATCCGATGGTGAAGCATGGACCCACTTTGATGCCATTCACCATGAGAAAGCCAAAGAGGCTCGTAATGTTCATGTTGCGCTGGCCACAGATGGGTTCAATCCCTATGGAATGACCGCTGCCCCATACACATGTTGGCCCGTGTTCGTTATCCCCATCAATCTCCCCCCCGGCGTATGCTTTCAAAGACAGAACATATTCGTGTCGTTGATAATTCCTGGACATCCGGGGAATAAAATGGGCGTGTACATGGAGCCTTTGATTGATGAATTGGTCCGTGCTTGGGAGGAAGGGGTATGGACGTACGACCGAGCTACGAAGACAAACTTCAAAATGCATGTTTGGTACCAGTACTCCATGCATGACTTTCCGGCGTATGGGCTATTTTGCGCCTGGTGTGTTCACGGTAAGTTCCCATGCCCAGTTTGCAAGGAAGCTCTTGGTTCATTTGGTTGAAGAAGGGTGGCAAATATTCGTCATTCGATAAACATCGACAATTTCTCCCTCCTGACCATGCATTCCGACTAGACATCAAGAACTTTACGAAAGGTGTCGTGGTGATAGACCGCCCACCTGCAATGATGACTGGTGCCGAAGTTCGCGAACAGATAGATGGTCTCGTGGCCAACCCAGAAGGTGGTTTTGTGGGATATGGTGAGCAACATATGTGGACACATAAGTCGGGCTTGACTCGGCTCCCCTATTATGATGACCTGCTCCTTCCACACAACATTGACGTGATGCACACTGAAAAGAATGTCACCGAGGCACTTTGGGCGACAATTATGGAGATTCCTGATAAGTCAAAGGATAACGTAAAGGCAAGAGTGGATCTGGCAGAGTTATGTGATAGACCAAACCAAGAGATGAAGCCGCCTAGTGGTGGTAAGACATGGAGAAGGCCTAAGGCCGATTTCGTCCTGAGCAGGGCCCAGAGGAAGGAAGTACTACAATGGATCAAGATGTTAATGTTCCCTAATGGGTATGCAGCTAACCTTAGTAGGGGGTGAACTTATCTACTCTGCGAGTCTTAGGGATGAAGAGTCATGACTTCCACATATGGATTGAACGAATTCTTCCGGCGATGGTTCGAGGCTATGTCCCTGAGCATGTCTGGCTAGCGCTTGCAGAGTTGAGCTATTTCTTCCGCCAGCTTTGTGCAAAAGAGTTAGCTCGGACCATGATTGCAGACTTGGAAAGGATGGCACTCGTGTTACTGTGTAAGCTAGAGAAGATCTTTCCACCCGACTTCTTCAATCCGATGCAGCATTTGATTATTCATCTCCCGTATGAGGCACGAATGGGGGGGCTCGTGCAGGGACGTTGGTGCTATCCAATCGAGAGATGTCTAAAGAGTATCCGAAAGAAATGTAGAAATAAATGCAAAATCGAGGCTTCCATTGCAGAGGCATACATACTGGAGGAGGTGTCAAACTTCACAACAACTTACTATGGTGACAAACTGCCGAGCGTGCATAATCCACCCCCTCGTTACAATGATGGCAGCAATGAATCGAACCTCAGCATTTTTCGAGGGCAACTCGAAAGCGCGAGTGGTTCGACCACCAAGACCCTGAGACATGAAGAGTGGCACCATATCATGCTATATGTATTGACCAACCTTGAAGAGGTGACGCCATACATGGAGCAATTTCTTCATGAATTCTGGCGTCGATCAAGGGACCCAACTCCACAGGAATATGATACCCTTCTTAGAAAGGGTGCGGGAAATGGATTGCCCGATTTCGTTTCCTGGTTTAAACATAAGGTACGTGCTTAGTTTGTTATTCCAAGTTGCTCTTACGTGCGAATAATATAACAATCTAGCGTGTTTGAACTTGTAGGGCCAAAGAGAGCCGTCTATGAGTGCCGAGTTGAGACAAGTAGCCAATGGCTTTGCCTATAGGGTCAGGAAATTTTCTGGGTATGACGTCAATGGATACCGTTTTCGCATAACAAGCTACGACCAAAGTCGGCCCAATCGAAAAACCACGTGTTCTGGAGTCTTTACGCCCGGGCTTGACGAGGTCGAGTATTATGGAAGAATTGAAGAAATATATGAACTCAATTTTTATGGTTCCAAACCTCTTACTCCAGTGATATTCAAATGTCATTGGTTTGACCCTGAAGTTACGAGACGGACACATTCTAATCTTGGGATAGTCGAAATTCGACAGGATTCCACCTTAACAGGAGACGATGTCTATATTGTGGCCCAACAGGCCACACAAGTGTATTATCTTCCATATGCGTGCCAAACGAAACAACATCTTAAGGGTTGGGATGTTGTGTATAAGGTATCACCGCACGCTAAATTACCTGTTCCAAATGATGAAGATTATAACTTAGACCCGGACACATATGACGGAGAGTTCTTCCAAGAAGATGGGCTCGAAGGGCAATTTGAGATAGACTTAACCGAAGCGATCGGAATGGAAGTAGATATTGAAATGGTTGTTGATGACGAGGATGATGAGGTGCAAAATGAGAATGACTTAGAAATACTTGAAGGCAATGCCAATGACGAAATTGCGCCTTCAGATGATGTTGACTATGAAATGGTTGATAGTGATGATGACACTTATGATCCGGCTAACCCGGACACATATGAAGATTATTTTTAATCGATGTAATGCTATATTTCATTTATTTTGCATATGTTTCTAAATACATATTTTTTATCTGTGCTTAATTGTTTACTCTTAATTGCAGGTTGTTGGACAAAGATGGTGGGCGGTGGGACGAGGACGAGGAGGGGGAGGGGGAGGGGGAGGAGGAGCACCCGTAGGACGGAGGAGGAGGCGCAGCAGGACGACGCTGTACAACAGCAGGTGGAGCAGCAAGCCGCTGTCGATGCGGCACAGCAGGACGACGACGATGCGGCGCAGCAGGACGACGACGACGACGACGCCGCTCAGCAGGACGTCTCAGGTTCTGGCTCCTCAGGTTCGAGGAGTATCTACCTGCGAGGTCCCGCGAGCCTACCTAAGCGACCCATACTTCGTGACAGACGTCCGCTGATACGACCCGATGGAGAGAGGTAGGTAACTTTAGATGTTGTTGCTGCTTTTTCATATTATATGTTCAAATTAATAATAGAAACTAATACTTCATCTTAATCACTTCGACAGGTCTTGGATGGTTTTGGAGACTGCAGGGGGTCACGGCCGCAACCCCAATGGCATCCTCGACCTTCTATGCCGGGAACACTTCCCTGGACTTGTCGAGTATGCCGGAGTGACGAGCCCAGCATACACCTTCGACCACTACGCCGTCGCCCCCGATGCAGTAGTTCGGGACGGCAGACAATTCAACAACAAGGCGGAGCGGGTGAAGCAAGAGCTGTGGGTAAGTCTTCCTCGCACTATATTGTTTAATAAGTCGTATTTGTTGCATATTCTTGAAATAATGTATGGATACATCGTCTTTGTATGTAGGATTTCTTCAGGTGCGATGCTGGATACGAGGCCAGGGCGGATGTGGTGTCTACGACGTGCTGTAAGAAGCTCGTCGTGGACATGCACTACAAGGCACGCATCCAGGCCATCGTCACTTACCACGGCTCTGTCCTTGGGGAGAAGGTGAACAAGAAGGATGCCCGAACCATGTCATTGACTGCGGACCAGTACTTGCAGGTAAATACAAAACTTTATTATTGGTACTAAATATGCTTATTCTTATCTTCTGATATGCGGTGTACTTATATTTTTTTAGATGATTCCTCATTGGTGCGCCGCGCATCCTGAGTGCTGGGAGAAGATGGTGCAGAGGTGGTGCTCGGCTGAGTGGGACGAGGCGCACAACGCTAGCCGGGAACGGCGTTTGCTGATGCAAGGTCCCTCCCACCATCAAGGCAGCCGTAGCCTGGGCAAATACGCGGAAGCATGGGTACGCGCTCTTTTTTATTTAGGTATATAACTTTCGATTAGACATGATTTCTAACCATATCGTTGGTTTTCTCGCAGTCGGCGGCACATGGTGGCGCGCCTTGCTCCACGTTCTCGGCATATGCCATGGCCCACAAGGGGAAGGCAACGTCTGACGTCACCTACAACCCGGATGATGGGCCCGAGGCGTACACCAACCCCGCCATCCACAGCCGACTCAGTGAGTACACCGCCATGGCCAAGGAGGTCCATGGGCCAGATTACGATCCAAGGACCGAGGACATCGACGGAGATGTCCTCATGAGGGTCGGAGGAGGCAAGAGGCATGGGCGGTACTGGATTGCCGACGGGGCAATCGACTCGTCCTCCACTCCCACTCTCTCTCAGGTGCGAGCAAGGAGCACGAGCGCGAGCCCAGCCATACGACCTCGGCAGGACACCTCACAGCATCGTATCCAGCAACTCCAGGTTATTCCTTATCTATTCATCGTTCATTGATTTTTATATATCTTCTCTTTGCATTATCGTAACATTAGGGCGAAATATTACAGACTCAGCTAGATGATGAGAGGAGGCAACGTGAGGAGCTGGAGAAGAGGATGGCGGAGATGTTCGCGTACATGCAGAGCCTTGGCGCCGCACAGGGTCATGCTCCACCACCTCCGTTGTTCCCTGCAGCTGACCCTACAGAGTTCACTACTCCTGTGAGTATCAAAATTTTAGTACTGCATGATATTTATTCATATGTTCTCACACATACAATCTCTTCTCTGTGCAGGGTCAATCGGCGGCGTCGAACAACCCTCATGCTTCGTCCAGCCCTTCGCCGAACCAGTCCAGATGCCCACCTCGTTAATGATCTGTTTTGTGATGATCCAGACTTACCTTTATGAGTGTTGGTGATGTTAGTTAAACTTTATCTTGTGAGATACTTGGTGATGTTAGTGATGACGCAGACTTATATCTGTTTTGTGATGATCCTTACTTATATTTGTGAGACTTTAGTGAGACTTTGTGATATATATGGTGTTGATGATAAATGTGTTCATTCTGTGATGTGATTGATATATAATGTGATGTGAATCATATATATCTTTTGTTTGTTTGGATGGAACAACAAAAGCAAATAAAAAAGGGACATTCTGGTCACTTTACCGAGTGTAACACTCGACAAAGGGGCGCTTTGCCGAGTGCTATGACCATGGCACTCGGCAAAGAAGGCAACCTGGGAACCGGTAAAGCCATCTTTGCCGAGTGCTGACAATGGCACTCGGCAAAGAAGGAAACCTGGGAACCGGCAAAGACATCTTTGCCGAGTGCCATTGCCAAGGCACTCGGCAAAGGGACTGGCAAAGGGGCCCACTGGAGGGTTCTTTGCCGAGTACCTGTCCAACAGACACTCAGCAAAGAAGCCTCCTTTGTCGAGTGCCTACTAGAGCTCTCGGCACAGGGACTGGCAGTGGGGCCCACTGGGTCAGTCTTTGCCGAGGGCCTCTCGAGCAAACACTCGGCAACATTGACCTCTTTGTCGAGTGCCACAGACGGCACTCGGCAAAGGATCCGTCACCGTTACTTGGCGCCGTGACAGTGACTTTTCTTTGCCGAGTGCCATTTGGCGCTCGGCAAAGTCTTTGCCGAGTGCCCGACAAATAGTACTCGGCAAAGAGGCTGTTGCCGATGTACAGTTCACCGAGCGTTCTTTGCCGAGTGTAACACTCGGCAAAGCATTTGCCGAGTGTAAGATTGCCTTTGCCGTGTGTCTGAGACACACGGCAAAGGAGCTGATTCCGGTAGTGCCTTCGGGTGGTGTCCGAGGTATCGTCGTATTACTGGCTGAAGTCTTCGGTTTGGCTCTTGCTGCTTCTTTTGGTGATTAGCGCAGCCCAAGTACTTTTGGAAAAACCATGTTAGTGGGTTTGTTAAAACTGGGAGTTGTTAGCTGGGTTGCTACTTTTGGCCTTTATCTATTGTAAATAAGCATGGCTTAAAAACTGTGGTGCTGTTTGGACGGTGGTTAGTGGAGTCTGATTTCTGCATTTATTGATAGATTGTAGAAGTTAGTTCCACTAGTTTATCTTTCTGGTGTTGGATCTTTCCCCAGCGTGCTGGTTTGTAATGAACGTGTTCCTATTTCCTAATAAAATAGGGGGCTATGCCCCTTCGTAAAAAAAAGCTATGCACCCGCGCAGGTGAAGTTCTTTGCATGGCGGCGTCGCTCGACAAACTTCAGAGCCGCGTCAACCTGGCCGGCTGGCCGTCCCTGACGATAGTTGCGAGGTGTGCTCAACTAGCTCTGAGTCAATGTCGCAGATCTTCTTCGGTGACTTCGACTTCTGGCAACAATCGGCGTCAGCATCAACCCCAACCCCTACTCCACCGACCTGCATCGCCTCCCAGCTCCCACGCCCGCTAATCTCCACCAGGACGCCTTCCCCACCATCGTCACCCTCCCTGCTGGCACCTATGGAAACGTCACAACAACCTTGTTTTTCGAGGTGAATTGGTCTTCGGTAGTTGCTACCCTCCGTGCTTGCCTTACGAATGACCGCCTCTGGGCATACCGTCTATAGAACAATGAGTCTGCACAAGTGATCACTTGGTGCGAATGTCTTTCTCACGTCCTCTCCTCCTTGCACAAGAATAAAATTGAAGGGCTAAAAATTAGTCCATAGAAATTAAATACCCTTTAAATTTTAAGACTTTTGTATCTACCTCTAGCTTAATGATGGGTTCCAAGTAGTATCTCTAAGTCCTAGATTTAATTCCTCTCGAGGTTGAGCACTTCAAAGTGAATAGTTGACATCGTCCAATTAATAATAAGGGCAAGGTTTGAGGATTTTTTTGCTAGGACCATTGTTTTAGTCCCCGACTGAGTTTTTTTAGACTATTGTAGCTATTAAAACATTCGATTTTATTTATCTCTCTAAACAAATTTTGGCTAACATAGCACCATATCAATCATTCTATATGATATTAAATCAGCCGTGAAAAAAGTAAATAAGGCTTTCTTGATAGTTTAAAGAGATTAGTTGACCTTGTAGAAAACTATAGAGATATTTTTTATAAAAAAATAATTTATTTTAACTTAAAACATAAAATCAATTTCTTACTTTACTAAAAGCATGCCTATATGTTTATGCGCTAGACATCATAATATCTCTACTACTAATGAAGAACCTAAGAGGTAGGCTGCCTCGTGTGGTTCTGCTCACCCCGACCTTTACAAGTGGGCCCTCATGTCAGTGTCTCTCTCGTGCGCAGCGCTCTACTTGACTGCTGAAAGGAAAAAGTGTCCTTGGGCCATTTTCTAGTTGTTTTGGTGATTAAATGCTCAACACATCACTTTGAACTAACATTCTCCATATGAGCATGAGCATAGATTTAGATCAAGCAAATTGGAGATGAGAAGTCTAAATGAGTTGGATTAGAAGACTAAAAAGTGCAACTTTGGGTAAAACTACAAAAATAGGAGTTTTAAGTATTTAGATAAGTTGCAGTTACATTATACAGTGGTTCTTGCACCTTTGTTTTGCTACTAACTCTTTTGTGCAAGAAAAGTGACATTAGGACTTGGTTTGCACATATTGCAAATCTTTTTGAAAAGAGATAAAAAAGTATGGTTCTCTCACTTAGTCAATTGTTTTTTTGTTAACTATGTTTGTCTAAGTGATAGGAATCATCTCAATGGGAGTCAAAAAGAACTGAAGTAGTTTAGCTAAAAAGAGCCAAACTTGGGCCAGGCTGGGCTCCACCGAACAGTCCGATGTGCACCGTGAAAGGGAAATAGGGTCAAACCTTTTTCCTAAATGATTTTGGTGGTTGAAATGTCCAACACAAATAATTGGACTAACTAGTTTGCTCTAGATTATATGTTCTACAGGTGCTAAAGGTTCAACACAAACCAATAAAAAGATCAAAGTTAGGGTTCAAAAGAAAGGAGCAAAATAAACCGAAAAGAACCCTGGTCTGGCGCACCGGACAGTGTCTGGTGCCCTAGGGACCGTACAGGCTGAACTCTTCACCTTCGGGTTTCTGGAGAGCCGCTCCGTTATAATTCACCGGACTGTCCGGTGGGTCACCGGACTGTCTGATATGCCAGCGGAGCAACGGCTCAGAAGCGCAACGGTCGACTTCAATGGTCGCCTGCAGCGTGAACAGTGCGCGGACAGTTCACGCAGAGTCAGAGCAGCGCCAGAAGGTGCACCGGACAATGAACAGTGCCTATCTGGTGCGGCACCGGACTGTCCGGTGCCCCAAGATGTCAGCTCCAACGGTCGAAACCGTCAGAACCCTAACAGTTGGGTGACGTGGCTGGCGCACCGAACAGTGTCCGATGGTGCACCGGACTGTCCGGTGCGCCCATCGACAGCAGCCTTCCCCAACGGTTGGTTTGGTGGTTGGGGCTATAAATACCCCCCAACCACCACCACTCCAAGTATCCAAGATTTTCAGACATCTCATTCAATACAAGAGCTAGTGCAATCAATACAAGACACAATTCAATAGAATCAAAGCCTCTCCAAGTTCCAAATCCACTTCAAATAAATAGTGACTAGAGAGAGAGTTTTGCTCATGTTCTTTGAGCTCTTGTTCTTGGATCGCTTTCTTCTTCCCCATTCTTGTTCTTCAAGCACTTGTAATCAAAGCAAGAGACACCAATTGTGTGGTGGTCCTTGTGGGGTCTAAGTGACCCATTTGATTAAGGAGAAAGCTCACTCGGTCTAAGCGACCGTTTGAGAGAGGAAAAGGGTTGAAAGAGACCCGATCTTTGTGACCACCTCAACGGGGACTAGGTTTGCAAGAACGGAACCTCGGTAAAACAAATCACCGTGTCACTCGCTTTATTTCTTGGTTGATTTGTTTTCGCCCTCTCTTTTGGACTTGATTTTATTTCTAACGCTAACCCCGGCTTGTAGTTGTGCTTAAAGTTTGTAAATTTCAGTTTCCGTCTATTCACCCCCCTCTAGGAAACTTTCAATTGGTATCAGAGCCTGGTACTTCATTAAGAGTCTAACCACTCGAAGTGATGTCGGGAGGATCCGCCAAGAAGGAGATAGAAACGGCCACAAGCCACGGGAAGGCTCCATCAAGGAAGTCCGGCGACAAACGAAGGGAGGAATCACCTCCCCACGTCAAGTCACACCGGAGTGGCGACAAGAAGAAGAAAATGAAGAAAGTGGTCTACTATGAGACTGACTCTTCGTCGCCATCCACCTCCGGCTCCGACACTCCATCCGTCACTTCTAAGCGCCATGAGCGCAAAAAGTTTAGTAAGATCCCCTTACGATATCCCCGCATTTCTAAACACACTCCTTTACTTTCTGTCCCATTAGGCAAACCACCGATTTTTGACAGTGAAGATTATTGTATGTGGAGTGATAAAATGAGGCATCATCTAACCTCACTCCACGCTAGCATTTGGGACATTGTTGAGTTTGGAGCGCAGGTACCATCCGTGGGGGATGAAGGCTACGACTCGAATGAGGTCGCTCAAATCCGGCACTTTGACTCCTAAGCCACCACTATACTCCTTGCCTCTCTATGTCGAGAGGAGTATAATAAGGTGCAAGGGTTGAAGAGTGCCAAGGAGATTTGGGATGTGCTAAAAACCGCGCATGAAGGGAATGAGGACCAAGATCACCAAGCAGGAGACGATCGAGGGGGAGCTCGATCGATTCATCCTCAACCAAGGAGAGGAGCCACAAGCCATGTATAACCGGCTCAAGACCTTGGTGAATCAAGTGCGCAACCTCGGGAGCACAAAATGGGATGACCATGAAATGGTCAAGGTTATTCTTAGATCACTTGTATTTCGTAATCCTACTCAAGTTCAATTAATACGTGGTGATCCTAGATATAAGCTAATGTCTCCCCAGGAGGTTATAGGAAAGTTTGTGAGCTTTGAGTTGATGATCAAAGGCTCCAAACAAATCGTCGAGCAAGACGACACCTTCACACCCGAGGTGCAACCCGTCGCATTTAAGGCGATGGAGGAGAAGAAAGAAGAGTCTACATCAAGTAGGCTCCCCATCGACACCTCTAAGCTCGACAACGAGGAAATGACGCTCATCATCAAGAGCTTCCGCCAAATCCTCAAGCAAAGGAGGGGGAAGGACTATAAACCCTGCTCCAAGAAAGTGTGCTACAAGTGTGGTAAGCCCGGACATTTCATTGCTAAATGTCCTATATCTAGTGATAGTGACAGGGGCGACGACAAGAAGGAAAGAAGGAAGGAAAAGAAAAAGTACTACAAGAAGAAGGGCGGTGATGCCCACGTGTGTCGGGAATGGGACTCTGACGTAAGTTCCACCGACTCCTCCTCCGACGAGGATGCCACCAACATCGCCGTCACCAAAGGCCTCCTCTTCCCCAACGTCGTCCACAAGTGCCTCATGGCAAAGGATGACAAAAAGAAGAAGGTAAAATCTAGAGCCTCCACTAAATATACGACATCTAGTGATGAGGGTAGCTCTAGTGTTTGCCAACTTAAACATGCAACAAAAAGAAAAATTGAATGAATTGATAGGTGCCATTCATGAGAAGGATGACCTCTTGGATAGCCAAGAGGAATTCCTTATTAAGAAAAATAAAAAGCATGTTAAGGTAAAAAATGCTTATGCTCAGGAAGTAGAAAGAAATGAAAATTTGACTAAGGAGCTTAGCATTTGCCATTGAAAGTCGCCTAGAGGGGGGTGAATAGGCAAATCTGAAATTTATAAAGTTTAAGCACAACTACAAGCCGGGGTTAGCATTAGAAATATAATTGAGTCCGAAAGAGAGAGAGAAAACAAATCACAAGCAAATAAGAGCGGATGACACGGTGATTTGTTTTACCGAGGTTCGGTTCTTGCAAACCTACTCCCCGTTGAGGTGGTCACAAAGACCGGGTCTCTTTCAACCCTTTCCCTCTCTCAAACGGTCAGCTAGACCGAGTGAGCTTCTCTTCTCAATCAAATGGGACACTAAGTCCCCACAAGGACCACCACACAATTGGTGTCTCTTGCCTTGATTACAATTGAGTTGGAAACAAGAAAGAAGGAAGAAGAAAAGTGATCCAAGCGCAAGAACTCAAATGAACACAATTGTCTCTCTCACTAGTCACTATTTGATTGGAATGATCTTTGGACTTGGGAGAGAATTTGATCTCTTTATTTATGTCTTTGAATGAAGTCTAGAGCTCTTGTATGAGGTTTGATAGCTAAAAACCTGGATACATTGAAGTGTGGTGGTTGGGGGGTATTTATAGCCCCAACCACCAAAAGAACCGTTGGTGAGGGATTCTGTCGTATGGCGCACCGGACAGTCCGGTGCGCCACCGGACACTGTCCGGTGCGCCAGCCATGTCACCAGGCCGTTAGGGTTCGACCATTGGAGCTTCTGACAAGTGGGCCACCGGACAGTCCGGTGGTACACCAGACAGGTCCTGTTCACTATCCGGTGCGCCATCTGCACCTGCTCTGACTTCTGCGCGCGTAGTCGTGCACTATAGCGTTTCACTATTGCGATGCAGACGATCGTTGGCGCTTGGAGCCGTTGCTCCGCTTGGCACACCGAACAGTCCGGTGCTACACCGGACAGTCCTATGAATTATAGCGGAGCAGTCTCCCCGAATTCTCGAAGGTGGCAAGTTTGGAGTGGAACTCTCTGGTGCACCGGACACTGTCCGATGGTGCACCGGACAGTCCGGTGCGCCAGACCAGGGCTACCTTTGGGTTGTCTTTTGCTCTTTTTATTTGAACCCTTTCTTGGACTTTTTATTGGTTTGTGTTGAACCTTTGGCACCTGTAAAACTTATAATCTAGAGCAAACTAGTTAGTTCAATTATTTGTGTTGAGCAATTCAACCACCAAAATCATTTAGGAAAAGGTGTGAGCCTATTTCCCTTTCAGCCATGACACTGTCTCCAACCTTAGAATTGAGAATACTAATTTAACTACTAATGTTGAGAAGTTAAGTGTTTGTGATGATTCAATTGTCAATCTTAAAAATGATAATACTAGTTTAATTGCTAAGATTAATAAATTGAATGAATCACTTTCTAGCCTTAAAATTGAAAATGACAAATTATTTTTTAAGGCTAAAGATTTAAATGTTTGCAATATCTCTATTTCCAATTTTAGAAATGAGAACGCCATTTTGCATGCTAAGATTGATGAATTAAAATCTTGCAAACCTTCTACATCTAGTGTTGATCATGTTTCTATTTGTACTAGATGTAGAGATGTTAATGTTGATGCTATTCATGATCACCTAGCTTTAATTAAAAAACAAAATGATCACATAGCTCAACTAACTGCTAAAATTAATGAGCATGAGATAGAGAATGAAAAATTTAAATTTGCTAGAAGCATGCTTTATAATGGGAGACGCCCTGACATTAAGGATGGCATTGGCTTCCAACAGGGAGACAATGTCAAGCTCAATGCCCCTAAAAGATTGTCTAATTTTGTTAAGGGCAAAGCTCCCATGGCTCAGGATAACGAAGATTACATTTTATATCCTGCTGGTTATCCCAAGCATAAGATTAGGAGAATTCATACTAGAAAGTCTCATTCTGTTTCCCATCATGCTTTTATGTATAAGAATGAGGCTTCTAGCTCTAGGCATTCTACCCATGTTAAAATGCTTAAAAAGAAATCTCCTGTTGCATCAAATAAGCCTAATGTTTCATTTAAGACTTTTGATGCTTCTTATGTTTTAACTAACAAATCAGGCAAAGTAGTTGCCAAATATGTTGGGGCCAAACACAAGGGAACAAAGACTTGTGTTTGGGTACCCAAGGTGCTTGTTTCTAATGTGAAAGGACCCAAGACCGTTTGGGTACCTAAGAATAAGGCCTAAACTTGTTTTGTAGGTTTATGCATCTAGGGGCTCAAGTTGGATAATTGATAGTGGGTGCACAAACCACATGAAAGGGGAGAAAAGAATGTTCTCCTCCTACGAGAAAAACGAAGATCCCCAAAGAGCTATCACATTCGGGGATGGAAATCAAGGTTTGGTCAAAGGACTTGGTAAAATTGCTATATCACATGACCATTCCATTTCCAATGTTTTTCTTGTAGATTCTTTAGATTATAACTTGCTTTCAGTTTCTCAATTATGCAAAATGGGTTACAACTGTCTTTTTACGGATATAGGTGTTACTGTCTTTAGAAGAAGTGATGATTCAGCAGCATTTAAGGGAGTATTAGAGGGTCAGCTATACTTAGTTGATTTTAATAGAGCTGAACTAGATACTTGCTTAATTGCTAAGACTAATATGGGTTGGCTCTGGCATCGCCGACTAGCCCATGTTGGGATGAAGAACCTTTACAAGCTTCTAAAGGGAGAACACATTTTGGGACTAACAAATGTTCATTTTGAGAAAGACAAGGTTTGTAGCACAAGTCAAGCAGGGAAGCAAGTTGGTACCCATCATCCACACAAAAATATCATGACAACAGACAAGCCACTGGAGTTACTCCACATGGATCTATTCGGCCCGATTGCCTACATAAGCATCGGCGGGAGTAAGTACTGTCTCGTAATTGTGGATGATTATTCTCGCTTCACTTGGGTATTCTTTTTGCAGGAAAAATCTCAGACCCAAGAGACCTTAAAGGGATTCTTGAGATGAGCTCAAAATGAGTTTGGATTAAGGATCAAGAAAATAAGAAGCGACAACGGGTCGGAGTTCAAGAACTCTCAAATTGAAGGCTTTCTTGAGGAAGAGGGCATCAAGCATGAGTTCTCTTCTCCCTACACACCTCAACAAAATGGTGTAGTGGAGAGGAAGAATAGAAATCTACTGGACATGGCGAGAACCATGCTTGATGAGTACAAGACTCCAGACCGGTTTTGGGCGGAAGCAATCAACACTGCTTGCTACTCCATCAACTGGCTCTACCTTCACCTAATCCTCAAGAAGACATCATATGAACTCCTCACCGGTAAAAAGCCAAATGTTTCATATTTTAGAGTCTTTGGTAGCAAATGCTTTATTCTTGTTAAAAGAGGTAGAAAATCCAAATTTGCTCCTAAGGCTGTAGAAGGCTTTTTACTTGGTTATGACTCAAACACAAGGGCATATAGAGTCTTCAACAAATCCACTGGGTTAGTTGAGGTTTCTTGTGACATTGTTTTTGATGAGACTAATGGCTCCCAAGTGGAGCAAGTTGATCTTGATGAGCTCGATGATGGAGGCTCCATGCGTCGCGCTAAGGAACATGTCCATTGGGGATGTGTGTCCTAAGGAATCCAAAGAGCCCACTCAAGCTTAAGATCAATCGTCATCTTCCATGCAAGCATCTCCACCAACCCAAGATGAGGATCAAGCTCAAGACAATGAAGAAGAAGATCAAGACAATGAGCCACCTCAAGAGGAGGACAATGATCAAGGAGGAGATGACAATGACCAAGACAAGGAAGATGATCAAGAAGAATAGGGTCAAATACCGCCACACCCAAGAGTCCACCAAGCGATTCAAAGAGATCACCCCGTGAACTCCATCCTCGGCGATATTCATAAGGGGGTGACCACTCGATCTCGTGTCACTCATTTTTGTGAACATTACTCTTTTGTGTCTTCTATTGAGCCATACAGGGTGGAAGACGCATTAAGGGATTCGGATTGGGTGTTGGCAATGCAAGAGGAGCTCAACAACTTCACAAGGAATGAGGTATGGCATTTAGTTCCATGTCCTAATCAAAGTGTTGTAGGAACCAAGTGGGTTTTCTGCAACAAACAAGATGAGCATGGTGTGGTGACAAGGAACAAAGCCCGACTTGTGGCCAAGGGATATTCACAAGTCGAAGGTTTGGATTTCGGTGAAACCTATGCACCCGTAGCTAGGCTTGAATCAATTCTCATATTACTTGCCTATGCTACTTACCATGGCTTTAAGCTCTATCAAATGGATGTGAAAAGTGCCTTCCTCAATGGACCAATCAAGGAAGAGGTCTATGTTGAGCAACCTCCCGGATTTGAAGATAGTGAGTACCCTAACCATGTGTATAAACTCTCAAAGGCGCTTTATGGGCTCAAGCAAGCCCCAAGAGCATGGTATGAATGCCTGCGAGATTTCCTTATCACTAATGGCTTCAAAGTCGGTAAAGCCGATCCTACACTCTTTACTAAAACTATTGCAAATGATTTGTTTGTATGCCAAATTTATGTTGATGATATCATATTTGGGTCTACTAACAAATCTACTTGTGAAGAGTTTAGTAGGATAATGATTCAAAAATTCGAGATGTCTATGATGGGGGAGTTGAAGTATTTCCTAGGATTTCAAGTGAAGCAACTCCAAGAGGGCACCTTCATCAGCCAAACCAAGTACATTCAAGATATACTTACCAAGTTTGGAATGAAGGATGCCAAGTCCATCAAGACACCCATGGGAACTAATGGGCATCTCGACCTCGACACGGGATCAAAAGGTATATCAGTCGATGATAGGTTCTCTACTCTACTTATGTGCATCTCGACCGAATATTATGCTTTCCGTATGCATGTGTGCAAGATTCCAAGCCGATCCTAAGGAAGTTCACCTTAGGGCCATGAAAAGAATCATGAGATATTTAGTTCAAACACCTAAGTTTGGTCTTTGGTACCCCAGGGGATCCACTTTTGATTTATTAGGTTATTCCGATGCTGATTGGGCAGTGTGTAAAATTGATAGGAAGAGCACATCAGGGACTTGTCAGTTTCTGGGGAGATCCCTGGTGTCTTGGGCTTCAAAGAAACAAAATTCAGTAGCTCTTTCTACCGCCAAAGCTGAGTATATTGCCGCAGGCCATTGTTGCGCGTAATTTCTTTGGGTGAGGAAAACCCTTAGGGACTATGGCTACAAATTTAGCAAAGTCCTTCTCCTATGTGATAATGAGAGTGCAATCCGCATAGCGGATAATCCCGTTGAACACAGCCGCACTAAGCACATAGCCATTCGGTATCACTTTTTGATAGATCACCAACAAAGGGGGATATTGAGATTGCTTATGTTAGCACCAAAGAACAATTAGCCGATATCTTTACCAAACCATTAGATGAGAAAACCTTTACCAAACTTAGAAATGAACTAAACATTCTTGATTCTCGGAACTTTGATTGATACTTTGCACAGATAGCTCATTTACGTACCTTTGATCATATCTCTTTTAATGCCTATGACTAATGTGTTTTCAAGAGAATTTCTACTAAGTCATAGATTGAATGGGAAATGGAGTCTTCGGCGAAGACAAGGCTTCCACTCCACTCTATCGGTGATATTTACCCTTCGCCGTCACTCCGCACCGCTCTCCACTTTGGTATAATCTTCACTCATATTCATTTGTACCATTGGGGAGAAAGCAAAAGGGCTCTCACAAGACTCCGTTTTTGGCGATTAATGCCAAAGGGGGAGAAATATAGCCCAAAGCAAAAGGACCACACCACCACCAATTTTAAAAGTTTCTTAAAAGAAGTTTTCAATTGGCATCTTAAGATGAATTTTTTTAATAGACATATTTCAAATTGGTATCTAAAATATTTGATCTTCTTTCAATTGGTAAAATCCTCTTGAACACTAAGAGGAGAATTTCATCCAGGGGGAGTTTTGTTAAGTCAAAGGAAAAACATTTGAAACAGGGGGAGAAAATTTCAAATCTCAAAAATGCTTCTCACAATCTTATTCATATACCTTTGACTATTTGCAAAAAGACTTTGAAAAGATTTTCCAAAAGAATTTGCAAAAACAAAACAAGTGGTGCAAGCATGGTCCAAAATGTTAAAAGAAAGAAAGCAATCCATGCATATCTAATAAAAGTATAAATTGGTTTAATTCCAAGTAACCTTTGCACTTACCTTATGCAAACTAGTTCAATTCTGCACTTATACATTTGCTTTGGTTTGTGTTGGCATCAATCACCAAAAAGGGGGAGATTGAAAGGGAAATAGGGTCAAACCTTTTCCTAAATGATTTTGGTGGCTGAAATGCCCAACACAAATAATTGGACTAACTAGTTTGCTCTAGATTATATGTTCTACAGGTGCTAAAGGTTCAACACAAACCAATAAAAAGATCAAAGTTAGGGTTCAAAAGAAAGGAGCAAAAGAAACCGAAGAGAACCCTGGTCTGGCGCACCGGACAGTGTTCGGTGCCCCAGGGACCGTACAGGCTGAACTCTTCACCTTTGGGTTTCTGGAGAGCCGCTCTGCTATAATTCACCGGTCTATCCGGTGGGTCACCGGACTGTCCGGTGTTCCAGCGGAGCAACGGCTCAGATGCGCAACGGTCGACTCTAACGGTAGCCTGCAGCATGAACAGTGCGCGGATAGTTCACGCAGAGTCAGAGCAACGCCAGAAGGCGCACCGGACAGTGAACAGTGCCTGTCTGATGCCCCAAGATGTCAGAGCTCCAACGGTCGAAACCGTCAGAACCCTAACGGTTGGGTGACGTGGCTGGCGCACCGGACTGTCCGGTGCGCCCATCGACAGCAACCTTCCTCAACGGTTGGTTTGGTGGTTGGGGCTATAAATACCCCCAACCACTACCACTCCAAGTATCCAAGTTTTTTAGACATCTCATTCAATACAAGAGCTAGTGCAATCAATACAAGACACAATTCAATAGAATCAAAGCCTCTCCAAGTCCCAAATCCACTTCAAATAAATAGTGACTAGAGAGAGAGTTTTGCTCGTGTTCTTTGAGCTCTTGTTCTTGGATCGCTTTCTTCTTCCCCATTCTTGTTCTTCAAGCGCTTGTAATCAAAGTAAGAGACACCAATTGTGTGGTGGTCCTTGTGGGGTCTAAGTGACCCATTTGATTAAGGAGAAAGCTCACTCAGTCTAAGTGACCATTTGAGAGAGGGAAAGGGTTGAAAGAGACCCGGTTTTTGTGACCACCTCAACGGGGACTAGGTTTGCAAGAACCAAACCTCGGTAAAACAAATCACCGTGTCACTCGCTTTATTTCTTGGTTGATTTGTTTTCGCCCTCTCTTTTGGACTCGATTTTATTTCTAATGCTAACCCCGGCTTGTAGTTGTGCTTAAAGTTTGTAAATTTTAGTTTCCGCCTATTCACCCCCCCTCTAGGCATCTTTCACACCGGACATATCCGGTGCTAGCCCGATGAACTGGCTGCTCTCGGGTTTTGGCTAGGCTCACTGGCTAAAAATCACTTAATAGTCCGGTATGCCAGGCGGCCAATGGCTCCGTAGACGACGCAACGGTCAGCTCGACAGCCACGTCAGCATGCCAACGATGGGAGGTGGGTCGCCGGAGTGTCCGGTGCCCATCTGTCACACCCGGTTTTAGAAGGCAAACCGAATGCGAACTATGTACGTGCCAGGATCAGCAATTCACGTACACAACAGTTACATAACTGGACATCATCACACAGTGCTAAAATAATGACATAAAAGAGGGTATAATAGTCGATTACATCATGATGTCCGAGACATCCACATAGTCTTTAACAATAACCAACGTGTGGAAAAGAAACGTAGATACACGGCCTACACAGGCAGCCGACTGCGGGTTTGCCGTAACCCACGCCTCGAACTCATCATACTCTTGAAACTCCTGGAAGTCCTCCTCCACGACTTCATCTTCACCTGAGCAGTGGTTGCAACGCGGGCAACCTAGGGGGGGTTTGGTGTGTAAAGCAAGGGTGAGTACACATCAACATACTCAGCAAAATGTCCCGTTTGGCTGTAGTGGACTAGCTTTATGTAGAGTGAAGCCAAGCAGTTGCTTTTAGTTGGTCAGGTTATTATTACTAGTAGAAAGCCAGGTTTTAGTATTAACCCAAGTTATTAACCCAATGTACCCTTTCCAAACGGAAAGAATACCACTTACCATTACCATAGGCATAACCAAAACCATCATCGTCGTCACCACCTGTAAACCATACATCTCTGATCAAGTATCTCTAATCAATGGAGCTCCCTTGGCCGCTCATAACCGCGAGCACGGCTGATATATCAGTTTCATAACACTCTGCAGAGGTTGCACACTTTACCCACAAGCCGTGATTCCCTCTTGCCTCGGGCCGATCAAACCCTTAAACACTACCAAGGTGAATAGGCAGGGTCTCACTATGTAGCCTTTACAAAGATTTCCTAGGCTGTAGCCGCCCGTTAGGTTTCTTAAATGCACCACACTTCTCCCCAAGGGGCGAACCAACCTTGGCAGAACGAGCCGCATACACCGAGCCCCATTAACGGCACGACGGCGAAGCGAACTACACCCCAGTTCCTCTAATTACTCATCTAAGGGCGTCCCACTCCACCCTCATGGTTGAACTATTTTCCCGAGCGATCATCCAACGAACCAGTCCTTACGGAGAGGCACTCGAGAAATAGCTCGAGCCCCCTTAAATGTCACAGTTCCATCATCATAATCAAAAGGGAAAATAGCGTATCATAGATAATCTCATCATGTTCATTGATTAATGTGAAGTGCTAGCATAAAGCTAAACCAAAATAACCCAACCAAAATAAGTAAACAAGGACAAGATAAACAAAAGCTAGTCAATCCTTAGGTATAAACTGTGTAAATGCGGGGAATGAATTATAAGATGTATAGGACATAGATGGGTCAAAGGACACTTGCGTTCACCAACCGACTGCTGCTCAGGGTCTTCACCAGCAACTCCTTCGGACTCCACCAACTGACCGTTATCTATACGAGTTTTAAACATACATTACACAAATTTAATACAAAAGAATAGTACACCAAACAATAGAATGTAGTAAATAAACAGACGTTCGACGCAGGGCTCACACCTACGACTAAGCGAGGAAGGGGAAGTAACGGTCGAGGCTACGGCCGACGAGCGATCACGTCACACGATTATAAATTAAAATACTCGTCTAAACAGAACGGTATTAATTTAGCCATCACGTTTAGCATAGGGTAAATTAAAAGGTAAAGGTAAATTATTAACAGAACGTCCATGTTTAATTATTATGAACAGATAAAGGTAAATTAAAAGGATTATCGCACGGCGAAACGCGCGACACAACGTTTAAATTGAATTAAGAAATAAACGACTCTTCGCGCGACAGAGCGCGCAACGAGACACTTGCATTAATTATAAAGAGACGTTTAGCGTCATGCGATGAAATGCACGACGACATACGCCATCTAAACTGAATTTAAAATGAAACGTCGCGTGACTGGACGCGCAACGCCACACATTAAATAATCTGAAATTAGGATGAATCGTCGCGCGACGTAGCGCACGACACAACACGTCAATAGAATCTGAAATCAACTAATTCGCTGCACGACGAAGCGCGTGACGCATCATGTTCATTAAACTAAATTTAAAAACTAATTAAGCCGAGATTCGATCGCCACGCGCGCTGGGGCTACGCGCGCGGGAATGCGTTCGGCGAGCAGCGAGGGGCCGCGCTGCCAGGGGCCGCGCCGGGGGCCGCGCCGAGGACCAAGCTGCCTGGGGTCAGGGGCCGCACGCCAGGGGCCACGTCGGGGGCCGAGGCCGCGCGCCGGGGCCGAGGGCCAGGCGGGGCCGCGCCACGCTAGGGGGCTGGGGGAGGGGGTGCCGCCGTGTGAGGGGGGTCGGGGGAGGGGGCCGCTACCGAGGGCCAAGGGAGGGGGCCGCGCCGCGCGCCAAGGGAGCCGCATGCGAGGGGGCGGGGGGAGGGGTCGCGTGCAGGAGAGAAGAAGGGGAGGGGAAGAGAGAGAGGGAGAGGGAGAGGGGAGCTCACCTCGGGGTTCAAATCCAGCAGTCACCGTCTCCAAAACCTAGGGCACCACGAGGAGAGAGAGAGGTGGAGAGGAGGTTGCTGTGTGGGAAAATCAAATGAGAGAAAAGGAGAGAAGGGAGGGGGGCGTGCATGGGGGAGAGGCAGGGCATCGGGGCACGCGGGCCAGAGCGGGCCGGCTGGGCCGGGCCGGGCTGGGCTGGGTCGTGGGCCGGGACAGAAGCCCACAACACATGTGACCACAGATCGGAATCCAAATCACAGAACGAGACTGAGCAAAACACGCGATTAAGCACGACATCAGACAAAGAAATATGATTCGGCATGATGCAACACCCATGGCAACTTAGGTTTTGTTTATATGTAATACGGACACTAGTCGCTACACCGCTTTGAAATTGGGAAGAAGGAGCGAAACGGGAAGAGAAAAGAGAGTAACACCTGAATTTGGTGAGTAAAAAGAAGAAAAAATTCTACCCCCAAATTCAGGGCGTTACAAACCTATCCCTCTTAAAAGAATCTTGCCCTTGAGATTCAATGTTGGCTAGCAAAGAGTTCAGGGTATTTGGCCATCAGATCATCTTCACGCTCCCAGGTTGCCTCTTCCTTAGAGTGGTGATCCCATCTGACCTTGCACATTCTGATTATTTTCCTCTGAGTGACACTGTCTGCAGTCTCAAGAATCTGCACTGGCTTCTCTATGTAGGTCAAATCCTCCTAGACCTCCAGACCTTCCACTGGCAACTGCTCTTCTGGCACACACAGACACTTCTTCAACTGAGACACATGGAAGACATCATGCACTGCGGACAAACCTTCTGGCAGACTGAGCTGATAGGCCACTTCTCCACGCTTTGCAAGAATCTGATACAGACCAACATAGCGGGGTGCTAGCTTGCCTTTGACTCCGAATCTTCTGACTCCTCTGATCGGTGATACTTTCAGGTAGACAAAATCTCCGACTTCGAAACTCAGCTCTCTCCTTCTTGTGTCTGCATAGCTACGCTGCCTTGATTGTGCTGTCTTCAAGTTCTCTCGAACCATCTTGATGTTCTCTTCAGCTTCAAGCAAAATGTCTAGCCCAAACACTTGCTTTTCTCCAGGTTGATCCCATTGCAACGAAGTTCTACAACTCCTTCCATAAAGCGCCTGAAATGGTGACATCTTCAAGCTGGCCTGGTAACTGTTGTTATAGGAGAATTCTGCATAAGGCAATCTCTTGTCCCATCCGGACTGATCTTGCAACGCACAAGCTCTCAACATATCTTTAAGGATTTGATTGGTTCTTTCAGTCTGACCGTCTATCTGCGGATGGTAGGCTGAACTGAAATTCAAATGTATACCCAAAGCTTCATGCAACTACTGCCAGAAATGAGAGGTGAACTGCGTTCCTCTATCTGACACTATCTTCTTTGGCACACCGTGAAGACAAACGATCCGGGACATGTACAACTCCACCAACACTGCACTGCTGTAGTTAGTCTTGACAGGTATGAAGTGGACTGACTTGGTTAAGCGGTCCACCACTACCCAAATGGAATCGTAGCCGGCACGAGTGTGAGGCAATCCGACTATGAAATCTGTCCCGATTTCATCCCATTTCCACTGAGGAATTCGCAATGGTTGCAATAGTCTAGCTGGCCTCTGATGCTCTACCTTGATCCTTTGACAACTATCACATATTGCCATGTGCTCTGCGATCTCCCTTTTCATTCCATACCACTAGAATTTCTTCTTCAGATCCTGATACATCTTCTCACTTCCAGGGTGTACAGAATAAGCTGACTCATGAGCTTCCTTGAGGATCAACTCCCGAATAGACTGGACATTAGGAACACACAAGCGGTTCTTGAACCATATCACACCTTCTGCATCTTCCCGAAAATCTTTGCCTCTGCCCTCTAGAATCAGCTGTCGGATTTCACTGATCTTCTCATCATTCTTTTGTGCTTCTTTGATTTCCCGCTCTAGGGTGGGCTCTAACTCGACTGTCACTCCTCGCATACTGTTCAAAAATCAGAGGCTCAACCTATCAAACTCTTTGGCCAACTCATAAGGCATTAGATGAGCGACCATCATATTGACCTGACTTTTCCTGCTCAAAGCGTCTGCCACTACGTTTGCTTTGCCTGGATGGTAATGAATCTCCAATTCATAGTCTTTGATCAACTCTAACCATCTTCTTTGCCTCATATTCAGCTCTGACTGAGTGAATATGTACTTTAAACTCTTGTGATCTGTGTAAACATCGCATTTCTGGCCATACAGATAGTGTCTCCATGTCTTCAGTACATGAACCACTGCTGCCAACTCTAGGTCATGGATTGGGTAATTCTTCTCATGAACCTTCAGCTGTCGGGGCAAGTAAGCCATGTAAGGAAAATAGACCCTGGGCCATTTAGCTTAATAGATTTTGGTGTTTGATGATCAACATAACCTATGGACTAATGTATTTCCCAAGTGTTTGTGTGTTGTAGTTCATAGGATGCGAAGTGGATTGGACTGAGGCTCTAAGGATGCAACACCTCAAAGAAGACATTATAAGACCCATATAATACATTACAAAGTCATATTGAAGACACTTTGTACATGCTAAGAGTCCAACACATCAAGAAGTAGAAGTGAGATACAAAGCTACAAAACAAAAGTGAAGTTGACAAAATTGAGAGGAAGGGCTGACTGAATTGGAAGTGTTTCACAAAATCAAATCTACTCAAACTGACATGGCTTGAACTCTGCGATGTAGACAATTTATAAGCTTTCCAAAAAGTCCAAGATCATCAAAATCGGAGTTCGGAGCTAAAGGTTATGCCCACAATACGAAGTCAGAATTGCTGAAAAAACTGCAGCTGTATATGGGATGTCCAGTGCACACCGGACTGTCCGGTGTGCCAAATTTGCTCAAACTGGTATGGCTTCAACTCTGGGATGTAGAGAATTTCATAAGTTTTCCAAAAAGTACAAGATCATCGAAATCAGAGTTCGGAGCTAAAAGTTATGGCCAAAATACGACAAGAGAACATGGGCTGTCCGGTGCACACCGGACCGTCCGGTGCGCCATGTCCGGTGCGCCATCTTCGGAAGCTCCAACAGCTACTTTTAACGGCTAGTACACGTGGCATGTCCGGTGCACCACCGGACAGTCCGGTGCACCTGTCCGGTGTGCCACAGAAAGCTGCAGAACTGCTTTCCAACGGCTATATTTGAGTTTGGGCCTATATATACTTCATCCAACCGGCCATTTGGAGGTGTGGGAGCCCAAGCAACATACCAAGGCATATAGTGCACATTTCCAAGAGCTCAAACACCCAAGTGCTTAATAGAATCACTCGGTGATTAGCGTAGGTGCTTTGCAAAGTGCTTAGGTTAGTTAGACCGCTTTAGCGCTTGCTCTAGGTGAACCCTAGTTAGTTGAGTGAGTTTTGCAAAACCACACAACCCCTCGGCTCTTGCGTGAGCCGTTGTAATTGTACCGAGTGGGGCAAGAGTATTGCGAGACCGTGACAACCGTGTTTGTGTCATGGCCGCCACTGTGTACCGGAGGGAACGAGGCCCTCGGCGTTTCGGCCGGAAGCTCGATAGTGGAGACGACGGGGAGCGTCCGAGAGGAGCCAGAAGCGGAGCACCACTTGCGCGTGGAGAAGGCCCGCGGCTCCCTATGGAGTTACTCGACCGTGGTGGTTGGCCCTCGCGTGGGCTTCCCTTTGCGTAGGGGCACCAACGAGGATTAGTCGGGACCTTGCGCGGTTCCGGATACCTCGGTAAAAATACCGGCGTCATCCACGAGAGTTTGCTTCTCTACTTTGCTCTTTAAGTTTCCGCATTTATATTAAGCATTTAAGTTTCAATCTTGTATTCATACTTATTTAGTGTAGATTGAAACTTAGCCTTTGCGGTAGAGATAGCAACACTTAGACAAAACCTAGTTTGCACATTCTAGTTTGATTACTTGCATAGGTTTTGCTCTAGGGATTTAATTGTGGCCTAGTTTAGTAAAAGTTTTAGAAGTCCTAATTCACCCCCCTCTTAGGCGTCACCCGTTTCCTAAAAGTGGTATCAAAGCCTGGTTTGGCTCATTTGAAACGTTTTTAGCTTCACCGCTAAAAGAGTCGACGCTTTTTAGAGGAAGGGATGGATACCCATAGGCCACCACATTTCGATGGCACTAACTTCCCATATTATAGTGCTAGAATGGCTTGTTACCTAGAGGCCGTTGATCTAGGTGTTTGGAGAGTCACTCGTGACGGGATGAAACCCCTCAAGAATCTCGAGAAACCCACCACGAGTGAGGAAAAAGAAATTCATTTAAATGCTAGAGCCAAAAATTGCTTGTATGAATCTCTTAGCATATATATTTTTAATCAAGTATTTACCTTGAAAATTGCAAATGAGATTTGGCTAAAATTGCATGAGCTCCATGACGGCACATCCAATGTCCGTGAGCAAAAACATTGCCTAGTCTTAAATGAGTATAATTCTTTTGCTATGAAAGATGATGAGCTTGTTAGAGACATGTATTCTCGTTTGAATCTAATTATCAATGAGCTCAACTCTATTGGCATTAATAAGCTAGGTGATGCGGACATTGTGAGAAAGATTATCTCCCTGCTACCACAACAAAGATATGGGAGCATCATCACCATCCTGCACAACATGGAGGACTTGAGCAACATGACCCCGACCATTGTGATTGGGAAAATCGCGGCTTTTGAGATGTCGCGAAAAATGAGTCGGGGAGAGGAGCCAACTTCCTCAAGACCATATGCTTTTGCATGTGATGAAAGGAAGGGCAAAAAGAAGGCTCCCACTCCAAGTTCCTCAAGTGAAGAAGAGGAGGAAGAAGAAAGTGATGATGATGAAGATAATCAACCATGCACATCATCCTCCGAGGACGAAGAAACAATCCGACGCGTCGGAAAGGTAATGAGGATGATCCGCAAGATTAATCTAATGGGTGTGCCCTTGCAGGTCGAGGATCTTCTCTTTAACATTGACAGGAAAAAGCAAAGGAAGAGAGGATGCTTCACATGTGGGGAGAAGGGCCACTTCAGGGACAACTGTCCAAATATGGCCAAACCCAAAAAGGAGAGGAGCAAAGGCAAGGCGCTAACAAGTGTTAGAACTTGGGATGATTCTTCAAGTGAAGATGAACCTCCAAGGATGCGCAGCCACCGGTCCTCGTCACGCTCATCACGATCATCACACAAATGCCTTATGGCAAGAGGTAACAAAAGCATTCCATCCTCTAGTGATGAAAGTAGTAGTGATGATGAAGGTGAGGGAAAACCCTCTCTAGATGAGCTTGCGGAAGCCGTAGAATTTTTCCAGGATGTTTGCACTAAGCAAAAAGCTCAACTTAAAACTTTGAAAAATAAGTTGGTTAGCTCTCAAAATGATTACAAAGGTTTGCTAGAAAAATTTGAAACTTTTGCAAACCTAAATAGTGAGCTATCAACTAAAATTGAGCTATTAGAATCTAGTGCTCCATCCACTGCTACCGATGATAGCCTTATTAAAAAGAATGAAAAACTTAAGGCTAAGTTAGCTAGCTCCCAAGAAGCTATTGAAAATTTGCTAGAGAAAATGGAAATTCTTAGCATACATAATAATGAGCTAACTACTAAGCTAGAAAACATTGGTAGCACCCCAGCAGCATCTTTAGTTGAAATACCTGAAATAATTAAGAAAGATGCTTCTACTTCCTGCTTTGATTTAATTGATGATTCTAACCCCTACAACCAAGTCGTTGTTGAGAATATTGTTGTAGAGACATGTTCGGATGAGGTTGCAAAGGAAAATGAACAATTAAAGCAAGAAGTGGCTCGCCTTGGCAAGGCTTTGTATGACAAGAAAGGCAAAGCCAAACAAATCCGACCTCCACAGGATAACACCACTGCGGGAGTGAACAAGCCTATGGAGGGAGAAACTGTGATTTGTAGGCTATGCCACATGGAAGGCCACAAGTCTTTCCAATGCAAGGCGATGACCGGGGATAAACAAAGGCAAAAGCTCAAGCAAAAGCCATCAAGCAAAATCTCCAACACCTACATAAAAAAGGTGAACAGAAAGGATGCTACACCATATTTGATCAAGAAGAAAAAGAATGGAAAGGTGATAGCAATCAAGGCAAACAAGCAAGCCAACGGAGGAAAATGGGCCAAACGCATCTGGGTGCCAAAGGAAATAATTTCAACCATGAAAAGCACCAAGAAGGTTTGGATCCTGAAAGGGAAGTGAGTGGACCGAAGGTCTTCGGGAAATTTGGAGACTTGGCAAAGTTGGGATGTATATCATGGGATACATCATATTGGATCAAGTTTATTGCCAAGTGGGTTAGTGAAAATTTTGGACCCAAATTTCCCACCCATGACTAAGGTAACTAGATTTTTTGTATCTCTTGTTTTTAGATATGTGTATCTATTTATCTTGTATCTAGTTTACCTTTCTTGCCTAGTATTACATTTGTTATTTACTTTTGAATCATGCATACTAGGTAAATCACATGGTAGGATTGCTTGCTTTAAAATTCATATACTTAAGCAAACCTACATGGCTTAAAATGTTTACTTAAGCACGGCACATAGCTTCTATATCACTCCATAGTAAATGATGCATCAATTGAAAATTTTGATTTCTACAAGTTGTATCATTTAACTTATATGTGCCAAAGTTTGGATTGTAGATAATTTGCCCCTCTTGATATCAAATCAAAGTGCAAGTCTCCTACAAGTATTCAAAACTTGTATGCACACCTTCAGGGGGAGGTAACTCTATAATCTAATACTTTGAGACTAACACCTTTTTAAGTCTATTTCATGTGATAGTCTCATTGTAAGGAAAATAAGGTCCCCGGAGAAAGACAACAATCTTCCACTGTAAAATCTCCAAGAACTCTCATGTTTCTCAAGCTCGCCATTGACCTTCAATTGGTATCTTTTGAGGCTACATCTAGTATCATTTACATGTCTTCTCCAATGTTTGATTAGACTATTTCATATCACATGCTTCCTTGTTGCTAAAAATGCATAAGTAGTTAACTCATATTCTGTTACCTATGCATAAGGGAAGTTAGTCTTTTTAAATCATGTCTTGCACCTCCATTTCTCACATGCTTTTTCCTAAGTAGAAGATCTCTGTCAGGGGGAGTATTTCTTCGTCTCTACAGGGGGAGAAAATTCTTTCTAAAGGAGAACACTCATTTAGGGGGATTATCAATTTGGTGTTTCAATTGGTATTATTTTACAAATCCTTTTGAGGGCAAGTATTATTTGCTTCCTACATGTTTTAATGTCTTCCTTTTCGGTGGTTGATGCCAAAGGGGGAGAAGTTGTAGGGACCAAAGCAATAAAAATGCTATCAAACACCAAACACCACCAAATTAAAATTTTGATCCTTAAAGTGGTTTTGGCACTTTGGTCTAGAATAGGAAGTAAGTGAATTATGGAGTTAGGGGGAGCTTAAGTCCATAATATCACACTATGGGGACAAACATGCATCCTAGCAAGTAGATTGCATATTTTCACTCAAATGTTTGTTATATTTGCTTGCTTTGGTTGTGTTGTCATCAATCACCAAAAAGGGGGAGATTGTAAGGAAAATGGACCCTGGGCCATTTAGCTTAATAGATTTTGGTGTTTTATGATCAACATAACCTATGGACTAATGTATTTCCCAAGTGTTTGTGTGTTGTAGTTGACAGGATGCGAAGTGGATTGGACTGAGGCTCTAAGGATGCAACCCCTCAAAGAAGACATTATAAGACCCATATAATACATTACAAAGTCATATTGAAGACACTTTGTACATGCTAAGAGTCCAACACATCAAGAAGTAGAAGTGAGATACAAAGCTACAAAACAAAAGTGAAGTTGACAAAATTGAGAGGAAGGGCTGACTGAATTGGAAGTGTTTCACAAAATCAAATCTACTCAAACTGACATGGCTTCAACTCTGAGATGTAGACAATTTTATAAGCTTTCCAAAAAGTCCAAGATCATCAAAATCGGAGTTCGGAGCTAAAAGTTATGCCCACAATACGAAGTCAGAATTGCTGAAAAAACTGCAGCTGTATATGGGATGTCCAGTGCACACCGGACTGTCCGGTGTTCCAAATTTGCTCAAACTGGTATGGCTTCAACTCTGGGATGTAGAGAATTTCATAAGCTTTCCAAAAAGTACAAGATCATCGAAATCGGAGTTCAGAGCTAAAAGTTATGGCCAAAATACGACAAGAGAACATGGGCTGTCCGGTGCACACCGGACCGTCCGGTGCGCCATGTCCGGTGCGCCATCTTCGGAAGCTCCAACGGCTACTTTTAACGGCTAGTACACATGGCATGTCCGGTGCACCACCGAATAGTCCGGTGCACCTGTCCGGTGCGCCACAGAAAGCTGCAGAACTGCTTTCCAATGGCTATATTTGAGTTGGGGCCTATATATACTTCATCCAACCGGCCATTTGGAGGTGTGGGAGTCCAAGCAACATACCAAGGCATATAGTGCACATTTCCAAGAACTCAAACACCCAAGTGCTTAATAGAATCACTCGGTGATTAGCGTAGGTGCTTTGCGAAGTGCTTAGGTTAGTTAGACCGCTTTAGCGCTTGCTCTAGGTGAACCCTAGTTAGTTGAGTGAGTTTTGCAAAACCACACAACCCCTCGACTCTTGCGCGAGCCGTTGTAATTGTACCGAGTGGGGCGAGAGTCTTGCGAGATCATGACAACCGCGTTTGTGTCACGGCCGCCACTGTGTACCGGAGGGAACGAGGCCCGCGGCGTTTCGGCCGGAAGCTCGATAGTGGAGACGGCGGGGAGCGTCCGAGAGGAGCCGGAAGCGGAGCACCACTTGCGCGTGGAGAAGGCCCGTGGCTCTCTATGGAGTTACTCGACCGTGGTGCTTGGCCCTCACGTGGGATTCCCTTTGCGTAGGGGCACCAACGAGGATTAGTCGGGACCTTGCGCGGTTCCGGATACCTCGGTAAAAATACCGGCGTCATCCATGAGAGTTTGCTTCTCTACTTTGCTCTTTAAGTTTCCGCATTTATATTAAGCATTTAAGTTTCAATCTTGTATTCATACTTATTTAGTGTAGATTGAAACTTAGCCTTTGTGGTAGAGATAGCAACACTTAGACAAAACCTAGTTTGCACATTCTAGTTTGATTACTTGCGTAGGTTTTGCTCTAGGGATTTAATTGTGGCCTAGTTTAGTAAAAGTTTTAGAAGTCCTAATTCACCCCCCTCTTAGGCGTCACCCGTTTCCTACAAGCCACAACTCTTCCCTCTTGCATCAACACACACCCCAAACCAGTGTAACAAGTGTCGCAATACATTGAGAAGGGCTTGTGCACATCAGGTAAGACTAAGACAAGTGTTGTAGTCAACTTCTCTTTCAGCGCTTCGAAGGCTTCTTGGCATTTCTAGGTCCACTTGAACTCCACTTTGTTGCCTAGCAAAGCTATCATCAGTTTCGCAATCTTTGAAAACCCTTTAATGAATCATCGATAATATACGACCGTTCCAATGAAGCTCTTGATTCCTTGGGCATCTGTTGGCGCTTTCCAGTTTAGAATATCTGCCACTTTCTTTGGATCCACAGCTAATCCATCTTTGTTAATTATGTGACCCAAGAACAAGACTTCATTGATCCAAAACTCGCACTTACTCAACTTTGCATACAGCTGGTGCTCTCGCAATCTCTGCAATACCATCTTCAAATGATTCACATGCTCTTCTTCACTTTGAGAATATATAAGAATATCATCAATAAATACCACCACAAACTTGTCAAGATAATCCATGAATACATTGTTCATCAGATTCATGAAGAAGGCTGGTGCATTCGTTAGACCAAAAGACATAACAGTGAACTCATACAACCCATACTTCTAGTGGGGACACCAACTTAACTGTCCTCTTATCACAGCTGATAATTGCTTGATACTTATCTAGTCAATTCATCCCTAGGATGACATATATTCCCTGAGTACCCAATACTATGGGATTAGCGGGAAATGCTATCCCCCTTATTTCCACACTTACATTCAAGCAAATGCTATCGGCTTGAATTCTACCATCGGTTGAGTCAATTTGGATGGGGGTTGACATGGTAGTGATTGGAAGATTATGTGCTTCTACCCATGATGTAGTAATAAATGAATGCGTTGCTCCAGTATCAAATAACACTTCTGCAATATGGGAGTCGACTGGAAACATACCTACTGTCACGCCTAGGGTTTCCTGAACTGCTTCGGCCTCCAAGTGATTCAGTCTCCCATGGTTATAGCGTGGCTGAAGGCGGTTGCCTGCTCCAGGCTGGGACACATTCTGCTTTGCTGGCGCACTAGGGCCTGATTGCTGCTGGGCTGCCTTCTTCGGACATTGCATCACCCAATGGCCTTGCTCTCCACAATGGAAACATGCTATGCTTCCACCTTGAACTAGGGTTGCTTGACTGCTCTAGTTGGTTGCTAGGGCGAGGAGGCGAGGTGCCTGCTGATTTTGCCTCTGGAACTGACCTCCTCTTGACTGGTTGTTCTGACGATTCTGCTGCTAGTGCTGGGGGTACTGCCTCTGAAACTGCTGCTGTTGAGGTGGGCGCTGGTTCTGTCTGAACTGCTGAGGTGGGTTGCCTGAGAAACGAGGGCGATTGCAGCTTCCAGGCTGAGATCCACCAATCTTTCGCTTGTGATCCTCCATCTCCTTGCGCTTCTTCTTGGTCATGATCGCTCTGTCGATCAGGTGCTGAAATGTGGGGAAGGTATGATTCATCAGCTGATATTGCATAAGATCAACTAAGCCTCTCAAGAAGCGATACTGCCTCTTGGCATCTGTGTTGACATCCTCAGGAGCATAGCGGGACAGCTGCAGATACTTGTCTCGGTACTCATTGATAGACATAGGCCCTTGCTTGAGCGCCAGGAACTCCTCCTTCTTTACTGTCATCAGACCTGCGGGAACATGGTACTGGTGGAAATTGTCTCTGAATTCCTCCCAGGTAATAGTGTCGGGGTTGGCATGGGTGGCGAGATAGGACTCCCACCAAGACTAGGCTGCTCCTCTCAACAGACGAAGACCATATAGAACCTTCTCCCTATCGTCGCACTGAGCGGTGTGCAACTCCCGCTCCACAGTGTGCAGCCAATCTTCAGCATCCATGGGGTCATAAGAGTGAGCGAACACTGAGGGATGACCTCTCATGAATTCAGCACGCTTATCTCTGGGCATCTGAGGCATTTGAGGCTGAGGTGGTGGTTGCTGCTACTGAATGGCGGCCAGAGTCTGACCAATGGCTTGAATTACCTGAGTCTGCATCAAGAACATTTTCTCGATGGTCATCGGGGGTGGTGGTGGCAGCTACTGATGGGGTGCCTCATCTTGCAGGGCTGCCTACTCCTGCTGAGCACGCCTTCCTCCTCTGCGCCTGTTGTCTGACATCTGCAGAATGCAATCTCACATCAAAACTGATCTCGCAACTTGCAGCATAAGAAAAGAGTATAGAATTCTTCCACAATATTGAACATATGAACATCTTCACTGACTTCCAACACAGGCAAACACAACTTCTCAGATAAAGAGGGAAGTAGAACAAAAGGGCTTCCCAACTAGATAACTAATTTTTATTAACATTTAACAGGTAAACCAAAGTGCAGGGGATACCCACACCCTGGTGTCAGTCATTACAAAGATCCAAATCCAACATAGTTCATCATGACAAACATAAAGGCACAGGATAAGCAAACTACCCTGTCTAACTAAGACTAACTAAGAGTAAGACTAATGCTAAGACTATAGCTTCTATATATATATATGCATTAATTACAAGATCTGACGCTGACAATCTATGGTTTTTAAATTTATCTTGGTGAAAGGGAAATAGGCTTACACCTTTTCCTAATTGATTTTGGTGGTTGAATTACCCAACACAAATAATTGGACTAACTAGTTTGCTCTACATTATAAGTTTTATAGGTGCCAAAGGTTCACAATAGACCAATAAAAAGACCAAGATAGGGTTCAAACAAAGTGAGCCAAAGACAACCCAAAGGCTCCCTGGTCTAGCGCACCAGACTGTCCGGTGTGCCACCGGACAGTGTCCGGTGCACCAGGGAACTCGACACTGAACTCGCTACCTTCGGGAAAATGGGAGGCCGCTCCGCTATAATTCACCGGACTGTCCGGTGACACACCGGACTGTCCGGTGTGCCAGCGGAGCAACGGCTACTTCGCGCGCAACGGTCGACTGCAACGCATTTAATGCGAGCCTGCACGCGCAGAGGTCAGAGCACGCGCAACAGGCGCACCGGACAGTCTACAGGACTTGTATGGTGCACCACCAGACAGCCCAGAGGCCCCACCAGTCATAGCTCCAACGGTCGAACCCTAACGGCCGGGTGACGTGGCTGGCGCACTGGACAGTGTCCGATGGCGCATCGGACTATCCGGTGCGCCCGTCGACAGCAGCCTCCACCAAACGGCTAGTTTGGTGGTTGGGGCTATAAATACCCCAACCACCCCACCATTCATTGCATCCAAGACTTCTACCTTCCAACACATTACAAGAGCTATAGCATTCAATTCTAGACACAACAAAAGAGATCAAATCCTCTCCCAAGTCTCTAGTTCCATTCCAATCAATAGTGACTAGTGAGAGAGTGACTTGTGTTCATTTGAGCTCTTGCGCTTGGATTGCTTCTTTTCTTTCTCATTCTTTCTTGTGACAAACTCAATTGTAACCGAGGCAAGAGACACCAATTATGTGGTGGTCCTTGCGGGGACTTAGTGTCCCATGTGATTGAGAAGAGAAGCTCACTCGGTCTAAGTGACCGTTTGAGAGAGGGAAAGGGTTGAAAGAGACCCGGTCTTTGTGACCACCTCAACGGGGAGTAGGTTTGCAAGAACCGAACCTCGGTAAAACAAATCCTTGTGTCTCACTCTTTATTTGCTTGCGATTTGTTTTTCACCTTCTCTCTCGGACTCGCTTATATTTCTAACGCTAACCCGGCTTGTAGTTGTGATTAACTTTGTAAATTTCAGTTTCGCCCTATTCACCCCCCCCCTCTAGGCGACTTTCACTTGGTCCTGCAGTCGGGGTTACCATAAGCATGGTGTCCACGCTGAGGTGAGCGGTACGGGTGCTGAGTCCCGACGGGAGCGGGGGAGCCATCCTCCAGGTGACGATGCTCCGTGCGCTCAGCCCACAGCTGGGCGATCTCAGCACGAGCCCTACTCAGCTCATCTAATGCATGGTTCAGCTCCGTGTTTAGCACGGCGGCTAGGTTGACTGTGCTGCTCAACCTAGGATTGTCCTCACCGACAGGTGAGACAACCACGCCTCCTGTGCTGCCAGATGGACGACGGGGATAATACTTTAGGTTAAGACCATCGGCTACCCCACCGAGCACTGAGCAGTAGTGAGAAAGCGCACGCCGTGCGGCATCTTGCATGACCAACTCAGCTGAGTCCCGCTCAGAGATAGAATAGTGCTCTGAACAGACCTCCGTACCCTGGAGACTGTTCTCCGAACGGCGCACCAAGCAGGTCGCCTCCCAGTGGTCCGGGTAAACCCCGCGACTATGCTGAAAGACAACACAGCGATACTCAATAGACCAAGTGCGTCGGTCGAGTGCCTGGCGTAGCAAGGTGTCGAGCGCATCGTGGAAGTGACACCCGCGAGCGGCATTGCGAGTGATGGGTCGAGCAACCCATCCTTCCAGCTCCTGCTCCTCTAAAAGGTCAATGATGTGGCTCGAGCTGCTGTCGCCACCTCTGTCGTCTGGGTCTCCTCCAGCAGCTGGGGCGCTCAGTGGTGGTGCAGGGGGCGCCTCCAGCGGAAGCATAGGGGAGCAGCTCCTCACAGACTCTATCTCCTGCTGAAGCGAGAAAGAAGAGCCATGTTGCTCCAACTCCTGTCGTCGACGCTCCTGCTCCTCGTGCAGGCGATGGTGCAGCCTCTCCAAGTGGCTAGACTAACCAGTCACTGGACGGCGAAGCAGACGCTCAGCGAGACGAGAAGGCAAAAAAGGCATGACTGACTTCCGTGCAGTGTGTCTAAGACAAGCCATCTACAAAAGATACCGTAAGAATAAAAGTGAGAACAGAACTGTCGGTGTTTCGAAACCCGGGGGGTCCCTAGACCGACGAGTAAATCGTCGCCGCGTGCCCCAGCCCAGATGGGTCGATGCGAGGTGGAACGCGAAGGGGGGAGAGAGCAGCCGGAGGGAGACAGGCGTGGGAGGTGGAACCCACGGCCTTTGTGTTAGCCCCGCGCCCAGGTCGGGTGCGCTTGCAGTAGGGGGTTACAAGCGTCCACGCGGGAGGGAGCGAGCGGCCTTGCGCGAGCGCCGTCCCGTCCTTCCCTGCGCGGCCAACCCTCCGTAAGAGGGCCCTGGTCCTCCCTTTTATCGGCGTAAGGAGAGGATCTAGGTGTACAATGGGGGGTGTAGCAGAGTGCTAACGTGTCTAGCGGGGAGCTAGCGCCCTAAGTACATGCCATCATGGCAGCCGGAGAGGTTTTGGCACCCACTTCGCATGATGTCGTGGCCATCGGAGGAGCGCTGGAGCCTGGCGGAAGGACAGCTGTCGGGGTTGTTGAGTCCTTGCTGACGTCCTCTTGCTTTCGTAAGGGGGCTGAGAGCCACCGTCGTCACAGGGCATGCGGGGCGCCATCATTACTCGTATAGTAGAGCGAGCCAGATGTAACACCCCTGGTGTTTATATTCTGCTCGACAACGAGTACGAATTTAAGCACGTAATCAGTGGATAAAACGGATTGTAAATTTTAATCATCTTCGCTTATTGCGATTTTAATATCGCATCCGTTCCGTTTGTCGCGAGCGCGACATCATTTTTATTTCTATTTATTCGGGCTCGTCCTAAATTTTCGTGCTGTTCAGGACATATTTGTTCTGAAATTTGGTGCGTCCGGTGATTATTTAAAATTCACCGCTTGCGCAAATATGAAATTCGGAAGCTCGACCCACTCGGCCGATTTATCTCGGTCCAATTAAATAGAATTCGTCGACTAAGGTTTTCAGCGTAAATAATTCCGTCTCCACTCGTCAACTGAGAAGTCGCATCCAAGGAATTATAATTGAGATCCGATTCTCCGCGTAAATTATCTGTTGACGTGGAATCGGGTGTCGACTGCGGACGAAATTATTTAATTTCAAATCAAATTGAACATAGTCTGAAATACGGTTGTTCACACCGTTCGGATTTGTTCTGACGACATCTCGCCCCGATCTAAAATTTTGGATGTAAATAACAGATACAAATTCATCTAATACCGAAGCCGAAATTTGTGTAATTCGGTCCATGTACAACCTGTCCAGAACAACCTAGACCAATGTAATTATAACTGAAAGCGAGTAATTAGCGATCAATTTGATTCGCTAATTCATCGAACGAAATATATTCGTGTAGCGTGTCGGCCTGTGTATAACGCTTAAAATCTAGACTCAAAAGTATCTACGATTTTCTGAAAAGAAAGATGAAGAAAGAAATTAAAAAAAATAGGAGATATCCTCCACGCCGCTTCTCTCTCCCTGATCTTTCTTCTGACCGCGCACTCCTATCTTCAGCCACCGGTGGGGATATTTGTTTCCTGGCCACCGTCGTCATCCCAAGCGCCGCTCTCTCTCTCGGTCTGATCATCTCGCCGCTCTCTGGCCACGCTTATCTGCCGCCGGTGATTTTTTTCCACCGCTCGACGGCCAGCAGCCATATCTCACGCGCGCTTTCTTCTTGCTCAGCTCCCACGGCCGACTCCCTCCCATGGCTCTCCTCCACTCGCGCCTGGCCGGAATTCTCGCTACTGCTACCCATGGTGCGCGCCCTCCCAACTCCCATGCGCGTCCCTCTGCCAGCTCGACCGACTGCGACGAGATCGCCCATGATTCTTCCCTGGCCACGCGAGCTCAGAGCCCTCCCTACTCCCGATCTCCATAGTCGCGCCCCTCAAGCTCGGCAGGGAGCTTTCTTCCTCCCTCGTCCGCGGCTCTCTCCTGGCGCCTGGGGCCGCGCGAGCAGCCCTCCGCTCGGCTCTGCTCCTCCCTGCTCGCGTCAACCAGCTCGGACCGAGCGCTCTGACGTTCGCTTGCCGTAGTGTTTCTTCCCCAGCGCGTCCTCTGCCGCCCGCCAAGGTGGTGGCGCCCATCTCCCTGGCCCTGGCTCGGATCCCGCTCGGCGCCCTGACTCCTGCTCCCCTCGCCGCATCGTCCCTGCCCATTTCCCTCCTCGGCAAACTCCCCTGCGAGCTCCAGCTCGGTTTCTTCTCCCTTGCCGCTCGGTTCTTGCGTCTTTCCCCTGTGCACTCGACCTCCGGCTCCGGCGTCGAGCTCTGCTTTGGTGTATTGGGAGGTTCGAGTGGCGCTGATGGGTTCTCTGCTGGCACACCTGGTGGTGGTACCTTGCTGCTAGGAGGTAGCGACAGCTTTGGCAACAGTAACGTTGGTGCTCGCCAGGCGCTCAACAAAACACCTGAAACCAAAGTTCGTCGTCGTCGTTCTCGCTGATATCGAGACGAATTGTGATGTGGTAAGCTGATTCGTTACTTCCGCTATTGGTCGGATGGATTTGATTAGATACGTTAGTTACGTCGTTTCTCTTGTCGATAGCACTGGCGCATTGTAGTGGTGTTAGATGTTTGTGAAAATAACTCTTCGCTTGTGGCATCGTATTTGTTTCGCTAGTAAAGTTTAGGTTTCGGGTCTCGAACGTTTAGTTGAATTGTTGTTAGTGCTACTTTTGATGAAAGGTGTTTATAGGATGGGATCGGTGTCCTGCGTTAGTTGTTATTATAATCCATGTTCGTTGATTGGTAAACGTCGAAGTTGGACATTGATCGTTCAGAGTAATAGTCTCAAATAAATGTTTATCGTTATCCTGTTTATCGTGGTCCAAATTATTTGGAGGAAAGCAACATCGTTTGGTCCGCTTCATTTAAAATATGGAAGCTACTTAATGGATATTTTCTATTAGTGTTTTAAGTCTTTAGGATTTAAGTTGTGATTGTATAAAGGTCTATAGTCCTTGATAATGCTCTACCTACGAGACTATAGAATAGTGTAATGTTCATATAATTAGCGTATTGTGCACATTAGTCCGGATGAGAATTTACAAAGGTAGTTACTGTGCCTCTATCTTTGTTTTGCACTTAGATGTCTAAAACTAATAAGTCTAAGTTTGTTAGTCTTAGGGTGTTGAGCTTTAACTAAGGAGGGTAGAGCGTGTGTATAGTTTATCGGTTCCGTGATGTGGCAGCTAGATCTAATTAGACTGGAAGAACGCGATCGTTGTACTTAGTAATATCGCGGCATCTGATAATTGCTTTTAAATGTTAATTGTGCCTCGTCACTAGGTATTCGATTCATTATCGTGTAGCCAAAATTAGGCTAATTATGTTTAAAGTATATGATTTGTTGTTTGTGATGTTTGTGTTAGGTTCGTTTAATTTAGAAAAGCGTAATTATTACGCGTAGTCGCAACGCCTCGCCGCTAGGTGTTCCGCTATCGCGTAACACTATTTAGATTTATAATATTTCCGTCGATATGCATTCATATGCATAATGCATTTCATTCAGGTACGTTAATTAATCGCGTGATGCGGAAGACAAGCCAAGTCGATCCCAAGCGCGGGCTAATCTGCAAGCTGAAGCTGACGGATGAACCGGAGGATGGATAATCTGAATGAGTGCCAAGCCAAAGGATACTCGCCAAGTGGTCGTCTAACAACACTAACCTAGTGTTACTCAGGCAAGCCCCGGTGCATTTGCCACCTTCCTTGATGTTTTTAAAATCTTTCTCACTTGCTTGATGCATTAGGTGATAGGAGTTGATTGATAAAACAATTCCTGCATTACCTTCCTTGAATTTGATTACCTTCCTTGATCACCCGTTTTACAAAAAGATTTTAATGCTTAGCCTTGCTTTAGAAAAACAAAATGTTTTGTTTTACAAAAGATGATGTGGCAAAAGTGGGTGGGATGTTTTCAAAAATAAAACTTGATGGTGGATCCATCACGGCCGTGATGGGTTCAACATCAGAAAAGATGTACCTCTGCCAGGTACCAAACTTTGGGTTTGAAATGATTAAGCTGAGACCGGGCGGGTGACTTGCACGAGAAAGGAGTCTCGGTGTAGTGTCTACGTCTGAGTCGATTAAGGACCTTGTCGATGTAGGCCTGCTGACCGAGGACCCTTTAACTGGTCACATGCCTCGTCATGGGTAAGCTTTGCCTCGGGCGGACTAAGGCCAGAATAAGATAACACGAAATGGGCGTGGAGCGGTGGCGAGAGTAGCGTGTACCCTCCGTGGCAAGAGGTTGGACGGTGGTGTATCTGTGCTCTCGGTTTGCGTGAACCTGATCTGGTCTTAAGAAACTCGGTGGCGGGTTGACATATGCAAGGGTTAAGTGCTACATATGTCGTGTGATCGGAGATCCTCAGCTGAGTATAATCGATTCGGATTGCCGTACCTCCGCGGTTATGGAGACTTGGCCACTGACTTACACGTAGCATTCCACTAAAGATGATGGGTTTTTGTTAAGAAATTGGCTAGTGCAGGTCAAGTGATTGAACTAGGGTAGAAAGAACTCTAGTTGCAGGTAATTTTACTTAACTTGACAAATAAAACTGGATTTTTAAGGATCCACTTTAGTAAGCATTTCTGCAAAACAGAGTCCTTGATGCTTGATAAGCCTTTCCTTGAATCCCTCTAGCCAGCATACCCTTGAGAGTCTTTTCTTTAGTCGGGTAAGTCTTGCTGAGTAATTCCGTACTCAGGGTTTTATTCCCTGTTGTTTTTCAGGTTCTAACTTTGTGCTGTTGTTGATGGTGTTAAGTGCCGGTGGGCTCGGCCTTCTTATAAGTCTAAGTAACCCTTCTATACTTCTTATTGAGGATGATCCCTTGAGCTAGCATATATATTTCAAACTTATACTTTTGTAATCACTCCGATAAACTAATATAAAATTTTTGTAACTTGTAAAATTTGGTAGTTAGATTTCCGCTGCAATAATATTGGTGTGTGTGATTTGTATTACTTAATCCCGCGATCTTGGTTGTAAGTGGTTTATCCGATGTCCTTGGGGCAATCGGACAGATCCTGTTAAGTTATTTGGTGCACATGCATAGCTGTCTGAGGTCTTTAAGACAAGGACAGGTGCATGTGGGCCCAATAACTTGGGAGGTTCTGCCACAGGCTGGTATCGGAGCAGAATTAAGTATATACGGTCACATACGTATTTTCAAAACAAAAGTTTTGGTTTTGAAAAACCTATTTTCAAACTAAACACATTGTTTGGCTTTGAAAAATAGTTTTGAAAAAACTATAATGCTAGTGACATCCTCTGTTAAGCCCTAAATTAAGGACTATCAGGTGGCTTAGTTCAAAACCACTAACCCACAACCTGGGGTATTGCATACATGTGTATTGTTATTTTTAAGGCCATTCAGTTTTGAATGGATCGACGCTTAGGTAAGGTGAGTTGTGAGAGCATGACCGAACAAACATCGGTCTAGGGAAGTGCTTAATTGTGGCGCTTGATTATATACATGTTCCACATATGTATATATGAAGGCTGCGATGTGGAGTATTTACTTTTCTGGGAATTCAGTACCCCATTGATGTGTATGGGTATACAGACATGGGAATACTGAGAAGTGTAATGTACTTGTAACGAGGCACCTACGCTCAGGTAAGAAGGTGAGTTACCATAATGAGTTGTCCTATGGTTAAAGTGTGACAACGGCGCCTATGCGTGGCTCGGCGCTTAATGATGAGCTGGCCTCCATATAGAAATATATGGAGTATAAACTGTGATAAACTGTCATGTGTGACTTGCATCATTGGGAATTGGGCTGCAATGGATTTTCTGCAGGTACACTAACCTCGAAAACGTAGGTGTTGTTGACGACTAGCAAAATACCGTGAGAGAGAACATATGCCACCGATATAGAACGTTATTGCTACAGTATGTTGGCAAAATCAGTGAGGACGTATAGGACGAGCATGCATCTTGATTGTTGCATCATGTTTGTCACCTATACACCCAAAATGCTTCTCTCATCCTTATTCCAGTAACCATTGATTGTAGATAATCTAGTGTAATGTGAATTATGAACTTCGATAAAATAGTGGTCCTCCGTTCCTTAGGTATTATGTTTAGATGCTATATGTGTACTCTTGTGCTTAATGTGACGATAGAAGGTTAGAGACTTGATTGCCTAAACCCAAAACTAGGCCATGTTCTTATTTAGTGAACCATGACCCAAAACTTAAATTTTTCCGTTATCACTCTAGGACCAAACACATAAAAATAAATGCCTAGATAATTTCTATGTTGGACCTAAAGTGTACCCAACTTAAAACAAGAATTTCGAGTCATGTTTCCACCCAAAACCATTCCCTTGTTCAGTTGGTGCAAGCTGATGTACCTTATCCAGTTTGCTTGTTTTTAGGGACCGCCATGTTACTTTATCAATCTAACCTAGGAAAGACATGTCCGACCAATTTCTTGAAATTGATGCCTTTGGTTTTCTCATACCTATCGAAGGCATACCAACTTAATCCTTGACCTTATAATCCCTACGATAAGCATAGAAATATGTTTTGGCTGAATTAACAGTCTCCCATCGTACTCCTTTCATCAAGTTTAGGTTATGCCCATGCCTTGTTCATTTCCTTGGGCCATAATCTCTTTGACTCTCTACTTGTAACCCTTCTTACAGGTGGAGTAACTCTTTGTAAATTGTCATCCTTGACCAGTCTATTTGTGTTGTGTGAGATTTCTTATTGATTACGTCTGGTATTGGCGTTATGACTAAAATTGATGATACTGCGACGAAACCGGGGGCCTTCTGTGTGTGCGCACACACGGTTGTGCTGCTCGGCACACGCTAGTATCATAGTTGATAGTCATAATCCATTATGAGATTATATCAATATGTTATCTTTGCACGAATGTACTTACCACGTGAGATTGATTGTTGGTGCCAGTTTTATAATGGTGTCATGGTTAAGGACTTATGGTACCGCGGCGAAACTAAGAGCCTCCTGTGAATGCGCACACAGGATTTTGCTGCTTGGCGCATGCCGGTACCAAGGTCTCTGGTCATGATCCATTGTGGAACTACACTGATGTGTGATCTTCTGTGGACTCCTCCCTTGAAACAATTTCTATGTTGTTTGTCAAGTTATCAAGCAACATCTATCATCTCCGTTGGATTAAAAGGAGCATACCACTTTTATGTGTGGTCTCTTTTGTTTTGATTTTGATAGTGACTACTTATACAAGTTCCCTTTACGTCTTTTGTGTAAAGGTGAAGCCTTGGAGCTTTTTAGTGTTGGAAAACAACTGATTAGCTCTCAATTTAGAGATTGGGTTTCCCCTGTTGCTGAGATGCAGGAATTTGTTCATTCATCCCCTTGTTTACTCCATGTACTCCCTAACCAAGTGGATGGTTCATCTCGTATAGAAGAAACGGATGAACGACCAGACCAAATGGATTCCTGCCCAAATGCATGACCAACTGTTAATATGAGTAAACTCTCAACCCTTGGCTTACCGATGGTACTGAGAGGACTTACTCAATGTCAAAAGTAGTTCAACAAGTTGGTTTTGACTAACTTGTAACTGCATTTGAAATAAAGGTTGAGTTTAGAGATCGTTTTATCGATTTGCCTGAACTCACTTTGGTCTAACCCACTCTAAAGAAAGTACTCACAAAAGTTAAGTTAAGTCGACCAATAACCACCTAATCATCGCTCTAGTCGTGCCTCAATCGCCTCACGTATGCTTTTCCAGCATGTGTGATCAAGTCGAGCCGTGACTAGTGCTGGATAAAATGGACTGGTTGTAAAGTCCGCGTCTAGAGATCCCTCTACTGGTGATTTTTTCGAATCTATATCACCTTTCGTGGACTTGGATTCTCTAGCTAACACGGGTCAACTGTGATGTTGTTCGACATTCACACCCGTCTCGTGTGCTACGGACTCACTGTGACCGCTTGTTGGTAAACCTCCTTCTATGTGTTTTACCCAAGATGGTGCATCTGGTTCTGTTTGGGTAAGATCGCGTATTTGCCGCTCGCTCAACAGACTCAGATAGTACAGTACCATCAGAAAAAGCAAACTGCACGCATGGAACCTTATGTGTTCCTCTGGCAGATATTGTCTCTATTGGTGGGCATTTCTAAATTAGTCTAAGTCGATACATGTTATGTCCACTAGGGAAACCTTATCCTGAGATACTTGCCCTTGTTTGGAAATGTCTCCCGATTATCGCTGATATGAACATGGGGTATATGCATCTCTACTCTTAAAAGTTTTTCGCTCCGAATCTCGGGACGAGATTCTTTTAAGGGGAGAGGGTTGTAACACCCCTGGTGTTTATATTCTGCTCGACAACGAGTACGAATTTAAGCACGTAATCAGTGGATAAAACGGATTGTAAATTTTAATCATCTTCGCTTATTGCGATTTTAATATCGCATCCGTTCCGTTTGTCGCGAGCGCGACATCATTTTTATTTCTATTTATTCGGGCTCGTCCTAAATTTTCGTGCTGTTCGGGACATATTTGTGACGGAACCTCCCAAGTAATCAGGTCCACCTACAGTTGTCCTTGTCCAACAGACATCAGACACCCTGTAGATGTTCCTAAATTACTTGACAAGCTCGGTATCTTTCCTTACCTCACCAGGAACGTTTCACCCGTCTTGCAGACATTACAGATCATCGGGGATAAAGATATGCGGAAGCGATTACATAATCTTACATTTATTTCCAAAGTAAGCTCAAGTTAAGTTATTACAGACCAGGTCTAAAAACGAGTGCATAAAAGTATTAATTATACAAACCAGGGAGACACAACATCTCCCGAAGGACTAGAAACAAAAGATCTTAAGTGGAGGACCAAGTCCTCCCGCACTTCACTCCTGTTTCTCTTCGTTGGGAACCACCTTAGTACAGAAGCAGCAGAAGTCTGCTACTTCCCCACCTAAAAACAACAAAGGGATAAACCCTGAGTATGGAATTACTCAGCAAGTCTTACCCGACTAAGGAAAAGACTCTCAAGGGTATGCTGGTTATATGGGAGTCAAGGTAAGGCTTCTCAATAGTCAAAGACTCTGTTTTGCAGAAATGCTTACTAAAGTGGATCCTTAAAAATCCAATTTTAATTGTCAAGTTAGGTAAAATTACCTGCACTAGAGTTCTTTCTACCCTAGTTCAATCACTGGTCCTGCACTAGCCAATTTCTTAACCAAAAACCCATCATCTTTAGTGGAATGCTACATGTAAGTCAGTGGCCAAGTCTCCATAACCGCGGAGGTACGGCGATCCGAATCGATTATACTCAGCTGAGGATCTCCAATCACACGACATATGTAGCACTTAACCCTTGCATATGTCAACCCGCCACCGGGGTTCTTAAGACCGGATCAGGTTCACGCAAACCGAGAGCACAGATACACCACCGTCCAGCCTCTTGCCACGGAGGGTACACGCTACTCTCGCCACCGCTCCACTTCCATTTCGTGTTATCTTATTCCGGCCTTAGTCTACCCGAGGCAAGGCTTACCCATGACGAGGCATGTGACCAGTTAAAGGGTCCTCGGTCAGCAGGCCTACATCGACAAGGTCCTTAATCGACTCAGACGGAGACACTACACCGAGACTCTCTTCTCGTGCAAGTCACCCGCCCGGTCTCAGCTTAATCATTTCAAACCCAAAGTTTGGTACCTGGCAGAGGTACATCTTTTCCGATGTTGAATCCATCAAGGCCTTTGACGGATTCACCATCAAGTTTTAATTTTGAAAACATCCCTCCCATTTTGCCAAACAGCTTTTGTAAAACAAATCCTTTTGTTTTTCTAAAGCAATACTAAGCAAAGTAAAACCTTTTTGCAAAAACAGGATTTCAAGGAGGGTAATCAAGATCAAGGAAGGTAATGCAGGAATTGTTTAATCAATCAACTCCTATCACCTAATGCAGCAAGCAAGTGAGAAAGATTTTAAAAACATCAAGGAAGGTGGCAAATGCACCGGGGCTTGCCTTTGTTATCAGATGGGTCTGGCTCGGATCCACAGATATCAAAATAGAAGCAGTTGTCGGCCTGGGGATCGGAGGTGGGTGGTATCCCTTCTTCAAGAACTTCTTCTTCTTCTTCTTGCTCTAATATAACCATATACATACATAAGGATGGATGTCATGGAATGCTCATGAGAATGCAAAGGTAACATAAACTTATTATTTATGTCTTGAGTACAACTTTCCTTCACGGAGTTCCGGGAACCTAGGGTTTCCGGAGTCGGTAAAGGAGTTCATGGAGCAGGGGGGTGGTTTTGGGTTTAGTGATCAAACAAGGTCCAAATCAAACCAAACTCTACCCATGGCTTCTAAATAATGTGAAAAGTTCACATAAAAAGTTTGGGGAATTTTGGACTTATTATTTAATTTCTAAAAATCCAGAACCATTGATTTAGGCTGTTTTAAATATCCTAAAATTCCCTACTTGATCTAAAAATCATGAAACTATTTTTAATAAATTCTATGGAAAATAACAAACCTAGGAAAATTGGTCTCAAAATTTTAGGATTTTTCTACATTTTTCTACACATTTTTAAAGTTCCACTGAAAAAGAAAAGGGAAAGCTTTTAAACAGTACTGGGCCGTTTTAGATCCAGCCGGCCCAGGCCCAAGCAGTTTCGCGCGCGCGCCCGCGCCCGCGAAGGACGTTTTACACAAAGAACCCCGGCCTAACAACTAAACCGAATCAGGGCCATTCACTATTTTTCTGAGTCGCTGACCGTTTACGAAAAAGCCCTCCGGGTCTGGTCAATTCACAATTCCAAGTCCACGACGGCGCTCCGCGCGGCCGCGCTCCGGCGAGCAGCTACGCCGGGCGATTGAGGCAGTGGCTGAGTTCTCCGAGCGGCATACACGAAATTCAACCCCTAAGGAGCATTTCCCCTAAGGTAATTGCACCGTTGGTGGCTCATAGAGCTCCGGCCACGATGGCCGTAAGCACCACGGCGTCATGAGCGTGTTCCCGGCGATAGGCGCCGGTCTAGTTCAATCCAATGCTTCGGTAAGCATCACGGAGACATGGGAAAGCTTAAACGAGGGCGCAGAGGGTAGGAACGGACCTGTAGAGGGCTGGCCGCGGTGAGCTCGTCTTACAACGGCGGAGAACCGATTTGGGGGCAATTAGAAATTCGAGCGCTCGGGTGGATGATCGGGGCCGATTGACGGTGGCTGGATGCGTAAAGATATGGCGAAGCTCACGGCGGGGGCAATTTATAGGACCCCGAAGCGGTGGCGCTTAATTTGATCACGAAGCGTTGGCGGCCGGAGACGGGGAAGACGTGCTAGCTTTGCGGTACGTGGCTGCGACGTGGCAGTAAGTCCGGTGAGCCATGGAGGGGCTAGAGAAGGTCACGGCGACACGGTGAAAGGCTTGGACACGCGGCATAAGGCCGGGAAGCGGCGGTCGACGGCGAGGTAATCCGCCAGCCGCAAAGTCGAAGGGAGACAGGGGGGGTGAAGTCGTCGGAGTGGTGGCCAGCTCACCGGTGATGAGGCCTTTACCGCGGCAAGCTTATCCGGTGACCGTTGAGCGCGAATCTTGGCGAACGTCGATCGACGGCGGCAGCAACCGGCGGTGAGGACGAAACCTGATCTTCTTCAGTTATACGGTTACTGTACCATCAGAACACTGGTTCAGAGCGACTGACCGAGCAAGTTTAGGGCTATTTCTCTCCAAATTTCATGTGATGACAGGTCTCAGTCTCTATACCAAAGTTGTAGTGCTACATACCAGCTACAACTCCATTATAGGACATAAACACATTTGAGCACTGGATCATGCTTGAATCTGAGCTAAAAGTTGGTGTCAGCTCACTGCTAAACTGAATCTCAGTTCAACCAGCCTGACAACCCAACTTTGATGGGGTTTTTCTCCAAATTTTTCATAACAACTATGCTTGCACCCTTTAGCAAAGTTGTTCTCCTATGATTAGGCTTCAACTTTGATGTGGTGACCTAGGGCAAAAACCCTATGCTTTGAAAGTTACAAAGCCCCAAAGTTGAGCCCATTCACTGCTTTTTCAGACTTAGAACCAAAACTCAAGGGAGGTCCATTTTGCACTTTAGTCCAAAACTTAGGGTTTTGCTTGCAAGTCCACATTTTTGTGACCCAATAGACTTGAAACACTTATTTGACTTGGTTTTTGCACTTTAGCCCAAAAGTGGACTAATTTTGCACTTAGGTCCCTAGGGTTTAGTTTTAGAGTTTCCCAGGGTTCTAATTAGGGTTTTTAATATCCCAGGGGTGTAATTGTGATTCCACTGAGTGTTTGAGGTTGTTTTATGGCTCTTCTCACAAACCCTAAGGTTTTCCTCAACTTAAGTTAAGTTTTACCCCATTAACCATTAGTTAGGGTTAAGTCCTTAAACCAAGGTCCTATTTGTAAAACCGCAAAACAATACAACTTGTTTGAAATTTTTGCCTAGTGAATGCACTCTAGGTGTATCAAACATATGCAATGCCCATGCTCATGATGTCATGCTCAAGTTTTAGTTAGAGTAACACCAGGGGTGTTACATCCTTCCCCCCATAAAAGAATCTCGTCCCGAGATTTAAAGTCCTAGGGTGAGTAATGGAAAAGGAAATGTGTCACGTTTTTATTTCCTTATTTCTGGTACAAGGCAGGGATGGTGTGGGGGTTCATTCCTTTATTACACAGCTATACAACTTTACAATTTACAAGAGGCTAGAAAGCCCGGGAAATTCTTATCTAAGAAATCTTGGGTTTCCCAGGTAGCCTCACCTTCCGAATGCTGATTCCACTGTATTTTATAAAACTTGAGGGTCTTTCTCCGGGTAACCCTGTCCTTTTGATCCAGAACTCGAATGGGATGTTCCGAGTATGTCAAATCTGGTTCCAGGACAACATCAGTCACTTCAACGGTTCGATCGGGAACCCGAAGACACTTCTTCAATTGTGACACGTGGAACACATTATGCACGGCAGACAATGTTTCGGGGAGCTGAAGTCGGTATGCCACTGGTCCACATTGTTCAAGTACCAGGAATGGACCAATGTACCTGGGTGCAAGTTTTCCTTTAATCCCAAAACGCGATACGCCTTTCATTGGTGAAACCTTTAAGTAGACGTAGTCTCCTTTTAAAAAGTATAAGGGCATTCGCCGATTGTCTGCATAACTTTTCTGACGAGCCTGTGCCTTCTTCATATTATGAACTATTTTCTGAACCCTTTCTTCGGTTTCTTTTACCATATCAGGTCTAAAGAAATATCTTTCACCAGGTTCAGACCAATTTAGCGGAGTTCGACACTGTCGCCCATACAAAGCTTCAAAAGGTGCCATCTTGATACTTTCCTGATAACTGTTATTGTATGAAAACTCCGCCAAAGGTAAGCATTCATTCCACTTTGTTGAGAAATCCAGGACACATGCTCGTAACATATCTTCAAGTATTTGGTTCACTCTCTCAGTCTGTCCACTGGTTTGGGGATGGTAGGCCGAACTGTGGAGTAACTTAGTACCCAAAGATTGGTGAAGTGCTTCCCAAAACTTGGCTACAAATTGAGGCCCACGATCCGACACTATGGTCTTTGGAACACCATGCAGACTAAGAATACGAGCAATATACAATTGGGCGTAGACAGTAACTGGAGAATTTGTCTTGACCGGCAGAAAATGAGCAACCTTTGTAAGTCGATCAACAATCACCCAGATAGAGTCACACCCTTTTGCGGTCCTGGGCAATCCCACAATGAAGTCCATGCTGATATCTTCCCATTTCCATGCTGGGATTGGCAAAGATTGCAATGGACCAGCAGTTTTCAGGTGTATGGCTTTGACACGTCTGCAAGTGTCGCACTTAGCCACATAGCGTGCAATTTCAATCTTCATCTTCGTCCACCAGTAATGTTGTTTCAGATCATGATACATCTTAGTGCTTCCCGGATGAATGGAATAGCGACTAAGATGCGCCTCATCTAAGATTTGCTGGCGGAGCTCTTCATTCTTCGGCACTACTATGCGGTTGTTGAACCATAACACACCTTGATTATCTTCCTTAAAACATTGGGCTGTTCCAGCCCTGATCTTCTCTCGGACGTGTTTCATACCCTGATTATCCCTTTGAGCATCAATTATCCTTTGCAAGATGGTTGATTCAAGCTTTAGCTGATTTAGAGTCCCTTGTTGGATCATTCCCAGGTTTAACTTCTCCATTTCTTGACACAAAGTGCTTTCGGAGGTCTCAACCATAAGACAGTGGCAGAAAGTCTTACGACTCAATGCATCTGCCACCACATTGGCCTTGCCTGGGTGATAATGGATCTCTAGTTCATAATCTTTAATAAGCTCAAGCCATCGCCTTTGCCTCATGTTTAACTCTGACTGGGTAAATATATACTTCAAACTCTTATGATCAGTATATATGTGACAGATGTTTCCCAGCAGATAGTGACGCCATATTTTCAGGGCATGAACCACCGCAGCTAACTCCAGATCATGAGTTGGATAGTGCTCCTCATGTCGGCGTAACTGCCTTGAAGCATATGCAATCACTCGGCCTTCTTGCATTAGCACACAGCCGAGTCCACTGCCTGACGCATCACAATAGACATCAAAAGGTTTAGTGATGTCCGGTTGAGCCAATACCGGAGCAGTGGTCAATAGTGTCTTCAATTCCTCAAAGGCTTCATTACATTTAGAAGACCAATTGAATTTAGTATCATTCTTCAATAAACTTGTGATTGGCTTCACAAGCTTAGAAAAATCAGGTATAAATCTGCGATAGTATCCTGCTAGTCCAAGAAAACTCCGGACTTGGTGAACAGTCGTTGGAGGTTTCCACTCCAGAATATCCTTGACTTTGCTAGGGTCTACCGCAATTCCCTTGGCTGATAATACGTGCCCCAGAAATTGAATTTCTTCCAGCCAAAACGCGCACTTGCTGAACTTGGCATAAAGCTGATGTTCCCTTAGGCGCGTCAATACAATCCGTAAGTGCTGAGCATGCTCCTCTTCATTTTTAGAATATATCAAAATATCATCGATGAAGACCACCACGAACTTGTCTAACTCGGGCATGAACACCGAGTTCATCAAATAGGTGAAGTGGGCAGGAGCATTGGTGAGCCCGAAAGACATTACTATAAAAAGTAATGGTACAGACTCGACAGTACACAACCGGATACATTACCCACATTACAAAAGCTTAACCTATTATACAACCGTACACCCTACTACACTACTCTAATATAACACTACTTCCTACAATACCCCACTCTACTCTTATTACACCCCTAGTCCTGCTTCCCATCGCTTTTGGCGGCTTCATTGTCGGGGGTAGGAGTCCAGACGTCCACCAACCTTAAAGAAGGAGGGGGCTCAAACAGATCTAGCTCCCCACCCGACGCGCGTCCCGCGGCGTGGGAAGGTCCGGCTTCTGCCTCAGAAGGGGGTATAGGCTCACTAGGGTGCAGTTGCGAGTAGAGCACATGCACTTCTTCATGGAGTGTATTGCAGTACACCTGCAGGTCGTCGACAGCTTTGCTTAACTCTCTATTTCGGGCCTGAGCCCTTGCTTCCTTAGCACACACCAACATGTGTGACTGGACTGCCCAGTCAAGTGCTAGGTCCCGGTCAGCTAGCTGATCCCGCAGGTGACGGAGGTCTCTTCTTAAATCATTAATTCTGTCTCCGTCGGCAATCCACGCATTGGTCCTGTGCCGTAGTACTGCTTGAAGTCGATTTACTTCGGCTTCCAAGTCTCCGATGGGATCGTTACTCCCACTGCTACTACTTTCTTGGCGAGGGGCCAGTTGGTGCCGGGGTACTCCCCTCGGTCCCGTTGATTTTCGTGCCGTTAGCCTCGTGCGTGGCGGCATCTTCTAAAGGGGGAAATTTATTAGTAAAAATTCTTAGCATGATGCATGAATAAATACAGAATCAACCTTGGTTGATTCAACCTTCTATACGTTGCACTCTTCCTAACTGGTCTTTAATATAAACTCTTCAGACTACTTAGGTAAGAAGAGAAAAGAATCTTTAGGTAAGACTTTTGAAAATCTTTTGAAGATGCCCTGGAATATCTGCAAAGAAGGGCTACGCTCCGATACCAGCTGTGACGGAACCTCCCAAGTAATCAGGTCCACCTACAGTTGTCCTTGTCCAACAGACATCAGACACCCTGTAGATGTTCCTAAATTACTTGACAAGCTCGGTATCTTTCCTTACCTCACCAGGAACGTTTCACCCGTCTTGCAGACATTACAGATCATCGGGGATAAAGATATGCGGAAGCGATTACATAATCTTACATTTATTTCCAAAGTAAGCTCAAGTTAAGTTATTACAGACCAGGTCTAAAAACGAGTGCATAAAAGTATTAATTATACAAACCAGGGAGACACAACATCTCCCGAAGGACTAGAAACAAAAGATCTTAAGTGGAGGACCAAGTCCTCCCGCACTTCACTCCTGTTTCTCTTCGTTGGGAACCACCTTAGTACAGAAGCAGCAGAAGTCTGCTACTTCCCCACCTAAAAACAACAAAGGGATAAACCCTGAGTATGGAATTACTCAGCAAGTCTTACCCGACTAAGGAAAAGACTCTCAAGGGTATGCTGGTTATATGGGAGTCAAGGTAAGGCTTCTCAATAGTCAAAGACTCTGTTTTGCAGAAATGCTTACTAAAGTGGATCCTTAAAAATCCAATTTTAATTGTCAAGTTAGGTAAAATTACCTGCACTAGAGTTCTTTCTACCCTAGTTCAATCACTGGTCCTGCACTAGCCAATTTCTTAACCAAAAACCCATCATCTTTAGTGGAATGCTACGTGTAAGTCAGTGGCCAAGTCTCCATAACCGCGGAGGTACGGCGATCCGAATCGATTATACTCAGCTGAGGATCTCCAATCACACGACATATGTAGCACTTAACCCTTGCATATGTCAACCCGCCACCGGGGTTCTTAAGACCGGATCAGGTTCACGCAAACCGAGAGCACAGATACACCACCGTCCAGCCTCTTGCCACGGAGGGTACACGCTACTCTCGCCACCGCTCCACTTCCATTTCGTGTTATCTTATTCCGGCCTTAGTCTACCCGAGGCAAGGCTTACCCATGACGAGGCATGTGACCAGTTAAAGGGTCCTCGGTCAGCAGGCCTACATCGACAAGGTCCTTAATCGACTCAGACGGAGACACTACACCGAGACTCTCTTCTCGTGCAAGTCACCCGCCCGGTCTCAGCTTAATCATTTCAAACCCAAAGTTTGGTACCTGGCAGAGGTACATCTTTTCCGATGTTGAATCCATCAAGGCCTTTGACGGATTCACCATCAAGTTTTAATTTTGAAAACATCCCTCCCATTTTGCCAAACAGCTTTTGTAAAACAAATCCTTTTGTTTTTCTAAAGCAATACTAAGCAAAGTAAAACCTTTTTGCAAAAACAGGATTTCAAGGAGGGTAATCAAGATCAAGGAAGGTAATGCAGGAATTGTTTAATCAATCAACTCCTATCACCTAATGCAGCAAGCAAGTGAGAAAGATTTTAAAAACATCAAGGAAGGTGGCAAATGCACCGGGGCTTGCCTTTGTTATCAGATGGGTCTGGCTCGGATCCACAGATATCAAAATAGAAGCAGTTGTCGGCCTGGGGATCGGAGGTGGGTGGTATCCCTTCTTCAAGAACTTCTTCTTCTTCTTCTTGCTCTAATATAACCATATACATACATAAGGATGGATGTCATGGAATGCTCATGAGAATGCAAAGGTAACATAAACTTATTATTTATGTCTTGAGTACAACTTTCCTTCACGGAGTTCCGGGAACCTAGGGTTTCCGGAGTCGGTAAAGGAGTTCATGGAGCAGGGGGGTGGTTTTGGGTTTAGTGATCAAACAAGGTCCAAATCAAACCAAACTCTACCCATGGCTTCTAAATAATGTGAAAAGTTCACATAAAAAGTTTGGGGAATTTTGGACTTATTATTTAATTTCTAAAAATCCAGAACCATTGATTTAGGCTGTTTTAAATATCCTAAAATTCCCTACTTGATCTAAAAATCATGAAACTATTTTTAATAAATTCTATGGAAAATAACAAACCTAGGAAAATTGGTCTCAAAATTTTAGGATTTTTCTACATTTTTCTACACATTTTTAAAGTTCCACTGAAAAAGAAAAGGGAAAGCTTTTAAACAGTACTGGGCCGTTTTAGATCCAGCCGGCCCAGGCCCAAGCAGTTTCGCGCGCGCGCCCGCGCCCGCGAAGGACGTTTTACACAAAGAACCCCGGCCTAACAACTAAACCGAATCAGGGCCATTCACTATTTTTCTGAGTCGCTGACCGTTTACGAAAAAGCCCTCCGGGTCTGGTCAATTCACAATTCCAAGTCCACGACGGCGCTCCGCGCGGCCGCGCTCCGGCGAGCAGCTACGCCGGGCGATTGAGGCAGTGGCTGAGTTCTCCGAGCGGCATACACGAAATTCAACCCCTAAGGAGCATTTCCCCTAAGGTAATTGCACCGTTGGTGGCTCATAGAGCTCCGGCCACGATGGCCGTAAGCACCACGGCGTCATGAGCGTGTTCCCGGCGATAGGCGCCGGTCTAGTTCAATCCAATGCTTCGGTAAGCATCACGGAGACATGGGAAAGCTTAAACGAGGGCGCAGAGGGTAGGAACGGACCTGTAGAGGGCTGGCCGCGGTGAGCTCGTCTTACAACGGCGGAGAACCGATTTGGGGGCAATTAGAAATTCGAGCGCTCGGGTGGATGATCGGGGCCGATTGACGGTGGCTGGATGCGTAAAGATATGGCGAAGCTCACGGCGGGGGCAATTTATAGGACCCCGAAGCGGTGGCGCTTAATTTGATCACGAAGCGTTGGCGGCCGGAGACGGGGAAGACGTGCTAGCTTTGCGGTACGTGGCTGCGACGTGGCAGTAAGTCCGGTGAGCCATGGAGGGGCTAGAGAAGGTCACGGCGACACGGTGAAAGGCTTGGACACGCGGCATAAGGCCGGGAAGCGGCGGTCGACGGCGAGGTAATCCGCCAGCCGCAAAGTCGAAGGGAGACAGGGGGGGTGAAGTCGTCGGAGTGGTGGCCAGCTCACCGGTGATGAGGCCTTTACCGCGGCAAGCTTATCCGGTGACCGTTGAGCGCGAATCTTGGCGAACGTCGATCGACGGCGGCAGCAACCGGCGGTGAGGACGAAACCTGATCTTCTTCAGTTATACGGTTACTGTACCATCAGAACACTGGTTCAGAGCGACTGACCGAGCAAGTTTAGGGCTATTTCTCTCCAAATTTCATGTGATGACAGGTCTCAGTCTCTATACCAAAGTTGTAGTGCTACATACCAGCTACAACTCCATTATAGGACATAAACACATTTGAGCACTGGATCATGCTTGAATCTGAGCTAAAAGTTGGTGTCAGCTCACTGCTAAACTGAATCTCAGTTCAACCAGCCTGACAACCCAACTTTGATGGGGTTTTTCTCCAAATTTTTCATAACAACTATGCTTGCACCCTTTAGCAAAGTTGTTCTCCTATGATTAGGCTTCAACTTTGATGTGGTGACCTAGGGCAAAAACCCTATGCTTTGAAAGTTACAAAGCCCCAAAGTTGAGCCCATTCACTGCTTTTTCAGACTTAGAACCAAAACTCAAGGGAGGTCCATTTTGCACTTTAGTCCAAAACTTAGGGTTTTGCTTGCAAGTCCACATTTTTGTGACCCAATAGACTTGAAACACTTATTTGACTTGGTTTTTGCACTTTAGCCCAAAAGTGGACTAATTTTGCACTTAGGTCCCTAGGGTTTAGTTTTAGAGTTTCCCAGGGTTCTAATTAGGGTTTTTAATATCCCAGGGGTGTAATTGTGATTCCACTGAGTGTTTGAGGTTGTTTTATGGCTCTTCTCACAAACCCTAAGGTTTTCCTCAACTTAAGTTAAGTTTTACCCCATTAACCATTAGTTAGGGTTAAGTCCTTAAACCAAGGTCCTATTTATAAAACCGCAAAACAATACAACTTGTTTGAAATTTTTGCCTAGTGAATGCACTCTAGGTGTATCAAACATATGCAATGCCCATGCTCATGATGTCATGCTCAAGTTTTAGTTAGAGTAACACCAGGGGTGTTACAATATTTGTTCTGAAATTTGGTGCGTCCGGTGATTATTTAAAATTCACCGCTTGCGCAAATATGAAATTCGGAAGCTCGACCCACTCGGCCGATTTATCTCGGTCCAATTAAATAGAATTCGTCGACTAAGGTTTTCAGCGTAAATAATTCCGTCTCCACTCGTCAACTGAGAAGTCGCATCCAAGGAATTATAATTGAGATCCGATTCTCCGCGTAAATTATCTGTTGACGTGGAATCGGGTGTCGACTGCGGACGAAATTATTTAATTTCAAATCAAATTGAACATAGTCTGAAATACGGTTGTTCACACCGTTCGGATTTGTTCTGACGACATCTCGCCCCGATCTAAAATTTTGGATGTAAATAACAGATACAAATTCATCTAATACCGAAGCCGAAATTTGTGTAATTCGGTCCATGTACAACCTGTCCAGAACAACCTAGACCAATGTAATTATAACTGAAAGCGAGTAATTAGCGATCAATTTGATTCGCTAATTCATCGAACGAAATATATTCGTGTAGCGTGTCGGCCTGTGTATAACGCTTAAAATCTAGACTCAAAAGTATCTACGATTTTCTGAAAAGAAAGATGAAGAAAGAAATTAAAAAAAATAGGAGATATCCTCCACGCCGCTTCTCTCTCCCTCATCTTTCTTCTGACCGCGCACTCCTATCTTCAGCCACCGGTGGGGATATTTGTTTCCTGGCCACTGTCGTCATCCCAAGCGCCGCTCTCTCTCTCGGTCTGATCATCTCGCCGCTCTCTGGCCACGCTTATCTGCCGCCGGTGATTTTTTTTCCATCGCTCGACGGCCAGCAGCCATATCTCACGCGCGCTTTCTTCTTGCTCAGCTCCCACGGCCGACTCCCTCCCATGGCTCTCCTCCACTCGCGCCTGGCCGGAATTCTCGCTGCTGCTCCCCATGGTGCGCGCCCTCCCAACTCCCATGCGCGTCCCTCTGCCAGCTCGACCGACCGCGACGAGATCGCCCATGATTCTTCCCTGGCCACGCGAGCTCAGAGCCCTCCCTGCTCCCGATCTCCATAGCCGCGCCCCTCAAGCTCGGCAGGGAGCTTTCTTCCTCCCTCGTCCGCGGCTCTCTCCTGGCGCCTGGGGCCGCGCGAGCAGCCCTCCGCTCGGCTCTGCTCCTCCCTGCTCGCGTCAACCAGCTCGGACCGAGCGCTCTGATGTTCGCTTGCCGTAGTGTTTCTTCCCCAGCGCGTCCTCTGCCGCCCGCCAAGGTGGTGGCGCCCATCTCCCTGGCCCTGGCTCGGATCCCGCTCGGCGCCCTGACTCCTGCTCCCCTCGCCGCATCGTCCCTGCCCATTTCCCTCCTCGGCAAACTCCCCTGCGAGCTCCAGCTCGGTTTCTTCTCCCTTGCCGCTCGGTTCTTGCGTCTTTCCCCTGTGCGCTCGACCTCCGGCTCCGGCGTCGAGCTCTGCTTTGGTGTATTGGGAGGTTCGAGTGGCGCTGATGGGTTCTCTGCTGGCACACCTGGTGGTGGTACCTTGCTGCTAGGAGGTAGCGATAGCTTTGGCAATAGTAACGTTGGTGCTCGCCAGGCGCTCAACAGAACACCTGAAACCAAAGTTCGTCGTCGTCGTTCTCGCTGATATCGAGACGAATTGTGACGTGGTAAGCCGATCCGTTACTTCCGCTATTGGTCGGATGGATTTGATTAGATACGTTAGTTACGTCGTTTCTCTTGTCGATAGCACTGGCGCATTGTGGTGGTGTTAGATGTTTGTGAAAATAACTCTTCGCTTGTGGCATCGTATTTGTTTCGCTAGTAAAGTTTAGGTTTCGGGTCTCGAACGTTTAGTTGATAGGTTGTTAGTGCTACTTTTGATGAAAGGTGTTTATATGATGGGATCGGTGTCCTGCGTTAGTTGTTATTATAATCCATGTTCGTTGATTGGTAAACGTCGAAGTTGGACATTGATCGTTCAGAGTAATAGTCTCAAATAAATGTTTATCGTTATCCTGTTTATCGTGGTCCAAATTATTTGGAGGAAAGCAACATCGTTTGGTCCGCTTCATTTAAAATATGGAAGCTACTTAATGGATATTTTCTATTAGTGTTTTAAGTCTTTAGGATTTAAGTTGTGATTGTATAAAGGTCTATAGTCCTTGATAATGCTCTACCTACGAGACTATAGAATAGTGTAATGTTCATATAATTAGCGTATTGTGCACATTAGTCCGGATGAGAATTTACAAAGGTAGTTACTGTGCCTCTATCTTTGTTTTGCACTTAGATGTCTAAAACTAATAAGTCTAAGTTTGTTAGTCTTAGGGTGTTGAGCTTTAACTAAGGAGGGTAGAGCGTGTGTATAGTTTATCGGTTCCGTGATGTGGCAGCTAGATCTAATTAGACTGGAAGAACGCGATCGTTGTACTTAGTAATATCGCGGCATCTGATAATTGCTTTTAAATGTTAATTGTGCCTCGTCACTAGGTATTCGATTCATTATCGTGTAGCCAAAATTAGGCTAATTATGTTTAAAGTATATGATTTGTTGTTTGTGATGTTTGTGTTAGGTTCGTTTAATTTAGAAAAGCGTAATTATTACGCGTAGTCGCAACGCCTCGCCGCTAGGTGTTCCGCTATCGCGTAACACTATTTAGATTTATAATATTTCCGTCGATATGCATTCATATGCATAATGCATTTCATTCAGGTACGTTAATTAATCGCGTGATGCGGAAGACAAGCCAAGTCGATCCCAAGCGCGGGCTAATCTGCAAGCTGAAGCTGACGGATGAACCGGAGGATGGATAATCTGAATGAGTGCCAAGCCAAAGGATACTCGCCAAGTGGTCGTCTAACAACACTAACCTAGTGTTACTCAGGCAAGCCCCGGTGCATTTGCCACCTTCCTTGATGTTTTTAAAATCTTTCTCACTTGCTTGATGCATTAGGTGATAGGAGTTGATTGATAAAACAATTCCTGCATTACCTTCCTTGAATTTGATTACCTTCCTTGATCACCCGTTTTACAAAAAGATTTTAATGCTTAGCCTTGCTTTAGAAAAACAAAATGTTTTGTTTTACAAAAGATGATGTGGCAAAAGTGGGTGGGATGTTTTCAAAAATAAAACTTGATGGTGGATCCATCACGGCCGTGATGGGTTCAACATCAGAAAAGATGTACCTCTGCCAGGTACCAAACTTTGGGTTTGAAATGATTAAGCTGAGACCGGGCGGGTGACTTGCACGAGAAAGGAGTCTCGGTGTAGTGTCTCCGTCTGAGTCGATTAAGGACCTTGTCGATGTAGGCCTGCTGACCGAGGACCCTTTAACTGGTCACATGCCTCGTCATGGGTAAGCTTTGCCTCGGGCGGACTAAGGCCAGAATAAGATAACACGAAATGGGCGTGGAGCGGTGGCGAGAGTAGCGTGTACCCTCCGTGGCAAGAGGCTGGACGGTGGTGTATCTGTGCTCTCGGTTTGCGTGAACCTGATCTGGTCTTAAGAAACTCGGTGGCGGGTTGACATATGCAAGGGTTAAGTGCTACATATGTCGTGTGATCGGAGATCCTCAGCTGAGTATAATCGATTCGGATCGCCGTACCTCCGCGGTTATGGAGACTTGGCCACTGACTTACACGTAGCATTCCACTAAAGATGATGGGTTTTTGTTAAGAAATTGGCTAGTGCAGGTCAAGTGATTGAACTAGGGTAGAAAGAACTCTAGTTGCAGGTAATTTTACTTAACTTGACAAATAAAACTGGATTTTTAAGGATCCACTTTAGTAAGCATTTCTGCAAAACAGAGTCCTTGATTCTTGATAAGCCTTTCCTTGAATCCCTCTAGCCAGCATACCCTTGAGAGTCTTTTCTTTAGTCGGGTAAGTCTTGCTGAGTAATTCCGTACTCAGGGTTTTATTCCCTGTTGTTTTTCAGGTTCTAACTTTGTGCTGTTGTTGATGGTGTTAAGTGCCGGTGGGCTCGGCCTTCTTATAAGTCTAAGTAACCCTTCTATACTTCTTATTGAGGATGATCCCTTGAGCTAGCATATATATTTCAAACTTATACTTTTGTAATCACTCCGATAAACTAATATAAAATTTTTGTAACTTGTAAAATTTGGTAGTAAGATTTCCGCTGCAATAATATTGGTGTGTGTGATTTGTATTACTTAATCCCGCGATCTTGGTTGTAAGTGGTTTATCCGATGTCCTTGGGGCAATCGGACAGATCCTGTTAAGTTATTTGGTGCACATGCATAGTTGTCTGAGGTCTTTAAGACAAGGACAGGTGCATGTGGGCCCAATAACTTGGGAGGTTCTGCCACACCAGATGGGATGCCGGTCTTGTTCCCCGTAGCCTGAGTCAGCTCGGGTTAGGGTAATGATGGCGCTCCCTATTGACGTGGTTGGTCCATGCCCTAGGCTGGGCGAGGTGGAGGCTCCTCCGAGGTCGAGGTTGAGTCTATCTTCCAAGGTTGAGGTCGAGTCCGAGCCCCCGGGTCGGACGAGGCGGAGACCGTCGGCTGAGGCCGGGGCTGAGTCTGAGCCCTGGGCTCGGGCGAGGCGGACTTCATCGTCCTTCGGGGCTGAGCCCGAGTCCGAGCCCTGGGGTCGGGCGAAGTGGGGTTCGTCGTCTTTCGAGGCTAAGCCCGAGTCCGAGCCCTGGGGTCGGGCGGAGCGGAGTTCGTCGTCTTCCGGGGCTGAGCCCAAGTCTGAGCCCTGGGGTTGGGCGGAGCGGAGTTCGTCGTCTTCCGGGGCTGAGCCCGAGTTCGAGCCCTGGGGTCGGGCGGAGCGGAGTTCGTCGTCTTCCGGGGCTGAGCCCGAGTCCGAGCCCTGGGGTTGGGCGGAGCGGAGTTTGTCGTCTTCCGGGGCTGAGCCCGAGTCCGAGCCCTGGGGTCAGGCGGAGCGGAGTTCGTCGTCTTCCGGGGCTGAGCCCGAGTCCGAGCCCTGGGGTCGGGCAGAGCGGAGTTCGTCGTCTTCCGGGGCTGAGCCCGAGTCTGAGCCCTAGGGTCGGGCGGAGCGTAGTTCGTCATCTTCCAGGGCTGAGCCCGAGTCTGAGCCCTAGGGTCGGGCGGAGCGTAGTTCGTCGTCTTCTGGGGCTGAGCCCGAGTCCGAGCCCTGGGGTCGGGCGAGGCGGAGTTTCCTATGACGCCTGAGGCTGGACTTGGCTGCTGTCAGCCTCAATCTGTCGAGTGGCTCAGCAGCCGGAGCGGCGCAGGCGACGTTGTCCTCTTGTCAGATCGGTCAGTGGAGCGGCAAAGTGACTGTGGTCACTTCGGCTCTGTCGACTGAAGGGCAGCGTCATGATAAAGGTGTCAGACCACCTTTGCATTAAATGCCCCTGTGATTTGGTCGGTTAGCGCGGCGATTCGGTCAAGGTTGCTTCTTGGTGAAGACTGGGCCTCGGGCGAGCCGAAGGTGTGTCCGTTGCTGGAGGGGGCCCTCGGGCGAGACGTAGATCCTCCGGGGTCGGCTGCCCTTGCCCGAGGCTGGGCTCGGGTGAGGCATGATCGCGTCCCTTGAATGGACCGATCCTTGACTTAATCGCACCCATCAGGCCTTTGCAGCTTTGTGCTGATGGGGGTTACCAGCTGAGATTTAGGAGCCTTGAGGGTACCCCTAATTATGGTCCCCGATAGTAGCCCCCGAGCCTCAAAGGGAGTGTTAATACTCGCTTGGAGGCTTTTGCCACACTTTTTTGCAAGGGGACCAGCCTTTTTTGGTTGCATTTTGTTCCGGTGGGTGCGCGCGAGCGCACCCGCCAGGTGTAGCCCCCGAGGCCTCGGAGGAGTAGTTTGACTCCTTCGAGGTCTTAGTGTGTTTCGCAACACTTCGGCTGGTCTAGTTGTTCCCTCATGCGAGCTGGCCGTAGCCCGGGTGCACGGTCGGGTCCCAAGTTCTCGGGCTGGTATGTTGACGCTGTCAACGGGTTGGCCAGAGCCGGGTTTGCGAGAGCAGCCCCCGAGCCTCTGCACAGGGCGAGAGGACGGTCAAGGACAGACTCGACTTTTTTACATACGCCCCTGCGTCGCCTTTCCGCAAGGAGGAGGGGGGGAAAGCGCCATGTTGCCCTCGGAGGGCGCCGAACATGGTGTCTCCGGTGAGCTGCTGGCGGGTAATCCGAGTGGACGCCCGTGCCCCATTTGTTAAGGGTCAGCTAGAGGCCCGGAGGCGCGCTCCAAAAGTACCTGCGGGTGATCTGCCGGACCCGGTCCCCTTTTGACGGGGTCCGAGGGCTCGATGCCTCCCTATGATGGGATTCCGTTACAAGATCGTTCCCGCTGGTCTCGGAAATGTCCTAGGGTACCTCGGGAGCGTAGCCCGAGCCTTGATTATGTATCGAACGTACCCAGGGTCATCCCTCGCTCTGTGTCTGAGGCGACTGTGAACCCTTCGAGGGCCAGCCTACGAACCCTGATCAGTAGTGGGCACGGAGCCCGAGTGGCCTGAGGCGGCCGTTGAACCCTTCCGAGGGGCTGGCCATCGAACCTCTGACCAGTAGTGGGCGCAGAACCCAAGCGCTCTGAGGCGGCCATTGAACCCCTCCGAGGGGCCAGCCTTTGAACCTCTGATCAGTAGGGAGGCTCGGGGCCTATTTCCTTCACGGAGAAGGATCCTTTTCGGGGTATCCCCCTTTCCCGGTCCCTGTTGTAAGAGAGAGAAAGAGGAAAAAGGAAAAGGGGACGAAATCGAATGACGTGGCGTACCTTTTTCGACGCGGTCATTATGGCGAAGGAGAAGCGTTGCTTGCTTCCCCCGCCTGAGGCGCCTCCTGTCCCACCATGGAGTTAATGCGATGGGGCGAGTGGTTCGCGAGGCGGCCATTGCGCGTGTGCGAGCCGTTCAAGGAACGGTCATTTCGCTTTGAGTCTTTGAATCCCGCGGCGGGTTCGGGCGACACGTTGAATGGGTCTTGCCTTGGTCTTTATATACTCGGGGGAGGGCCTGGTGACGGTTCTTTGCTCTACTTCTTGCCTTCTTCTTAGGTTTTCGCAACCTGAGAGATTTAGCCAGAGAAAAGGAAACCGCTCACCCAGTCCTTTCCGCCGCCACCCTTTCTGCTCGGTGATGGCCGACCGGGTGACCATTATTCCACCGCGCGACCCATGGCCTTTCTCCACAGTCACAGTGGGTGATCTGGAGGACCTTGTTGCTGAGGGTTTACTTCGCCCTCTCTTTGATGAGAGGCAGCCGGAGTGGATTCCCCCCCGAACGGAGCCGCCCCATCCCCGCCGCCGGGGTACGTCGTGAGCTTCGTCTCCTTCCATGAGCGGGGATTCGGCGTGCCGGCAAGCCGCTTCATGCGGGCGATCCTGCATAACTACGGGGTGGAGTTGCACAACCTCAGCCCTAACTCCATCTCGCAAGCCGCCATCTTCGTAGCGGTGTGCGAAGGATACTTGGGGATTGACCCCCACTGGGACTTGTGGACTCATTTCTTCTCCGTGGAGCTTTTTGCTTCGCCGACGAGAGAGAGAAGGGTCCGCGCGGTAGTGCGGGCCGGCGGCTGCATTCTCCAGCTGAGGCAGTCGCGGGCGTCGCAGTATATTCCTGTCGTCCTTGCGTCCTCGAATAAAGGGTGGCAGCACCGGTGGTTCTATCTCCGGAATGACGACGAGAGGCTCCCGTCGTTTTCTCAGCGAGTGGTCACCATTGCCGCCGATGCCTAGCGCTACGGGACCCCGCACGACAGACAGAAAAATCTCGAGCCCCTTCTCAAGGCCCTGGAGGCATTACGGAAAGGAGGGCTCACCGCTGCGGGAGTGATTGCCGCCATTCATCACCGGAGGGTGCTTCCCTTGGCGGAGCGGCGGTTGCCGCTTTGGGAGATGACGCCAGAGGCTGACTTGGAGGGCTCGCGGATGTCCTCGGATCCCCTTCCCATCGACGTTCTCTACGGGCGGGTGGCCGCCGCGTTGGGAAAATCGGATGCCAGCGCCTTCTCCCAGCCCTTGATGCGCCCCGACCGCGGGTGTGTGTCCCTGGTGAGTGTCCGCCCCTTCTTCCTCCTTGCGTCGGATTGCCCTTGGTCCTTACGGTCGAGACTTTTCATCTGTCTCCAGGAGGTAGGGTGTCACAAGCCTTCCCGGCCACGGGTCCTGGAGGACGCAGTGGACCAAGCAGCGCGGCGGGTTGCCGCGGAGGAGAAGAAGAAGAAAATGGACGCGAAGAAGGCTCGGGCCCGCGAGCGGACGCGGGCCTGAGACGCCTTGGAAAAGCTCCGTCGCCGGCAGGAGAGGGATGGACTCCCGAGGGATCCGTCGCCGGAAACGCCTGACGACGACGACGATGATGAAGACGATGACGAGGATGACGACATGGCTGTCCGCCTTGGCCTCAGCCCAGGTTTGAGGCTAGGCCAGGAGTCGTCAAGCCAGCCCCCGAGCGGGCTGGCGCCGTCAGTTCCCGGGGTCGGGACGCCAAGGTCTCGGCCCGAAGAGCTGGGGCAGACCGAGGGGGTACTCGACCCCTCGGCTGGGGAAGTTGAGGTGACTCCGAGGAGTCAGGCCGAGGTGCCTATTCCCCGAGAGCCGTCGCCCATGCCGGCAGCGCAGGAGAGCGACCCTCAGATCGCCGTGGCAGCGCCTGGGCAGTCCGTCTCCCGGGCGTCCAAGGTGCCCAAGGCGAGGGTGGTACCGAAGCTGGCGGCGAGGCGGACCTCGGTGGTATCCTTGGGGGTCGAGATCCGAGAGACCTCTCCTCAGGCACGGTTGATCATGGCCCGGAGCGGGTAAGTACCTTAGAACGTCTTCGTCCTGGCTCCTCATCTGTATGTCCCGACCGTGACTTTCCTTTCCTCCTCAGCAAGCGAAGCCATGGCCTGACCGATCTGGCTCCCCGAAAAGTCCTTAAGACGGCGTCGGCTTCCGCAGCCGGTGCCGCGCCGGGCCTCGCCGTTCAGCTGACCTTCCCGCAAGGCGCCCCACAGCGGGGGGATCAGGCGGCACCAGTCGCCGTGGAGCGAGTTCCCAAGGCCGGCTCTCCTGTCGAGGTGGCCGTCGCGCTGGGGGAGGTGGCTGGCGCGGATGTGACCTCGGGCTCACCGGACATGCCGCCAGCGCTGGCGCCAGCTGCTGCCGAAGCCGCTGCTGTCCCTGTCGGGAAGCGACCTGTCGCCGCCGATGCTGAGATGGCCGAGGCATCAGTGCTTGGTGCCTCGGGGGAGGGGGCGTGGAACCACGACTCGTCCCGCCGAGCGGCGGCCTTGTCCCTACGCGGCGGAACTTTGGGGGGCGGCGCCAGTTGCTCCGGTTCCAGACCCATGGAGCTTCGGATCCCTTCTTCGTTCTTGACGATGAGCGGGAGAAGCAGTCTTGGGACGAGCTCCGCGAGTGTGCGGAAGCAACGGTGGGGTCGCTCCGGTCATCCTTGGAGGTCTTTTGCAGGGACGTCCCCAAGATCCTCCAGGTAATGATTTCAGGCATACCTTTTTTGTGATCAAGGCGTCCTTTGTGACGCCCCGCCTCCTTCCCTCAGGATCTGACGGATCTAAGCGCCGCCAAGTCGTCGTTTGTCCGCCATGAGGTCGATGTCTGGGGCTCGCTGCGATCCCTGAGGACCTCGCTCGCTGGGGCTACCGTGCGCCTCTCCCAGCAGGGCGCCAAGGTGGCGGACCTTCGGTTGCTCTGTGCCGATCTTAGAGCGGAGGCAGCAGCGGCACGCGTAGAGGTACAGTGATGGCAGTCGGAGTTCGACCAGGTCATCGATGAGCGAGATCAATCTCGGGGCCGGGCTGCCGAGGCCGAAAGACAGGCCGGAGCCCTTGCAGCAGACCTAGCCGGAGCCCTTGCAGCAGACCTCGGAGCAGCGTGCCCGAGCCGGAGGTAGGTCCTGGCTATTTTCGGTTTTCATTTCAGCTTGTTTCCTCCACTTGTGTTTGAGGCCTTGCGCTCCGGCGGTTCGCAGAGCTCGAGTCTGCCCTTGATGAGTCCACCAGGGCGCTTGCCCAGGCGGCCGAACAGAGGGAGGCCAACCACGCGGCCATGTCCGAGGCCATCTCGGACTTCTGCCGGGTCTTTGGCTTCGGCGACGTCCCCTCAAGAAGCTCCCCTCAGAGTCACCTGCAGGCCTTGGGTGACCACGTGCATGACAGACTCCGCGAGGCGCTACACCACGGCGTCAGGCGGGCCTTCGCCGTGCTTGCTTCCCACTACGTCGTGGATCTGGAGCGGGTCAGCGAGGGGTATTGCCTCCCTGATGAAGATGAAGCCGCCCTGGCTGAAGTCCAGAGGCTCGACGCAGCCGCCGCGGGCCCGAGCACAGTGCTGGCGACCACCTTCGAGGCAGAGATCCTCCCGTCTGCGCCGTCGTCCGAAGCCGGGGTGGACTTCGCTGAGGGCGGGGACGAAGCCGAAGGCACGGCTCCTTCCTCGGGCGACGCCTAACTCTGCCGGAGCAGTTTCCTTCGAATGTACGTGTGTCTTTTGCGGCCGCTGAGGCCCGAACACTTTATTATCGTAGTATAAAGTTGTGGCCCTTTTTCTTTCATTTTGCGTGTCCGGCCCCGTTCGTTAGTAGCAGGGTGGCTTGCCCAAGTAGGAGTCATTTTTCGTGGTAGGTGACGAGTGAGGTGTCCGTAACCCAGAGGCGTAGGAGTCCCTCGGCTCAGTCAGCCTCGCCACTTACATGCACCCGTGTTCGCTTCTTGGGGTCCTGCTACCGACATAGCCGGGGGAGCGCGGAAGCCTTTTTGATTGAAAATTTTGACGCAGAGGGGTTTCCCCCCTTCTAGCCCCCGAGGGAGGGTCGGGCTTTGCCGAGGCAAGGCTGACCCTTCCTTGATGACCAGACTTTGTGTGCGAACAGGGTGTACGAATAACTTGGAAACATCTTAAGGGTAGAAGCGACGTAGCTGTTCGATGTTCCAAGCGTTGCTGTAGACCTCACCTTGACTGTTGGCCAGCTTGTATGTTCCGGGCTTCAGAATTTTGGCGACGACGAACGGCCCTTCCCAGGGAGGCGTGAGTTTGTGCCACCCTCGTGCGTCTTGTCGCAGCCGAAGCACCATGTCGCCCACCTGGAGGTCTCAGGATCGAACCCCTCGGGCGTGGTAGCGTCACAGGGACTGCTGGTACCGCGCCGAGTGTAGTAAGGCCATGTCTCGAGCCTCTTCCAGCTGGTCCAGTGAGTCTTCTCAATTGGCTCGATTGCTTTGGTCGGCGTAGGCCCTCGTCCTCGGGGAACCGTATTCTAAGTCTGTGGGCAAGATGGCCTCAGCCCCATAGACTAGAAAGAACGGTGTGAAGCCCGTGGCTTGGCTCGGCGTTGTCCTCAGACTCCAGACCACCGAGGGGAGCTCCTTCATCCATCGCTTGCCGAACTTGTTGAGGTCGTTGTAGATCCGAGGCTTGAGTCCTTGCAGAATCATGCCGTTGGCACATTCTACCTGCCCATTCATCATGGGGTGAGCCACGGCGGCCCAGTCCACCCGGATGTGGTGATCCTCGCAGAAGTCCAGGAACTTTCTGCTGGTGAACTGGGTGCCGTTGTCGGTGATGATGGAGTTCGGGACCCCAAAGCGATGGATGATGTTGGTGAAGAACGCCACCGCCTGTTCGGACCTGATGCTGTTTAGGGGTCGGACCTCGATCCACTTGGAGAATTTGTCGATGGCGACCAACAGGTGCGTGTAGCCCCCGGGTGCCTTCTGCAAGGGGCCGACTAGGTCCAGACCCCACACAGCAAACGGCCAGGTGATGGGTATGGTCTGCAGAGCCTGAGCGGGCAGGTGGGTCTGCCTTGCGTAGAACTGACACCCTTCGCAGGTGCGGACAATTCTAGTGGCGTCGGCCACCGCCGTCGGCCAGTAGAAACCTTGTCGGAAGGCGTTTCCAACAAGGGTTCCAGGTGCTGCGTGATGGCCGCAAGCCCCCGAGTGTATCTCTTGTAAGAGCTCCTGACCTTCGGTGATGGAAATGCATCGCTGGAGGATGCTCGAGGGGCTGCGGTGGTAGAGCTCCTTCCCATCTCCCAGCAGGACAAAAGACTTGGCGCGCCGCGCCAACCGCCGAGCTTCAGCTTGGTCGAGGGGTAGCTGTCCTCAGTGGAGATATTGTAGGTACGGGGTCTGCCAGTTTTGATTAGGCGTGACCTCGCTCTGCTCCCCCTCGACGCGCAGTGCCTCACCCTCGGGGGCCGAGGGTACCTCGGGCTGAGCCGAGGGTACCTCGGACCGTGCTGAGGGTACCTCGGACTGAGCCGAGGATGCCTCGGGCTGGGCCGAGGCCTTCTCGGGCTCAGGCGTGTCGTCGGTCTTGATGGAGGGTTGATGCAGGTCTCGGGAGAATACGTCCGAGGGAACTGTTGTTCGCCCCGAGGCTATTTTAGCTAGCTCGTCTGTAGTCTCGTTGTAGCGTCGGGTGATGTGGTTGAGCTCGAGCCCGTAGAACTTGTCTTCCAGGCGCCGAACCTCATCGTAGTAGGCTTCCATCTTCGGGTTGCGGCAGTGGGAGTTCTTCATGACTTGGTCGATGACGAGCTGTGAGTCACCGCGAGCGTCGAGGCGTCGGACCCCTAGCTCGATGGCGATTCACAACCCGTTTACCAGAGCCTCGTACTCAGCCACATTGTTCGACGCCGGGAAGTGGAGGCGTAGCACGTAGCGTAGGTGCTTCCCGAGGGGCGAGATGAAGAGCAGGCCCGCGCCGGCCCCCGTCTTCATCAGTGAACCGTCGAAAAACATGGTCCAGAGCTCCGGTTGGATCGGAGCTGTCGGGAGCTGGGTGTCGACCCATTCAGCCACGAAGTCCGCCAAAACCTGGGACTTGATGGCCTTCCGGGGGGCGAACGAGATCATCTCACCCATGATCTCCACCGCCCACTTTGCAATTCTACCCGAGGCCTCTCGGGACTGGATGATCTCCCCCAGGGGGAAGGATGACACCACAGTCACCGGATGAGACTCGAAGTAGTGTCGCAACTTCCGCCGCGTCAGGATCACCGCGTACAGCAGCTTCTGGATTTGTGGGTAGCGGATCTTAGTCTGGGACAGTACTTCACTGATGAAGTAGACTGGCCTCTGGATGAGCAATGCATGCCCCTCTTCTTGTCTCTCAATCACAATCGCGGCGCTAACCACCTGAGTGGTCGCAGCGATGTAGACCAAGAGGGCTTCTCCGGCAGCGGGGGGCACCAAGATGGGCGCGTTCGTGAGGAGCGCCTTCAGGTTCTCGAGGGCTTCCTCGGCCTCAGGGGTCCAAGCGAAGCACTCGGCCTTCCTTAAGAGGCGGTACAGAGGCAGGCCTCTTTCACCGAGGCGCGAGATGAAACGGCTCAGAGCCGCGAGGCATCCCATGACCCTCTGTACGCCTTTCAAGTCCTTGATGGGCCCCATGCTAGTGATGGTTGCGATCTTCTCCGGGTTGGCCTCGATGCCCCGCTCGGAGACGATGAACCCCAAGAGCATGCCTCGGGGGACCCCGAAGACACACTTTTCGGGATTGAGCTTCACGCCTTTCGCCTTGAGACATCGGAATGTCACTTCAAGGTCAGAAAGGAGGTCGGAGGCTTTCCTCGTCTTGACTATGATGTCATCGACATAGGCCTCGACCGTTCGGCTGATGTGTTCGCCGAACACATGGTTCATGCATCGCTGGTACATTGCACCCGCATTCCTCAAACCAAACGGCATGGTAACATAGCAGTACATGCCGAAGGGTGTGATGAAAGAAGTCGCGAGCCGGTCGGACTCTTTCATCCTGATCTGGTGATACCCTGAGTAGGCATCGAGGAAAGACAGGGTCTCGCACCCAGCAGTGGAATCCACGATTTGATCGATGCGAGGCAGAGGGTAGGGAACTTTCGGACATGCTTTGTTTATACCAGTGTAGTCTACACACATCCGCCATTTCCCCCCTTTCTTTCTCACAAGCACAGGGTTGGCAAGCCATTCGGGATGGAATACCTCTTTGATGAACCCTGCCGCCATTAGCTTGTGGATCTCCTCGCCTATGGCTCTGCGCTTTTCTTCGTCGAATCGGCGTAGAGGCTGCTTCATGGGTCAGGCTCTAGCTCGGATATCCAGCGAGTGCTCGGCGACTTCCCTCGGTATGCCGGGCATGTCCGAGGGACTCCACGCGAAAACATCGGCGTTTGTGCGGAGAAAGTCGACGAGCACTGCTTCCTATTTGGGGTCGAGCTCGGAGCCGATCCGGATCTGCTTGGAGGCGTCGTTGCAGGGGTCGAGAGGGACAGACTTGACCGTCTCCACTGGCTCGAAGTTGCCGGCGTGGCGCTTCCCGTCTGGCGCCTCCCTAGAGAGGCTCTCCAGGTCGGCGATGAGGGCCTCGGACTCGGCGAGGGCCTCAGCGTACTCCACGCACTCCACGTCGCATTCGTACGCGTGTCGATACGTGGGCCCGACGGTGATGACCCCGTTGGGGCCCGGCATCTTGAGCTTGAGGTAGGTGTAGTTGGGGACGACCATGAACTTGGCGTAGCATGGCCTCCCCCGCACTGCGTGGTAGGTTCCTCGAAACCCGACCACTTTCGAACGTGAGGGTCTCCCTTCAAAAGTTGGAGGGCGTCCTGAAGCAGACGGGTAGATCGAGTTGCCCGAGGGGTTGGATGCGCTTCCCGGGGATGATCCCGTGGAAAGGCGTAGCACCCGTCCGGACCGAGGACAGATCGATCCGCAGGAGCTCGAGGGTCTCGGCATAGATGATATTGAGGCTGCTGCCTCCGTCCATGAGGACCTTGGTGAGCCTGACGTTGCCGACGATGGGGTCGACGACGAGCGGGTATTTCCCCGGGCTCGGCACATGGTCGGGATGGTCGGCCTGGTCGAAGGTGATGGGCTTGTCGGACCAGTCTAGGTAGACTGGCGCCGCCACCTTTACCGAGTAGACCTCCCAACGCTCTTGCTTGCGGTGCCGAGCCAAGGCGTTTGCCACTCGCCCACCGTAGATCATGAAGCAGTCGCGGACCTCGGGGAACTCTCCTGCCTTGTGATCTTCCTTCTTAGCATCGTTGAGAGCCTTGCCACCCTCTGCGGGTGGCCCGGCCTTGTGAAAGTGTCGTCGAAGCATGGCACACTCCTCAAGGGTGTGCTTGACGGGCCCCTGATGATAGGGGCACGGCTCCTTGAGCATCTTGTCGAAGAGGTTGGCACCTCCGGGAGGTTTCCGAGGGTTCTTGTACTCGGCGGCGGCGACGAGGTCCGCGTCGGCGGCGTCGCGTTTCGCTTGCGACTTCTTCTTGCCCTTCTTCTTGGTGCCGCGCTGAGTTGACGCCTCGGGAACATCTTCCGGTGGGCGGCCCTGGGGCTGCTTGTCCTTCCGGAAGATGGCCTCAACCGCCTCCTGGCCAGAGGCGAATTTGGTGGTGATGTCCATCAGCTCGCTCGCCCTGGTGGGGGTCTTGCGACCCAGCTTGCTCACCAGGTCGCGGCAGGTGGTGTCGGCGAGGAACGTGCCGATGACATCCGAATCGGTGACGTTGGGCAGCTCGGTGCGCTGCTTTGAGAATCGCCGGATGTAGTCCCGGAGAGACTCTCCCGGCTGCTGGTGGCAGCTTTGGAGATCCCAAGAGTTTCCAGGGTGCACGTACGTGCCTTGGAAATTGCCGGCGAAGGCTTGGACCAGGTCGTCCCAGTTGGAGATCTGCCCCAGAGGCAGGTGCTCCAGCCAGGCTCGAGCGGTGTCGGAGAGGAACAGGGGGAGGTTGCGAATGATGAGATTATCATCGTCTGTTCCACCCAGTTGGCAGTCCAGCCGATAGTCCGCGAGCCACAGTTCCGGTCTCGTCTCCCCCGAGTACTTTGTGATAGTAGTCGGGGTTCGGAACCGGGTTGGGAACGGCGCCCGTCGTATGGCGCGGCTGAAAGCCTGCGGACCGGGTGGTTCGGGCGAAGGACTCCGATCCTCCCCGCTGTTGTAGCGTCCCCAACGCCTGGGCTGGTAGCCTCGACGCACCCTCTCGTCGAGGTGGACCCGACGGCTGTGGTGATGGTGCTTGTTGCTGAGGCAACCCGGGGCCGCAGGCGCCGTGTTGCGCATGCGCCCGGTTTGGACCGAGGCTTCCCGCATGAATCGGGAAGTCGCGGCGCGATGTTCCGAGGGGTACCCCTACCTTCGGGAGGCGGAGCTTTCGGCCCGTCGGACCATGGCATCCTCCAGGAGATTCTTGAGCTCTCCCTGGATACGCCGCCCCTCGGTGGTTGATGGCTCCGGCATCGCGCGGAGAAGTATTGCCGCTGCGGCCAGGTTTTGGCCGACTCCACTAGAAACCGGTGGCGGCCTTACCCTGACGTCGTCGGCGATACGGTGCTGGATGCCCTGGGGGAGATGACGCGCTTCTCCGGCCAGAGGTTGGCCCGCCCCTTCCTGCCCGATGTCCCGGCGGATCGGCTCAAGCGTTCCTGCTCCCTCGTCGAGCCTGGCCTGCATCTCGCGGATTTGCTCGAGCTGTGGGTCATGACCCCCCGCCGGGACGGGGACCACAACTAGCTCCCGAAGGATGTCAACGCGAGGCACGGGCCTAGGGGGATCACCGTTCTCCGGTATACCAAGATAGTTGCCCTCGCCAGGACCCCCTAGATCGACGTGGAAACATTCACGACTTGGGCCGCAGTCCTCATTGTCGAGGCTGCGGCTACCGTCGGAATAGTCGGAAAGGCAGTAGTCGCACGCGACCATGAAGTCCCGCACGGCACTGGGGTTACCAAGTCCAGAGAAATCCCAACAGAGGTCGGGCTCGCCATCTTCCTCGGACCCCGAGGGCCCATAGGTCGAGACGGCCGTCAGCCGGTCCCAGGGTGACCGCACACGATACCCCAGAGGGTTTGGACTCGCCTCTATGAGAGTGTCCACCGAAGCAGAGTTGCTTGGCGGGTCGAGGCCAGATCCAAAAGGCACGAGATGGGAATCGGTCGGTACCTATTGGTCGACGGGCGGTGACGAAGTCACATCAGGGACTGACTGCACCATCGTCTCAGGTACAAGGGTGACATCCAGCAAGTCCTTCGCGAGCGTGCTGGCGTCGTCCGTTTGCTCGAGGTTGGTATGTTGCGGGGAGACGACGCTTGTCTTCGTCTCAGACGCGAGGCCGATGCCCGACGCGCTCTCCGTTGGGGCGCCGGCACCGTCGACTCGCTCGATAGCCAACGAGGTGTCGCCTCCTGCTTCGCCTTGGTTGCCCCGCCTCCTCCTCCGTCGGCGAGGGAGGGGACGGGACAAGCCCGAATGTCGTCCTTCCACCACGTGGGGAAGGCGTCGTCGATTTCCCCGCTGGTGGGCGGGTTGTCGACTGCCATTGTCGCTATCGCGTGGCGGGGGATGGAGTATCATGTCGTAGCTGCCATCGAGGGACATGAACTCGAGACTCCCAAAACGGAGCACCGTCCCGGGTTGGAGAGGTTGCTGGAGACTGCCCATCTGGAGCTTTACAGGAAGCTGTTCGTCAACACGCAGCAGGCCCCTACCTGGCGCGCCAACTGTCGGTGTTTCGAAACCCGGGGGGTCCCTAGACCGACGAGTAAATCGTCGGCGCGTGCCCCAGCCCAGATGGGTCGACGCGAGGCGGAACACGAAGGGGGGAGAGAGCAGCCGGAGGGAGACAGGCGTGGGAGGTGGAACCCGCGGCCTTCGTGTTAGCCCCGCGCCCAGGTCGGGTGCGCTTGCAGTAGGGGGTTACAAGCGTCCACGCGGGAGGGAGCGAGCGGCCTTGCGCGAGCGCCGTCCCGTCCTTCCCCGCGCGGCCAACCCTCCGTAAGAGGGCCCTGGTCCTCCCTTTTATAGGCGTAAGGAGAGGATCCAGGTGTACAATGGGGGGTGTAGCAGAGTGCTAACGTGTCTAGCGGGGGAGAGCTAGCGCCCTAAGTACATGCCATCGTGGCAGCCGGAGAGGTTTTGGCACCCACTTCGCGTGATGTCGTGGCCGTCGAAGGAGCGCTGGAGCCTAGCGGAAGGACAGCTGTCGGGGTTGTTGAGTCCTTGCTGATGTCCTCTTGCTTCCGTAAGGGGGCTGAGAGCCGCCGTCGTCACAGGGCATGCGGGGCGCCATCATTACTCGTATAGTAGAGCGAGCCAGATGGGACGCCGGTCTTGTTCCCCGTAGCCTGAGTCAGCTCGGGGTAGGGTAATGATGGCGCTCCCTGTTGACGTGGTTGGTCCGTGCCCTAGGCTGGGCGAGGTGGAGGCTCCTCCGAGGTCGAGGTTGAGTCTGTCTTCCAAGGTTAAGGTCGAGTCCGAGCCCCCGGGTCGGACGAGGCGGAGACCGTCGGCTGAGGCCGGGGCTGAGTCCGAGCCCTGGGGTCGGGCGAGGCGGACTTCGTCGTCCTTCGGGGCTGAGCCCGAGTCCGAGCCCTGGGGTCGGGCGAAGCAGGGTTCATCGTCTTCCGGGGCTGAGCCCGAGTCCGAGCCCTGGGGTCGGGCGGAGCGGAGTTCGTCGTCTTCCGGGGCTGAGCCCGAGTCCGAGCCCTAGGGTCGGGCGGAGCGGAGTTCGTCGTCTTCCGGGGCTGAGCCCGAGTCCGAGCCCTAGGGTCAAGCGGAGCGGAGTTCGTCGTCTTCCATGGCTGAGCCCGAGTCCGAGCCCTGGGGTTGGGCGGAGCGGAGTTTGTCGTCTTCCGGGGCTGAGCCCGAGTCTGAGCCCTGGGGTCGGGCGGAGCGGAGTTCGTCGTCTTCTGGGGCTGAGCCCGAGTCCGAGCCCTGGGGTCGGGCAGAGCGGAGTTCGTCGTCTTCTGGGGCTGAGCCCGAGTCTGAGCCCTAGGGTCGGGCGGAGCGTAGTTCGTCGTCTTCCGGGGCTGAGCCCGAGTCTGAGCCCTGGGGTCGGGCGGAGCGTAGTTCGTCGTCTTCCGGGGCTGAGCCCGAGTCCGAGCCCTGGGGTCGGGCGAGGCGGAGTTTCCTATGACGCCTGAGGCTGGACTTGGCTGCTGTCAGCCTCAATCTGTCGAGTGGCTCAGCAGCCGGAGTGGCGCAGGCGGTGCTGTCCTCTTGTCAGGCCGGTCAGTGGAGCGGCAAAGTGACTGTGGTCACTTCGGCTCTGTCGACTGGAGGGCGGCGTCAGGATAAAGGTGTCAGGCCACCTTTGCATTAAATGCCCCTGCGATTTGGTCGGTTGGCGCAGCGATTCGGTCAAGGTTGCTTCTTGGTGAAGACTGGGCCTCGGGCGAGCCGAAGGTGTGTCCATTGCTGGAGGGGCCCTCGGGCGAGACGTAGATCCTCCGGGGTCGGCTGCCCTTGCCCGAGGCTGGGCTCGGGCGAGGCGTGATCGCGTCCCTTGAATGGACCGATCCTTGACTTAATCGCACCCATCAGGCCTTTGCAGCTTTGTGCTGATGGGGGTTACCAGCTGAGATTTAGGAGCCTTGAGGGTACCCCTAATTATGGTCCCCGACAAGAACTAATATGACCAGCAAGTAGACCATAAATAAATAAGGAATTAAAATAAAACAAAATTTTCAGCAAGGTATAATAATATATAGTAGAACATAGGTTTGGTCGATATGACCAACTTTTTGAAGGGGAACCAAAGTCAAGGTGATAATAGGGGTCTATAATCCTTAGAACAACCATTCTACTCTAGGTTAGCGGTCCTACAGTCAGCACGGCTTTGATACCACCTATTTCACACCCAGTTTTAGAAGGCAAACCGAATGCGAACCATGTACGTGCTAGGATCAGCAATTCACGTACTCAACAGTTACATAACTGGACATCATCACACAGTGCTAAAATAATGACATAAAAGAGGGTATAATAGTCGATTACATCATGATGTCCGAGACATCCACATAGTCTTTAACAATAATCAAAGTGCAGAAAAGAAACATAGATACACACGGCCTACACAGGCAGCCGACTAGGGGTTTGCCGCTAACCCACGCCTAGAACTCATCGTACTCTTGGAACTCCTAGAAGTCCTCCTCCACGACTTCATCTTCACCTGAGCAGTGGTTGCAACGCAGGCAACCTGGGGGGTTTGGTGTGTAAAGCAAGGGTGAGTACACATCAACATACTCAGCAAAATGTCCCTTTTGGCTGTAGTGGACTAGCTTTATGTGGAGTTAAGCCAAGCAGTTGCTTTTAGTTGGTCAAGTTATTATTACTAGTAGAAAGCCAGGTTTTAGTATTAACCCAAGTTATTAACCCAATGTACCATTTCCAAATGGAAAGAATACCACTTACCATTACCATAGGCATAACCAAAACCATCATCCTCTTCACCACCTGTAAACCATACATCTCTGATCAAGTATCTCTAATCAATGGAGCTCACTTGGCCGCTCATAACCGCGAGCATGGCTGATATATCAGTTTCATAACACTCTGTAGAGGTTGCGCACTTTACCCACAAGTCGTGATTCCCTCTTGCCTCGGGCCGATCAAACCCTTAAACACTACCAAGGTGAATAGGTAGTGTCTCACTACGTAGCCTTTACAAAGATTTCCTGGGGCTATAGCCGCCCGTTAGGTTTCCTAAATGCATCGCACTCCTCCGCAAGGGGCAAACCAACCTTGGCAGAGCGAGCCACATACAGCGAGCCCCATTAACGGCACAACGGTGAAGCGAACTACACCCCAGTTCCTCTAATTACTCAGTTAAGGGCGTCCCACTCCACCCTCATGGTTGCACTATTTTCCCGGGCGGTCATCCAACGAACCAGTCCTTACGGAGAGGCACTCGAGAAACAGCTCGAGCCCCCGTAAATGTCACAGTACCATCATCATAATCAAAAGGGAAAACAGCGTATCATAGATAATCTCATCATGTTCATTGATTAATGTGAAGCGCTAGCATAAAGCTAAACCAAAATAACCTAACCAAAATAGGTAAACAAGGACAAGATAAACAAAAGCTAGTCAATCCTTAGGTATAAACTGTGTAAATGCGGGGAATGAATTATAAGATGTATAGGACATAGATGGGTCAAAGGACACTTGCCTTCACTAACCGACTGCTGCTCAGGGTCTTCACCTGCAACTCCTTCGGACTCCACCAACTGACCGTTATCTATACGAGTTTTAAATATACATTCCACACATTTAATACAAAAGAACAGTACACCAAACAATAGAATGTAGTAAATAAACAGACGTTCGACGCAGGGCTCACACCTACGACTAAGCGAGGAAGGGGAAGTAACGGTCGAGGCTAAGATCGACGAGCGATCACGTCACACGATTATAAATTAAAATACTCGTCTAAACAGAACGGTATTAATTTAGCCATCGCGTTTAGCATAGGGTAAAGTCATGTTCCATGTTTAATTATTATGAACAGATAAAGGTAAATTAAAAGGATTGTCGCGCGGCGAAACGCGCGGCAGAACATTTAAATTGAATTAAGAAATAAACGACTCGTTGCGCGATGGAGTGCGCAATGAGACACTTGCATTAATTATAAAAGAGATGTTAAGCGTTGCGTGACGAAATGCACGACGGCATACGCCATCTAAACTGAATTTAAAACGAAACGTCACGCGACTGGACACGCGACGCCACACATTAAATAATCTGAAATTAGGATGAATCATCGCGCGACGAAGCGCACACCGCAACACGTCAATAGAATCTGAAATCAACTAATTCGTCTTGCGAAGAAGCGCGCGACGCAGCACGTTCATTAAACTAAATTTTAAAACTAATTAAGTCGAGATTCGATCGCCACGCGCGCTGGGGCTGCGCGCGCGGGAATGGGTTGGGTGAGCCGTGAGGGGCCGCGCTGCCAGGGGCCGCATGCTGGACAAGGGCCGCACCGGGGACCACGCTGCTCGGGGGCAGGGGCCGCGCGCCGGGGGCCAAGCCGGGGGGCCGAGGTCGCGCGCCGGGGCCGAGGGGCCGCGCGTAGGGGCGCCAGGAAGCCACGCCCTAGGGGCCGGGCGGGGCTGGGTGTAAGGATTACGGGGAGGCTACACTAGCGCAAAACAAAATTTTCAACCCCATAAAACCAAGAACTACTGCGGTTATAGGTCATGGAATTACCACTAGACGCGCAGAGCAGCGGAAGACGTCTCGATGTAGACGAACGCGTCGAGCAGTGCCGTGCAGTCGTCGGCGTCCTTCACGTCCTCGCACGGTTCGTCCTAGTGCTCCAGATGCAGCACCTCCGAGGTATCCACACGTACAGGGAGGAAGCGCCGCGTACCGAACTGCTAGGTTCGCGACGGCGGCTTGGCGAGGGCGAGAGGCGAGTGGCTACTTGTTTGCTGGTGGCGAATTAGGGTTAGCCTAACTGCGCCCCCGCCCCTCATTATATAGGCGTTATGGTGGGCTTCTGACACCGAGGCCCATCAGTAACCCTAGAGCCCAGTCTAATTTCGGATCTAATCCGAGTTAGGCTTCCTTCCCCTTAAATGTGTGACCCTATAGGTTCACGTATAAATAGACATAGCCCGAGTACTCTTACTTGGCCCAATAATTGACAGCGGCCTCTAGCAAGACATGTCAACTCCTATGCGCACGTAAAGATCATATCAGACGAACCATTGCAACATTACGTACATGTTGTTCCCTTTGTCTCACGATATGTGGTCTGGCTCTAAGCAGACCTCTCTTTCTCGATACTGTGAATTGGAATCCTTTCAATGGTTAACTCTTAACCCTAGCACGGCCATGCATTTCTTGATCCAATCACTCGAGGGGCCCAAAGATATCTCTCTTACAAAGAGAGGGACAAATTCCATCTTGACTGACCTTGCCTCACAGCATGCTTCCTAACAAACCCAAAACTACCTTTATAACTACCCAGTTACGGAATAGCGTTTGATAGTCCCTAAGTAAGCCAATTCACATCTTGAGAACATGCGACAATCTCAGGTCTAAGGATACAGTATTCATGTTGCAAAAAGAGAACTATATTACAATATCTCACGTTGGGTCGGTCCAGCCTCATGTCATACATGCGCCCACATTATTAGTTTAACATCTCCATGTTCATGACTTGTGAAATGTAGTCATCAACTAATACATGTGTTAGTCATCGACTCTGACTAGGGACATCATTTAGAATAACCATATAAGTAAAGAATCTCACAAACAATTCACATAATTGCTAATCAATACAAGGTGTCTTCTATGGATATTCAATTAAGCAATATATATATCATGGATACAAAGAAATATGCTCATCTCTATGATTATCTCTAGGGCATATTTCTAACACCGGGCCGCCGTGCAGGGCTAGGCCGGGCCACGCCGCGCAAGGGGCCGCTGCCGGGGGCCACGCTAGGGGCCGAGGGAGGGGGCCACGCCGCGCGCCAGGGAACGGGGGAGGGGCCGCACGCCACGCCAGGGGGTGGGGGATGTGACGGAACCTCCCAAGTAATCAGGCCCACCTACAGTTGTCCTTGTCTAACAGACATCAGACACCCTGTAGATGTTCCTAAGTTACTTGACAAGCTCGGTATCTTTCCTTACCTCACCAGGAACGTTTCACCCGTCTTGCAGACATTACAGATCATCGGAGATAAAGATATGCGGAAGCGATTTACATAATCTTACATTTATTTCCAAAGTAAGCTCAAGTTAAGTTATTACAGACCAGTTCTAAAAGTGAGTGCATAAAAGTAATAATTATACAAACCAGGGAGACACAAACTTCTCCCGAAGAACTAAAAACAAAAGATCTTAAGTGGAGGACCGAGTCCTCCCGCACCTCAGTCTTGGTTTTCTCCCTTGGGAACCACCTTAGCACAGAAGCAGCAAAAGTCTGCTACTTCCCCACCTAAAAACAACAAAGGGATAAACCCTGAGTATGGGATTACTCAGCAAGTCTTACCCGACTAAGGAAACGACTCTCAAGGGTATGCTGGTTATATGGGAGTCAAGGTAAGGCTTCTCAAGAATCAAAGACTCTATTTTGCAGAAATGCTTACTAAAGTGGATCCTTAAAAATCCAATTTTATTTGTCAAGTTAGGTAGAATTACCTGCACTAGAGTTCTTTCTACCCTAGTTCAATCACTGGTCCTGCACTAGCCAATTTCTTAACCAAAAACCCATCATCTTTAGTGGAATGCTACGTGTAGGGCAGTGACCAAGTCTTCATAACCGCGAAGGTACGGCGATCCGAATCGATTATACTCAGCTGAGGATCTCCAATCACACGACATATGTAGCACTTAACCCTTGCATATGTCAACCCGCCACCGGGGTTCTTAAGACCAGATCAGGTTCACGCAAACCGAGAGCACAGATACACCACCGTCCAGCCTCTTGCCACGGAGGGTACACGCTACTCTCGCCACCGCTCCACTCCCATTTCGTGTTATCTTATTCCGGCCTTAGTCTGCCCGAGGCAAGGCTTACCCATGACGAGGTATGTGACCAGTTAAAGGGTCCTCGATCATCAAGCCTACATCGACAAGGTCCTTAATCGACTCAGACGGAGACACTACACCGAGACTCTCTTCTCGTGCAAGTCACCCGCCCGGTCTCAGCTTAACCATTTCAAACCCAAAGTTTGGTACCTGGCAGAGGTACATCTTTTCCGATGTTGAATCCATCACGGCCGTGATGGATCCACCATCAAGTTTTATTTTCGAAAAACATCCCTCCCACTTTGCCAAACATCTTTTGTAAAACAAATCCTTTTGTTTTTTTTATAGCAATACTAAGCAAAGTAAAACCTTTTTGTAAAAACAGGATTTCAAGGAGGGTAATCAAAATCAAGGAAGGCAATGCAGGAATTGTTTAATCAATCAACTCCTATCACCTAATGCAGCAAGTAAGTGAGAAAGATTTTAAAGACATCAAGGAAGGTGGCAAATGCACCGGGGCTTGCCTTTGTTATCAGATGTGTCTGGCTCGGATCCACAGATATCAAAATAGAAGCAGTTGTCTGCCTGGGGATCAGAGGTGGGTGGTATCCCTTCTTCAACAACTTCTTCTTCTTCTTCTTCTTGCTCTAATATAATCATATACATGCATAAGAATGGATGTCATGGAATGCTCATGAGGATGCAAAGGTAGCATAAACTTATTAGTTATGTCTTGAATACAACTTTCCTTCACGGTACTCCGAGAACCTAGGGTTTCCGGAGTCGGTAAAGGAGTTCGTGGAGCAGGGGGGGGTGGTTTTGGGTTTAGTGATCAAACAAGGTCCAAATCAAACCAAACTCTACCTATGGCTTCTAAATAATGTGATAAGCTCACATAAAAAGTTTGGGAAATTTTGGACTTATTATTTATTCTCTAAAAATCCAGAATCAATAGTTTAGGCTATTTTAAATATCCTAAAATTCCCTGTTCAAACTAAAAATCATAAAACTATTTTTATTAAATACTATGGAAAATAACAAGCCTAGGAAAATTGGTCTCATAATTTTAGGATTTTTCTACTATTTTCTACAGATTTCTAAAGTTCCACTGAAAAAGAAAAAGAAAAACTCTTCAACAGTACTGGGCCGCTTCTGGTCCAGCCGGCCCAAGCCCGGGCGGATTTGCGCGCGCGCCCGCGCCCGCGAGGCGACTTTGCGCAGAGGCCCTCGGGTTTTTAGTTAACTGGAAATGAGTTCTTTTACTATTTCACAGAGTCGCTGACAGTTCACGAAAAGGTCCCTGGGTTCTTGTCAATTCACAACACGAGGTCCTCGACGGTGCTCAGCGCGGCCGCGCTCCGGTGAGCAAGCAGACCGACCGATTGGGGCAGCGGCTGAGCTCTCCGAGCGGTGGACATGGAATTGGGGTTAGCCTAACTACTTCCCCTAACTTAATTGCGCTATTAGTGGATCATGGAGCTCCGGCCACGGTGACCGTGAGCAAAGCGGCGAAGTGATCGTGTTCCCGGCGATGTGCGCCGGTCTAGTTCAATTGAAGGGGTCGGGAAGCATCACTGAGACATGAGAATGCTTAAACGAGGAAGCAACGGGTGGGTACTGACCGGAGTTGGGCTGGCGACGGCGAGTTCACTTCACGGCGGCGGAAAACAGATTTGGGGGCAATTAGAAATTCGCGCGTGCTGGTGGAGGATTGAGGGTGGGAGCGGGTGCTATAGCTTCGGTATGGCTTAGCGCAGCTGCCCAGGGGCTCAATTTATAGTGTTCGCGAGTGGTGGTGCTCAATTTGGATGAAGATGAGCGGCGGCCGGAGATAGGGAAGAACGCAGGTGCGGTGAATTCGTGGCTACTGCCGTGGCAAGCTCTCCGGCGGTGATGGGACGGGTAGAGGGAGTCATGGCGACGCGGTGGAAAGGCTTGGACACGCGGCATAAGGCCGGGAAGCGGCGGTCACCGGCGTTCCTATCGTTTTCCACTGCGACGGCGCATGTACGGTGGTCGGAATTGTTTTACCGGCCGGACCTATCCACGGCGATGTGGCTTGAACGTTAACGGATCAGTTCGGGCACACATCACCGTGACCACAGCACGAATCGCGGCGGAGGGAGTCGTCGACGGCGAGGGAGGTCCTGCTGGCGATCTTATCAGCTCGGTCACTGTACCATGGTGAAGACCCCATCAGTGCTTCTGACCGAGCAAGTCTAGCGTCCTTTTTCTCCAGATTTCATGTGACAACACCCCCAAGTCACTGCATCAAAGTTGTAGTGCTACATACCAGCTACAATTCGACTATAGGACTTGATCACATTCGAGCACTGGATCATGCTCAAAATCTAGCTTGAAGTTGATGTCAGTTACCTGCTGAACTGAACTTCAGATTAAACAGCCTGACAGCCAGTTTTGGACTGGGTTTTTCTCCAACTTTCTCATAACAACTATGCTTGCACCCTTTAGCAAAGTTGTTCTCCTATTATTGGTCTTCAACTTTGATGTGGTGACCTAGGGCAAAAACCCTATACTTTGCAAGTTACAAAGCCCCAAAGTTGAGCCCATGCACTGATTTTTCAGACTTAGAGATAAACTCATGTGAGGTCCATTTTGCATTTAGGTCCAAAATTTAGGGTTTGGCTTGCAAAATCACATATTTGTGAATCAAAGGACTTAAAATACTTATTTGGCTTGGTTTTTGCACTTTAGCCCAAAAGTGGACTAATTTTGCACTTAGGCCCCTAGGGTTTGGTTTTAGGGTTTTCCAGGGTTCCAATTAGGTTTTTTAATATCCCAGGGGTATAAATGTGATTCAACTTTATTGTTGGGGATATTTTATGACTTTTCTCACAAGCCCTAAAGTTTTTCTCAACTTGGATTAAGTTTTGCCCCTTTAACCACTATTTAGGGTTAAGTCCTTAAACCAGGGTCCTATTTGTAAAACAGTAAAACAATCCAACTTGTTTGAAATTTTTGCCTAGTGAATGCACTCTAGGTGTGTCAAACATATGCAATGCCCATGCTCATGATGCCATGCTCAAATTTTAGTTATAGTAACACCAGGGGTGTTACAGGGGAGGGGCGCTGTCGTGCGCCAGGTGGCCAGGGGAGGGGGTTGCGCCGCGCGCCAGGGGAGCCGCGTGCAGGGGCCGCGCGCGTGCGAGGGGGCGGGGGAGGGGTTGCGCGCAGGGGAGAAGGAGGGGAGGGGAAGAGAGAGAGGGAGAGGGGAGGGGAGCTCACCTCGGGGTCCAAATCTGGCGATCACCGTCTCCAAAACCTAGGGCACCACGGGGAGAGAGAGAGAGAGGTGGAGGAGAGGAGTTTGCTGTGTGGGAAAATCAAATGAGAGAAAGGGAGAGAAGGGAGGGGCGTGCATGGGGGAGGGGCAGGGCGTCGGGGGCGCGCGGGCCAGAGCAGGCCAGCTGGGCCGGGCTGGGTTGGGCTGGGTTGCGGGCCGGGACAGAAGCCCACAACACACGCGACCACAGATCGGAATCCAAATCGTGGAACGAGACTGAGCAAAACACGCGATTAAGCACGACATCAGACAAAGAAATATAATTCGGCATGATGCAACACCCATGATAACTTAGGTTTTGTTTATACGTAATACGAACACCAGTCGCTACACCGCTTTGAAATTGGGAAGAAGGAGCGAAACGGGAAGAGAAAAGAGAGTAACGCCTGAATTTGGTGAGTAAAAAGGAGAAAAAATTCTACCCCCAAATTTAGGGTGTTACACCATCTAAAAAGGAAGGCAGCCAATCAGCTAGTGATCGGTGTTGTCCGGTGCACCCGCAGAGAGAAGTTAATGTTTAGTTTCCAAAGTATGGTAGTCCAAGTTCCTCAATCCGCTGGGACACCTGGTTCTTTTTAACTCGATTCTCGATGGGCAAATAAACTACATCATGGATGCGATGAGGATCCCTGTTGTTGTAGTTAACAAGATATACAAGAAACGTCAGGGGTTCCTATGGACCGGTTCTGATTAGGCTATGGGTGCCAAATGCTTAGTGCCTTGGGACATGGTTTAGTCCCAGCGCCCCTGTTGTGTGACACTTCTCTGTTGTGGACCATGCCAGACATTCCAAGCGAAGACCCTCTACTCATGGCTGTCGGCTGGGAATGCCTCCCCACCCCTTGACAAGCTTTGTCTGGGACAGCTATGCACCCCCGCGGGTGAAGTTCTTTGCATGGAGGCGTTGCTCGACAGACTTTAGAGTTGCCTCAACCTACGAAAGAAAATGGATGTCCCTAACGATAGCTGCGAGGTGTGCTCGACCAGCTCTGAGTCAATGTCGCACATCATCTTCTTCTGTGGCTTTGCCCGGGACTTCTGGGCAACAATCGGCGTCAGCATTGAAAGTTGCCTAGAGGGGGGTGAATAGGCGTAATCTGAAATTTATAACTTTAAACACACACTACAAGCCGAGGTTAGCGTTAGATCAAAAGTCAAGTCCGGGAGATAGGGAAAACAAATCAAATGAAAAACAAGCGGATGAACACAGTGATTTGTTTTACCGAGGTACGGTTCCAAAGAACCTAGTCCCTGTTGAGGAGGTCACAAAGATCAAGTATATTCCAACCCTTTCCCTCTCTCAAACGGTCACTTAGACTGAGTGAGCCATTCCCTTAATCAAACGGGTCACTAAGACCTCGCAAGGACCACCACACTCTTAGGTGTCTCTTGCTTTGATTACAAGTCACTTGAGAACAAGAATGAGAAACAAGAAAGGCAATCCAAGAGGCAAGAGCTCAAAAGAACACGAAATCACTCTCTTACAAGTCACTAAGTGGTTGAGATGAATTTGGGACTTGGAGAGGCTTTGATCTTTTGAATTGTGTCTAGGAGTGAATGCTATAGCTCTTGTATTGAATGTGATGTTCAGAAATCTTGGATGCTTGGAGTTGTGGTGGTTGGAGGGTATTCATAGCTCTCAACCACCAAAGTAGTCGTTGGGGAGGCTGCCGGCGATGGGCGCACCGGACAGTCCGGTGCGCCACCGGACAGGTACTGTGCACTTTCCGGTGCGCCGCCACATCACCCAATCGTTAGAGTTCGGAGCGAAGTCGACCGTTGGAGCTTTGTCTCCTTGTGGCACCGGACATTCCGGTGCCACACCGGATACTGTCTGGTGCGGCTCTGACTCTGCGTATACTGTTCTTCACTGTTCCTCTGTCAGCGGCTTTTGCAGTCGACGGGTGCGCGTAGATAGCCATTGCCCGCTGGCTCATCGGACAGTTCGGTGAATTATAGCGGAGTGCGCTTGCTGAAACCCAAGAGTGGCTGGTTGGACCCTGTACGGTCCTAGTGCATCGGACACTGTCCGGTGGCACACCGGACAGTCCGGTGCGCCAGACCACAGCACACTTAGTTTGTCTTGCTCCTTTTGAATTTGATCCCTAACTTGAATATTCATTGGTTTGTGTTGAACCTTTATGCACCTGTAATACATGAGTACTTGGCAAACTAGTTAGTCCATGTGTTTGTGTTGATGATCAACCACCAAAATTAATTATAGGAAAAGGTTAACCTTATTTACCTTTCAAGCATCAACCCCAACACCTGCTCCACCGACTTGCATCAACTCACACGCCCCGGTAATCTACACTAGGACTTCTTCCCGCCCTCGTCACCCTCTGCTCCTGACACCTATGGAAACGTCACAACAACCTTGTTTTTCGAGGTGAATTGGTCTTCGGTAGTTGCTACCCTCCGTGCTTGCCTTACGAATGTCCGCCTCTAGGCATACCATCTAAAGGACAATGAGTCTGCACAAGTGATCATTTGTGCGGATGTCTTTCTGACGTCCTCTCATACTTGTAATTCTCAATGTTTTTCCTTTTGGTGTGTTTACTGGGCTTCCAAGACCATAATATATCGGGTGGTTTTTTCCTCCTGTGCATTTGGTTGTACTGACAGAACAGGATGAGATAAGACGATCACTTAAATAAAGTTGTTTGATTCAGGGTCAGAAGTTGAAACATGAATATCTCAGTGTTGTACCAAGTTGTCTTTCAAAATTAGAGGGACGAGAGAGGACGCTAATAAGGAACGTCTCTGTACTACTTGTATCCAGTTGTCCCGCAATCAAATACATTCTTAAACTCTCTTGAAGGGCTAGTTTGGCAACCTCATTTTTTCTAAAGGATTTTCATTTTCCTAATAAATTTTGTATTACAAAATAATGTTGTCAAACTAACCCGAAAAAAGTCTTTTAACCAGTTATCGGGCCAAAGCTATTTAATGGTTGATGTTATTATTGGGCACCAAATTGAGCCACCGGACGGTCCGGCCCTGGGGCCGGACGGTCCGCGCGCGTGCAGAACATATTAGGGTTTCGAGTTTCTTGTTGTGTTTGTTGATGAAATTCACAGAATTAGCTCGGGGAGTTTGTTTGTAACGGGTCTAGCCCCCCTCCTCTATAAAAACAGAGGAATACGGCCGATTTAGAATAATCAATCGAATCAATAACCAGTTTATCTCACATTTATTTCTTATACAATTAGGAGTAGTTCTAGTCTAGTTCTAGTTTAGCCTTCCAATCCCCAAATTCCTCGCTTCTCTTCGACTCTACGTCGATTAGAGGAGTCTAGGTCGGCCTGCCAAGCCTAGACAATACCTAGGATCTCTCCTCCTCGACGGGGTCCCTCCCGGGAGCGAGATCCAGGCGCCGCCGGCGACCTTCGCCGCCCCTGCACACGCACGGACCATCCGGCCCTAGTGCGCGGATCGTCCGGCCAACAGGCAGGAAAACCTAAGCCCTGCGCCACATCACAGACCGTCTGGCCCCTAGCCACGGACCGTCCACACCTATGCAGAGAGCACCACCGCGGTTCTTGTTTAGGGATTGGCGCCCGAAAAAGGCACCAACACACTTTTGGTGACTCCGCTGGGGACAGCACATATAGACTCACCAAATCGGCCCTCAATGGCCGGTTCAAGGGATAGCTCTGACATCTCCCCCAGCAATATTATATAGCCGACTTGGGAGACCTCGCCAGCTGATGAACAGCTCTAGTTCGAGGAGCATAAGGAGTAGCTGATCCAAGAAGCGAAGGCGAAATTCCTGGCTAACTTCAAGGTAGACAGGAACAACAAGGTCGTTCGGCAACGGGCGACTGATCCGGCTTCGCTCCGACCCACACCGGATATCCCCAATGTAAGTAGCACCAACGAGCTTCAATCTCTTAAAGCTTACATAGATGAACAACGAGAACAAATGCAACATATCGTAGGGGGTATACAAAAGGATTATAAAAGAATAGTACGTGCGTTTGATAAATCCATTGTTGCAAGTTTTCCTTCGCATGAGGTTGAATTGGGGGAAAATACATGTAATTCATCGGCTACATGTTGTCACGACCAGTCACAACCCCTTTATGGGATGCCGATGGACACGTACCCTGAGCAACCACAAATCGGCAGTAAATTAGCTGATCTGCACATGTCCGGACCGTCCGCACGTGAGCACGGACGTCCGGGCCAGCAATGGCTGGTCCTATTTTTAATGAGTTACCGAGACATGCGTCCGAGCCACCACATGTCACACAAGCCCTAAACCACCTAGACAGACCATCCGCATATGATCACGGACGGTCTGCACAGCCACCCGGACGGTCCGCGTATCCGACCGGGCGGTCCGACATAGGGATGTTGGAGGAAGATCATTACCTAAATCCTCACCCGTCCCAGCAACACTTCCCTTCACACTATACAATGCACCAGCCCATTAATACGGGGTCTCAGGCCCATGGAAGCGAGTGCTTTTCGTCCCCACATAGAAGGCCAAAAAGGAATGGTCAATCCTATGAGCCATATAGGGCAAATAGTAATGCACCATATAACTCAAACCAATGGGGAGGAGACAACATGCTAATATCCAGTCAACCCCACCTATGGTTGACTAGAGAGCTGGTGGTCTCGCACTGGCTGCCATTGATATAGTGAGGGAAGAAATAGCCGGGACATTCCAAGCTAAGCTCGGGGTAAGCATGGTCCCTGGGGGGCAATCATATCGGAAACCTTATGACAGCCAATTTGATCACCACCCATACCCATAGGGGACCAGGATACCCAAATTTGCAAAGTTTTCAGGTGACCAAGGAAAAAAGAACGCGTGAACACATAGGCCGTTTTAGCACAATTAGGAGAATTGGCCGACATAGAAGCGTTCCGCGTGCGTCTATTTTCATTGTCTTTAATAGGAACCGCGTTCTCATGGTACGCCACATTACCTCCTAATTCTATTTTGTCATGGGGGGTTAGAACAAAAATTTCACGATCATTTCTTTTCCGGTGATTATGAATTAGATTTGGTAGACCTAGTGGCCCTATGATAGGGGAAAGACGAATCAGTCAATGATTACAACCGGAGATTCTGGGATACAAGAAACTGATGCTTTCAGATTCATTTGGCAGAAAAACAGTTAGCAGGATTAGCTTTTAATGGATTGTGATATTATTTAAAGGAAAGATTAGAAGGCATCCAATTTTTCATGCTAGCACAATTACACTAGAGAGCTTTGGCCTGTGAAAGCCGAAGTAAAGAAACTGCCAAAACCATTCGTCACAATGTCCATATAGTAGAGTGCGACCAAAGTAGCTCGGATGACGAATCAACAGAAGTGTATGCTGCTGAAATGGTTTGGCCAAAGCATGCCAAATCTTTGGCTTGTTTCTCTTTACAGCTGGTTCGAAAGAAACGGTAAGAGAAGGTTAATTTTACATTTAATGTTAGCAAATGTGACAAGATATTCGATGAATTACTCAAAAATGGCAACATTAAAATAAATCATACTGTTCCATCCACCGACGAACTAAAACATCGTGCATACTGCAAGTGGCACAACTCATTTTCTCATGCCACTAACGATTGTAATGTATTTGGTCGATAGATTCAATCGACCATTAACGAAGGACAATTGAAATTTCAGGAAATGCAGGTAGACACGGAGCCCTTTCCAATGAACATGATCGACTTCGAGGGCAAAAAGGTTCTAATTCGGCCCAGCACAGCCGATAAGGAAAATGGGCAAACAAGTCATCATCGGCAACATACGGGAGGCCAATGAAAGAAATAAAATTTCTTGCAGGAAAGTAGTGGCGGAAAAGACTCCTAATGGAGGGGAGACCCTAAAGGTGACCATCACAACCTCCGATACTGGGGGGCAAGCATAGACAAGGGGACAAGCGTGGGAACCCATACTTCGCATCATGGACGGTCTGGCTTCCAGACGCGGACGGTCCAAAGCTTTTCCGGACAGTCCGAAACATTCCAGTGGACGGTCCGGCTACACTCAGGGCCCACAACGACCATGTACATTCAAACCACGACGACCAGAGATAGGTACATGAAAAACAAATACATTTAAAGCAGTCGGTCGGCTGGTCAAAACCAGCCCAACCTTTGATCAATTATTGTCCAAGTATGTGAAAAAGAAGGCCGGCCCAGTGACCGGCCAGCGAAGCGACCTCGCTCGCCCATTCATGAGCAGCATCAGGTAAGACCGATTGGACCACCTCACCAATCGGAAAAATTGGAAGGTCATACTGTCCAGTTGAGGCCTAACATACCTGCATGGACACCTCCACCCCCATATCTACCAATGCCATATCCATATACATTCATACCTCCACCATATGCCCCAAATCAAATGAGGGGCATGCCACCATATCCATTTGGGATGCCATAGTACCCCGCTTGGGGGGCACCCCAAACATCTGTATTCAATAGGTTGGCACCTCCAGTACAAGACCGATTGAGCACTGCTCAATCCGGTCACCAGACGCAAGCCCAGCAAGATTGCCGGACCACTCGGCCACAGAGGCCGATCAATCCTGCAGGGGGGCATATACCTGCAGCGATCGAAAGAACGATAAAAAAGGACATCATCAAAATAAGTACTGCAGATGTCGTCATATAGGAAAATAATGAAGGGCCGATGATTTTTGGTGAATCGGCCAACACAACCAAAAATGAGGATACGACTGCCATCAAAACAGCCAATCCAAAATACTCCATGCATCGATGGTGCTCGTCGGGATTGACACGATCCCAAAAGCGAAAATTACAGCGCCTAAGAGCGAAGGAGAGCCAGGAGAAGGAGGTGGAAAAAATATTTAATGACACACATCCACAGTATCCCCCACCGCAAAAGAGGTAGAGGCCAAAGGCCGTTGAGATAAATCAAACGACCACAAAGACAAAGAATGAGTAGCGAATCCGTAGCTCCCTACAGGTACAGCAGACAGTCCGGCTATAAAAGCCGGACCATCTGCAAATGATACGGACCATCTGATTCTCGAGTCCGGACTGTCCGCATAGCACCAGGACCAACGACGTGCTAACGCCCATGGAGGAAGATGACCTACTAGCAGAGGACCTAGTCGACTACGAGGCTTCTCCAGAGCACACAGGTATGAACATAAATGTGATTATATTTTCTGTTGATTGTACTATTATCAGTGACGATGAACCTATCGTCGCTCAGTTTGACTTTGGTCCTAAAGAAGTCACCTTCACTAAACCAAAGGAATCGGTAAATCATTTGAAGCCGCTCTTCGTGCGCGATCACATTGATGGGATACCGATTGCTAAAATGTTGGTAGACGGGGGTGGCTGTAAATCTAATGCCTTATTCATTATATAGAAAACTAGGTAAACAAGATGATGAACTCATCAAGACCAACATGACCCTCAACGGTGTTGGAACTGATAATTCGATCAAAGCCAAGGGAGTCAAGTCCGTTGAGTTAACCATTGAAAGGGAAATGTGCCTTTGGGCCATTTCTAAGTATTTTGGTGATTTAGTGTCCAACACAAGTGCTTAAGTGTTAATCTATGCCAAGTGATGGACTAAGTGCAAATCAAGATTAAAGGTATGTTTCTAGACTTGGTACATTGTTTTAAGAACTAATGTATTGTGTCTAAGTGCTGGAAACAGGAGAAATCAAATTGGAAAAGAGATGGATTTGTTCAGCCAAAGACAGCTCGGTCTGGGGGCACCGGACAGTGTCCGGTGCGCCAGGCTGGCGACTGTCAACTGGCTGTCTCGGGAGGCGATCAACGGTGTACGACTATAAATCACAAGGGGGCACCGGACTGTCCGGTGTGCACCGGACAGTGTCCAGTGCGCCAATGGCTCTAAATCTGCAACGGTCGGCTTCGCCAAATAAGGAAAGAGATCCGCACCGGACAGTGTCCGGTGGTGCACCGGACTGTCCAGTGCGCCAGGCGACAGAAGGCAAGAATTGCCTTCCTGGAACGCTCCCAAACGCTCCTAACTGCCTTGGGGCTATAAAAGGGACCCCTAGGCGCATGGAGGAGCACACCAAGCATCCTTTGAGCATTGTTGATCACTCACACTACATTCTTGCGCACTTGTTCGACATTCTTAGTGATTTGAGCTCCATTCTAGTGAGAACCTCGTGATATTCTTTTGAGCTCAAGTCTGGGTCTTGTGTGTGCGTATTTGCTGTGATTTTTTGTGTCTTGTGTGCGTTGCTCATCCCTCCCTTACTCCGTGCTTCTTTGTGAACATCAAAGTGTAAGGGCGAGAGGCTCCAAGTTGTGGAGATTCCTCGCGAGCGGGATATAGTAAACAAAGCAAAACACCGTGGTATTCAAGTGGGTCTTTGGACCGCTTGAGAGGGGTTGATTGCAACCCTCGTTCGTTGGGACGCCACAACATGGAGTAGGCAAGTGTTGGACTTGGCCGAACCACGGGATAAACCACTGTGCCATCTCTGTGTTGATCCCTTTGTGGTTATTGTGTTTTGCTAAGACTCCTCTCTAGCCACTTGGCTTTATTGTGCTAACATCTAATCAAGTTTTGTGGCATTAAGTTTCAAGTTTTACAGGATCACCTATTCACCCCCCCTCTAGGTGCTCTCAATTGGTATCGGAGCAGTTCTCTTCAAGAAAGGGACTAATCGCCTGAAGAGATGGATCCTAAGGGCAAGGGGATTGTGATCAATGATAAGGAGAAGGAGTCCTTCATCAACGAGCCGAAAGATGACAAGCCTACCAACTCGGGCTCGGGCTACAAACGAAAAGATGGGAAGAAGAAGACAAGGCGCATCAAGGAGATCGTCTACTACGACGACAGCGACGAGTCCTCTTCTTCCCAAAAGGACAACAACGACAACGACTACGAGAAAAAGAAAACGGTCAATTCGAACTTTTCTTTTGATTACTCTCGTATTCCGCAAAGTACCAATGCTCATTTACTTTTCATTCCTCTCAGTAAACCTCCTCACTTTGATGGAGAGGACTACGGATTTTGGAGTCACAAAATGTGTAGTCACTTGTTCTCTCTCCATCCAAGCATATGGGAGATAGTAGAGAGTGGAATGAAATTTGATAGTACTGATAGTCGCATGTTCATTAATGAGCAAATTCACAAAAATGCACAAGCTACTACTGTTCTTCTAGCTTCATTGTGCAGGAACAAATACCATAAGGTGAGCGGCTTGGATAACACCAAGCAGATTTGGGACACCCTCAAGATCTCACATGAGGGGAACGACGTCACCATGCTCACCAAGATGGAGTTGGTGGAGGGCGAACTTGGGAGATTCGCGATGATCAGGGGCGAGGAGCCAACCCAAACATACAACCGGCTCAAGACCCTCGTCAACAAGATAAGGAGCTATGGAAGCACGCGATGGACGGACCACGACGTCATCCGCCTAATGCTAAGGTCCTTTACCGTCCTTGATCCACATCTTGTGAACAATATTCGTGAGAATTCTAGGTACACCAAGATGACGCCCAAGGAGATACTTGGAAAGTTCGTAAGCGGGCGGATGATGATCAAGGAGGCTAGATACGTTGATGATGCGTTGAATGGCCCAATCCAAGAGCCTCAAACCATTGCTCTCAAAGCAACGAGGAGCAAGGAGGCGCTACCTAGCAAGGTGGCGCAAGTTGAGGCGGCCGGGCTTAATGATGAAGAAATGGCCCTCATCATCAAGCGCTTCAAGACAGCGCTAAAGGGTCGCAAGGAGCATCCCAACAAGACCAAGACGAAGGGGAAGCGCTCATGCTTCAAATGTGGTAAGATTGGTCATTTTATCGCTAATTGTCCTGATAATGATAGTGACCAGGAACAAGGGAACAAGAAGGAAAAGAAAAAGGCGTACAAGAAGGCTAAGGGCGAGGCACACCTTGGCAAGGAGTGGGACTCGGATTGTTTGTCGTCCGACTCCGACAACGAAGGACTCGCCGCCACCGCCTTCAACAAGTCGTCCCTCTTCCCCAACGAGCATCACACTTGCCTCATGGCAAGGGAAAAGAAGGTAAGCACTCATAATACTAGTACTTACGCTTCCTCAAGTGATGAAGAATCTAGCGATGATGAAATAGACTATTCATGTTTATTCAAGGGCCTAGATAGAACTAAGGTTGATAAAATTAATGAATTAATTGATGCCTTGAATGATAAGAATAGGTTATTAGAAAAGCAAGAGGATCTTTTGTATGAAGAACATGATAAGTTTGTAGAGGCACAAAAATCCCTTGCTTTAGAAATTAAAAGAAATGAAATGCTTTCTTGTGAATTGTCTACATACCATGACTCTATTTCTAGCTTAAAGAGCATAAATGATGATTTGCATGCTAAGTTAGAAATAGCTAATAAATCAACATCATGTGTAGAACATGTTACAATTTGCAATAGGTGTAAAGATTTCAATATTGATGCTTGTAGCGAACACCTAGCTTCAATTTCTAAATTGAATGATGAAGTGGCTAGTCTTAATGCCCAACTTAAGACTAGCAAAAGTGAATTTGATAAGCTAAAATTTGCAAGGGATGCCTACACAATTGGTAGACACCCCTCAATTAAGGATGGTCTTGGCTTCAAGAGGGAGGTCAAGAACTTAACAAGCCATAAGGTTTCCATCTCCGCCAAGGAGAAAGGGAAGGCCCCTATGGCTAGTAGTGCTCATAAGAACCACGCTTTCATGTATCATGATATGAGACATTCTAGGAATGCCTTTAGGAGTTGTAATGCTTATGAGCCAAATGCAATGTTTGCTTCAAGTTCTTCCTATATGCATGGTAGAGATATGCCTAGAAGAAATGTCTTTCATCATATGGCTAGGAGAGATGTTGCTCATGTTCCTAGGAAGATTAATGAACCTTCTACAATTTATCATGCTTGCAATGCTTCCTTTGCTATTTGTAGAAAGGATAAGAAGGTGATTACTAGGAAGTTAGGGGCAAGATGCAAGGGAGATAAAACTTGCATTTGGGTCCCTAAGGATATTGTCACTAACCTTGTAGGACCCAACAAGAGTTGGGTACCTAAGACCCAAGCCTAAATTTGCCTTGCAGGTTTATGCATCCGGGGGATCAAGCTGGATTATCGACAGCGGATGCACAAACCACATGACGGGGGAGAAGAAGATGTTCACCTCCTACGTCAAGAGCAAAGATTCCCAAGACTCAATCATATTCGGTGACGGGAATCAAGGCAAGGTGAAAGGGTTAGGAAAAATAGCTATTTCATCCAAGCACTCCATTTCCAATGTGTTTTTAGTTGAATCGCTTGGATATAACTTGTTGTCTGTGAGTCAGCTATGTAATATGGGATATAACTGTTTATTCACAAATGTAGATGTGTTTGTCTTTAGAAGAAGTGATGGTTCATTAGCTTTTAAGGGTGTATTAGATGGCAAACTCTATTTAGTTGATTTTGCAAAAGAGGAGGCCGGTCTAGATGCATGCTTAATTGCTAAGACTAGCATGGGCTGGTTGTGGCATCGCCGTTTAGCTCATGTGGGAATGAAGAACCTTCACAAGCTTCTAAAGGGAGAACATGTGATAGGTCTAACTAATGTAACTTTCGAAAAAGATAGACCTTGTGCAGCTTGTCAAGCAGGTAAACAGGTGGGAAGCTCTCATCATACCAAAAATGTGATGACCACATCAAGACCTTTGGAGATGCTTCATATGGACCTCTTCGGACTCGTCGCCTATCTGAGCATAGGAGGAAGTAAGTATGGTCTTGTTATAGTTGATGATTTTTCCCGCTTCACTTGGGTATTCTTTTTTGCAGGATAAGTCTGAAACCCAAGGGACCCTCAGGCGCTTCCTAAGAAGGGCCCAAAATGAGTTTGAGCTAGATAAGGAGCGACAACGGGTCCGAGTTCAAGAATCTTCAAGTGGAGGAGTACCTTGAGGAGGAAGGGATCAAGCACGAGTTCTCCGCTCCCTACACACCACAGCAAAATGGTGTGGTAGAGAGGAAGAACAGGATGCTCATCGACATGACGAGGATGATGCTTGGAGAGTTCAAGACCCCCGAGCGGTTTTGGTCGGAAGCCGTGAACACGGCTTGCCACACCATCAACCGGGTCTACCTTCACCGCCTCCTCAAGAAGACTTCGTATGAGCTTCTAACTGGTAACAAACCCAATGTGTCTTACTTTCGTGTTTTTGGGAGCAAATGTTATATTCTAGTAAAGAAAGGTAGAAATTCTAAGTTTGCTCCCAAAGCTGTAGAAGGGTTTTTGTTAGGTTATGACTCAAATACAAAGGCGTATAGAGTCTTCAACAAATCATCGGGTTTGGTTGAAGTCTCTAGCGATGTTGTATTTGATGAGACTAATGGCTCTCCAAGAGAGCAAGTTGTTGATCTTGATGATGTAGATGAAGGAGACGTTCCAACGGCCGCAATACGCACCATGGCGATTGGTGATGTGCGACCACAGGAACTCGAGGAGCAAGATCAACCTTCTTCCTCAACGATGGTGCATCCCCCAACTCAAGACGATGAACAGGTTCATCAAGAGGAGGCATGTGATCAAGGGGGAGCATAGGATGTCCAAGTTGAAGAGGAAGAAGCACCTCAGGCACCTCTAACCCAAGTTCGAGCGACGATTCAAAGGAATCATCCCGTCGACCAAATTTTGGGTGACATTAGCAAGGGAGTAACTACTCGTTCTAGATTAGTTAATTTTTGTGAGCATTACTCCTTTGTCTCTTCTATTGAGCCTTTCAGGGTAGAAGAGGCCTTGCTAGATCCGGACTGGGTGTTGGCCATGCAGGAAGAGCTCAACAATTTCAAGAGAAATGAAGTTTGGACACTAGTGCCTCGTCCCAAGAAAAATGATGTGAGAACTAAGTGGGTGTTCCGCAACAAGCAAGACAAGCACGGGGTGGTGACGAGGAACAAGGCTCGACTTGTGGCAAAAGGTTATGCCCAAGTCGCAGGTTTGGACTTTGAGGAGACTTTTGCTCCTGTGGCTAGGCTAGAGTCGATTCGCATGTTGCTAGCATATGCCGCTCACCATTCTTTCAGGTTATTCCAAATGGATGTGAAGAGCGCGTTTCTCAACGGGCCAATCAAGGAGGAGGTGTACGTGGAGCAACCCCCTGGCTTCGAGGATGAACGGTACCCCAACCACGTATGTAAGCTCTCTAAGGCGCTCTATGGACTTAAGCAAGCCCCAAGAGCATGGTATGAATGCCTTAGAGACTTTCTAATTGCTAATGCTTTCAAGGTTGGGAATGCTGATCCGACTTTATTCACTAAGACTTGTGATGGTGACTTATTTGTGTGCCAAATTTATGTCGATGACATAATATTTGGTTCTACTAACCAAAAGTCTTGTGAAGAGTTTAGCAGGGTGATGACTCAAAAGTTTGAGATGTCGATGATGGGCGAGTTGAACTACTTCCTTGGGTTCCAAGTGAAGCAACTCAAGGACGGCACCTTCATCTCCCAAACGAAGTACACGCAAGACTTGCTAAAGCGGTTTGGGATGAAGGACGCTAGGCCCGCAAAGACTCCGATGGGAACTGACGGACACATCGACCTCAACAAAGGAGGTAAGTCCGTTAATCATAAAGCATACCGGTCCATGATAGGTTCTTTGCTTTATTTATGTGCTAGTAGACCGGATATTATGCTTAGTGTATGCATGTGTGCTAGATTTCAATCCGATCCAAGGGAGTGTCACTTAGTGGTCGTGAAGCGAATTCTTAGATATTTAGTCGCTACGCCTTGCTTCGGGATCTGGTATCCAAAGGGGTATACCTTTGACTTAATTGGATATTCAGACTCCGATTATGCTGGATGTAAGGTCGATAGGAAGAGTACATCAGGGACGTGCCAATTCTTAGGAAGGTCCCTGGTGTCATGGAGTTCTAAGAAACAAACTTCCGTTGCCCTATCCACCGCTGAGGCCGAGTACGTTGCCGCAGGACAGTGTTGCGCGCAACTACTTTGGATGAGGCAAACCCTCAGGGACTTTGGCTACAATCTGAGCAAAGTCCCACTCCTATGTGACAATGAGAGTGTTATCCGCATAGCGGACAATCCTATCGAGCACAGCCGCACAAAGCACATTGACATCCGACATCACTTTTTGAGAGACCACCAGCAAAAGGGAGATATCGAAGTGTTTTATATTAGCACCGAGAACTAGGGGTGGAAATTTGGCTCGGGCTCGACGAGCCGGCTCGGGCTCGATGAGGCTCGGCTCGGCTCGAGCCGGCTCGCGAGCCAAAACGAGCCCGAGCCGAGCCTGATTTTGTAGCTCGCCAGAACTGCGAGCCGAGCCGAGCCGGCTCGGTCCAGCTCGCGAGCCGGCTCGCGAGCCGAGCTAACAACGTCAAGTATACTATTATACCATATTATTGTTATGTTTTGAACTATTTTATTGAATTTCTTGAACTTGATATGTGATACACTTATATTGTAGTCTAAAAATATATTATACATAATTTTTTTATCTTATATATAATAAAAAATATATAATTTATACTCTAAACGTGATTTAGTGTGAGGCTCGCGAGCTGGCTCGAGCCGGCTCGCGAGCCGTTACCGAGCCGAGCCGAGCCTCTAGGTCGGGCTCGCAAAATGACCGAGCCGAGCCTGGCTCGGCTCGCAACTGCACCGAGCCACGTCGAGCCGAGCCGAGCCGAGCTCGGCTCGGCTCGTTTCCAGCCCTACCGAGAACCAGCTAGCCGATATCTTTACCAAGCCTTTAGATGAGAAGACCTTTTGCAGGCTGCATAGTGAGCTAAATGTCTTAGATTCGCGAAACTTGGATTGATTTATAGCATACATGTGTTTATGCCTTTGATCATTTCCCTTATGCATTTTGTTGTTTATTTATGGTGATCAAGTTGTACAAACACTCCCTGGACCTCAAAAGTCCATGTGTGAGTGATGCACATATTTAGGGGGAGATGTGCTACAACTTGACCCTTTGAGACTAACCCTGTGCTTGAGTTTGCTTGATTTAGTCTCAAAGGTGGATTGAAAGGGAAAGGTGGACTTGGACCATGAAAGACTTCCACTGCACTCTGATGAGAGGGTAACTCACTCCAAGTTCATCCCCATCTTCTTATTGCCTTTGTACTCTTATTTGAAGATTTTGGTGAGGCAATGGGGTTTAAGGGCCAAGATTGATCCCGTTTTGGTGCTTGATGCCAAAGGGGGAGAAAATAAGGCCAAAGCAATAAATGGATCAGCTACCACTTGAGAATTTTGAAAATAGTAGAATAGAGCTTTTGGTTTGTCAAAACTCTCTTGTTGTCTCTTTCGTCAAAAGTTGGCTTCTTGTGGGGAGAATAGTTGATTATGGGAAAGGGGGAGTTTTTGAATCTTTGATCAATTTCTCTTGGAATACCTCTCTTTATGTCTCTACAAGTGAATTTGACTTAGAGATAGGAAATTGAGTTTGATTTGCAAAAACAAACCAAGTGGTGGCAAAGGATGATCCAAATATGCCAAAGTTGAATCAAAACAATTTGTGTTCTTATTTGCATTGATATTGCACTTGTTCTAGTTGCTTTGTGTTGTGTTGGCATAAATCACCAAAAAGGGGGAGATTGAAAGGGAAATGTGCCATTGGGCCATTTCTAAGTATTTTGGTGATTTAGTGTCCAACACAAGTGCTTAAGTGTTAATCTATGCCAAGTGATGGACTAAGTGCAAATCAAGATTGAAGGTATGTTTCTAGACTTGGTACATTGTTTTAAGAACTAATGTATTATGTCTAAGTGCTGGAAACAGGAGAAATCAAATTGGAAAAGAGATGGCTTTGTTCAGCCAAAGACAGCTCGGTCTGGGTGCGCCAGGCTGGCGACTGTCAACTGACTGCTCTCGGGAGGCGATCAACGGCGTACGGCTATAAATCACCGGACTGTTCGGTGGTGCACCGGACTGTCCGGTGAACCATTCACAGGCGAAGTCGTCGCTCTCGGGAAGCAATTAACGGCGTACGGCTAAAAATCACCGGACTGTCCGGTGGTGCACCGGACTGTCCGGTGAGCCAACAGTCAGCTGGGCCAATGGTCGGCCGAGGATTCCGCGCGTGACGCGTGGCCGAGCCAACGGTCACAAGGGGGCACCAGACTGTCCGGTGTGCACCGGACAGTGTCCGGTGCGCCAACGGCTCTGAATCTGCAACGGTCGGCTTCGCCAAATAAGGAAAGAGATCCGCACCGGACAGTGTCCGGTGGTGCACCGGACTGTCCAGTGCGCCAGGCGACAGAAGGCAAGCATTGCCTTCCTGGAACACTCCCAAACGCTCCTAGCTGCCTTGGGGCTATAAAAGGGACCCCTAGGCGCATGGAGGAGCACACCAAGCATCCTTTGAGCATTGTTGATCACTCACACTACATTCTTGCGCACTTGTTCGACATTCTTAGTGATTTGAGCTCCGTTCTAGTGAGAACCTCGTGATATTCTTTTGAGCTCAAGTCTGGGTCTTGTGTGTGCGTATTTACTGTGATTTTTTGTGTCTTGTGTGCGCTGCTCATCCCTCCCTTACTCCGTGCTTCTTTGTGAACATCAAAGTGTAAGGGCGAGAGGCTCCAAGTTGTGGAGATTCCTCGCGAGCGGGATATAGTAAACAAAGCAAAACACCGTAGTATTCAAGTGGGTCTTTGGACTTCTTGAGAGAGGTTGATTGCAACCCTCGTCTGTTGGGACGCCACAACGTGGAGTAGGCAAGTGTTGGACTTGGCCGAACCACGGGATAAACCAATGTGCCATCTCTGTGTTGATCCCTTTGTGGTTATTGTGTTTTGCTAAGACTCTTCTCTAGCCACTTGGCTTTATTGTGCTAACATCTAATCAAGTTTTGTGGCATTAAGTTTCAAGTTTTACAGGATCACCTATTCACCCCCCCTCTAGGTGCTCTCAACCATCGGGACTAAGACCCTTGTTGCTGCATTCTTTGTTGCTGATGTAGAAGGAAATTACAGTCTAATCATAGGCAGGGATTGGATTTATGCTAATCAATGTGTACCTTCTACGCTACATCAAATGTTACTACAATGGGTAGACGACGATGTAGAACAAGTACATGCTGATGCATCGGCCTGTATCGTTGTGGCTGATGCCCCTGTACTTTGGACCTATGAGATTGCTACATGTCTCACAGGAGTAGATTTTTCTGATTATCAGTTCATAAGTATAGATAAAAAGGGTTCCATTCCTGTAATGCTAGAGCCGATGGAGAATCGGCTAAATCCTAAATAAAGTTTAAACGATGAGTACACACAAAAAACATGAGTCCTTGATCACGGACAGTTTGGCTTCTGAGGCCGGATGGTCCGGTCTTTCACAAAACAGTTCGGTCTTTAAGACCGAACATCTACCACAACGTAAAGTCAGTATGACGGATGATCCGGCCACCAAGACTGGAGAGACCGCCATCACACAAAGATCATCTAATTCCTCTGTGGGGGACATGATAGAGGAATTCAGATATCTTGACAAATTAGGATAGGGGTTTACATCGGCCGATCCTTTGGAGGAGATCGACATAGGAGATGGTAAAACTCCAAGGCCGACTTTTGTGAACAAGACCCTGGAGAACGATCCTAGAAATGAAATGATCGGTCTATTGAAAGAATATTCGGATTGCTTTGCTTGGAATTACACTGAGATGTCGGGATTAAGCCGTGAGATCGTAGAGCATCGGCTGCCCATTAAGTCCTGTTTCAGACCATTCAAGCAGAAAGCTAGAACATTTCGTCCAGACCTTCTCCCACGAATCAAGGACGAAATTCACTGGCTGCTAGAAGCTAATTTTATTAGACCATGCAGATACGCAGAGTGGGTCTCCAATATTGTGCCGGTGGAGAAGGAGTCAGGCAAGCTTAGAGTATGCATTGATTTTCGCAATTTAAATATAGCAACTCCTAAAGATGAATATCCCATGCCCATAGCCGACACATTAATTAATAATGCGTCAGAGAATAGAATTATTAGCTTTCTTGATGGTAATGCCGGATATAATCAGATTTTTATGGCCGAAGAAGATGTGTCTAAAACGGTCTTTATATGTCCAGGCTTCATTGGTTTATTTGAGTGGGTTGTCATGACATTTGGTCTGAAAAATGCTGGTGCTACTTATCATAGGGCTATGAATTTGATCTTTCACGAGCTGTTGGGAAACACTGTGGAAGTCTACATTGATGATATTGTAGTCAAATCGGCTGCGTTTAGTTCTCATACAACTGATTTGCGCAAAGCCTTTGATAAAATGTGTCGGTATGGTCTAAAAATGAACCCATGTAAATGTGCTTTTGGAGTGTCGGTTGGTAAGTTTCTAGGATTCATCATTCATGAACATGGTATAGAGATAGACCCCGACCGAATTAAATCCATTCGGAATGTGGGACCTCCGACCTGTAAGGTCGAAGTGCAGAAGTTCCTTGGCAAGATAAATTATTTGCGAAGGTTTATTTCTAACCTAGCCGGGAAAATTGATGTCTTCACCCCTATCCTTCGACTTAAAAATGATGCCGAATTCACTTAGGGGCAGAACAACAAGAAGCATTTGATCTCATTAGAAAGTATTTGTCTTCGGCTCCTGTATTAAAAGCACCACAAGTAGGAGTACCGTTCAGATTGTACATTGCAGTTGAAGATAAGGTTATTCGGGCTGTTCTGTCGCAAGTGACTGGAGGAAAGGAGCATGTGGTGACCTACCTAAGTTGGAGGCTGGTGGATGCTAAAACAAGGTACACTTTTATCGAAAAGTTATGCTTATGCCTATTTTATGCATGCACCAAGTGTAGATGTTATTTACTATCTAGTCATTGCACCGTTGCCGGTCAAACCGATACGATTAAATACATGTTGCAAAACCCGATTATGAGTGGTAGGGTTGGCAAATGAGCTTATGCACTTATAGAGTATGACTTGGTCTATGAAGCATTGAAATCTATGAAAGGCCAGGTCATAGCAGATTTTATTGTAGAACATCGAATCAATGATGCTCATAAACTAGACATATCATACCTCACTGTTACTCCCTGGACTTTATATTTTGATGGATCGGTTTGCAATGAAGGGCAAGGAATTGGCATCGTGCTTGTTTCACCAAGTAATGTCTCCTTCGACTTCTCTAGCTGATTGAAAACTTATTGCACTAACAATCAAGCCGAATATGAGGCCCTTTTGTTCGGCTTGGAGCTTTTAAATTGTATGGGAGTAAAACATGTGAAGGCGTTTGGTGATTCTCAGCTGGTTGTCCAACAGGTATTAGAAGAATATCAATGTTTTGATGGTACTCTAAATAGTTACCTTGAAAAGTGTTGGGGCATAATTCATTCTTTTGACGAATTCAGCATTCGGCACATCTCTAGAGTTGAGAATCACAGGGCTAACAATTTGGCACAAGATGCATCAGGTTATCGGATAAAGCGAGGGAGATTTCACAACACTGAAAATCTGATAACCGGTACAGGGCCAATCCCCCAGGTCGTGGACCGTCCGAGTGAAGAATTCGGACTGTTTGGGTTGCTAGGAAAGTTCTCCTAATTGATTCGGCTGATGATGAAGCTGATGCAAGTGATTGGAGGACACCCATAATTAATTATTTACGAAATCCCAATATTAGGATAAACAAGAACATTCAGCGTACAACTTTCAAGTATGTTTTAATGAGTGATGAACTCTACCGCCGAACAGTCAACGACGTCTTGCTTAAATGCTTGGGCCCAGATGATGCTATATTAGCCATGGCCGAAGTACATGAAGGGATTTGTGGTACCCATCAATCGGCTCCAAAGATGAAGTGGTTGTTGTGAAGGTCTGGCTTCTATTGGCCTAACATGATAGCTGATTGTTTCAAGTACTACAAAGGATGCCAAGTATGTCAAAAATTCAGCGACTTACAGTTGGTCCCTGCAGCTGAATTACATCCTATCATCAAGTCTTGGCCTTTCAGAGGATGGGGATTGGACTTTATAGGAGAGATTCATCCTTCATCATCAAAAGGGTATCAGTTCGTGTTAGTTGTCACTGACTACTTTACCAAGTGGACTAAAGTCGTTGCTCTGAAAAACATGACACACATGGAGGTAATTGAGTTCATAACTGAACATATTATTCATAGATTCGGCATTCCCCAGACCTTGACTACAGATCAAGGGACTTCTTTTATGTCAAAGGAGGTATATGAGTATGCTGAATTATATAGAATTAAGTTGCTTAATTTATCTCCATATTATGCTCAGGTCAATGGACAGGCCGAATCTAGTAAAAGAACATTGATTAACTTGATAAAAAATAAGATATCTGATAATCCTAAGCATTGGCATAGGATTTTGTCCGAAGCTTTGTGGGCTCACAGAATATCTAAACACAGTGCTACTAAAGTATCTCCTTTTGAGCTTGTCTATGGGCAGGAAGCAGTGTTGCCTGTGGAAATAAGTTTAAATGCTGTCAGGTTCGCCACGCAAAATGATCTAACTGTCGGTGATTATTATAATTCAATGATAGACAATATTGATGAAGTAACCGATAAGAGGGTGACAGCCTTAGAAGAAATAGAAAAAGATAAAATCAGGGTAGCTAAGGCCTACAATAAGAAGGTCAAAGCTAAGTCATTTCAGGCATGGGACCTGGCGTGGAAGACCATCCTGCCTCTAAGAAACAAAGACCGAAAGTTCGGGAAATGGTCGCCAAGCTGGGAGGGTCCATACAAAGTAAAACAGGTAATATCTGGTAACGCCTATTTTTTGCAAACATTACAAGGCAAAGATTTTCCCAAAGCTTTGAATGGACATTTCCTCAAGCAATATCATCCTAGTATGTGACAGGATGCTTAAGAAAACCGATGTAATCACATCGAGTTAGTTGCTTTTGGTTTGCTCAGCTCCACCAAAAGGCAGGGGGGCATATGTTGGACACCAAATTGAGCCACCGGACGGTCCACGCCTGTGGGCCGGACGGTCCGCGCGCGCAGAACAGATTAGGGTTACGAGTTTCTTACTGTGTTTGTTGACGAAATTCACGGAATTAGCTCGGGAAGTTTGTTTGTAACGGGTCTAGCTTCCCTCCTCTATAAAAACAGAGGAATACAACCGATTTGGAATAATCAATCAAATCAATAATCAGTTTATCTCGCATTTATTTCTTGTACAATTAGGAGTAGTTCTAGTCTAGTTCTAGTTTAGCCTTTCAATCCCCATATTCCCCGCTTCTCTTCGACTCTACGTCGATTAGAGGAGTCTAGGTCGGCCTGCCGAGCCTAGACAACACCTAGGATCTCTCCTCGACGGGGTCCCTCCCGGGAGCGAGATCCAGGCACCGCCGACGACCTTCGCCGTCCCTGCACACGCGTGGACCGTCTAACCCCAGTGCGCGGACCGTCCGACCATCAGACAGGAAAACCTAAGCCCTGTGCCAGGTCGCGGACCGTTTGGCCCCTGGCCGTGGACCGTCCACTCCTGTGGAGAGAGCACCACCGCGGTTTTTGTTTAGTGATTGGCGCCTGAAAAGCCACCAACAGTTCTATCACTCTTACAATGTCGGAATATATATGGCCTAGGTATAACATATACATCGTGTCGTGCCCGTTCAGGGCCACACAACATCGGGCCGTAACGTAATTGCGCCAGAAAAAAAATTGTGCTTAGGACTGGACTGTCATTGCCCTGGAGTGCACGTACAGTAGAATCAGATAATCTTTCGCTAGCGATGGTCTTTGCACCACCGTATAATACAGGTTCTGAAGCGGGAACATAGATGACTGCATGTGGTACCGTTTCCTGAACCCCCTGAAATAGCAGTCAGCTCTTACCACCGAGATCTAAGATTGCGTATCAAAAAAACTGCTTAGCCGTTTTTCTGCAAAAAAGAGAATTCTTCGGCACATTTCAAAAGGACAAGCCAAATCGACATTTTATTATAATTGTATATGTCACCCACACAGCCACAAAGCAGTTTCTCGCACTTGCATCATACAATGCCACAACATAACTATATATATAGTTACTATATGCTGTTGGAATCAAGGTCGCCATTCATCACGCCGTGCCTCCCTGGACGACTCGTCAAGCAGACCATATAGTCGGCTTCTGTAGCGGGGGAGAATTTGTGCTACCGATTGCTGAAACGTAGTTTTCCAGCATCGTCGAATGGCGTCTAGAGTTGCGTACAGGCTTTCAGGCTTTCGTCAAAGGAACGAATCCGTGCCTAATAGCAGCTGACCATGCTTTCTCAGCATGCACCATGGCGTCCCCACACTCGTGCACGGTCCACCCTTCCAGGGCGTGAAGTATCCCGCCGATGCGCCACGCGCTCATCACCCGTCTTGGCAGCCAGTTCTGTCAATGAATGAGATAAACAAGATCGTGTGCCTCGATCGGTAAGAATGTTTCCTATATTTTTCTTTCTTTTTCCTCCTCAAATTTGGTTCCTTGTTACCTCGCAGGCATGGATATTTTGCATGGATTCAGGGATCTTCATTGCTGGAGTGCTCAGGTAGGTGCAATCCTTGCGGATTTTCTTGATGGGGAACTGTGAGATTGGGACGAATACGGCTCCTTTCGGTGCCATCTTCTGTTCCTCGTCGTCGATGTTGTCTACTAGCCAAACCTGCAAGCAGTTTAAGCACTCACCATTTTTAAACTGGCTTACTTACTGCAGCAGTTTAAAATGGGGGGGAAAAATCCCATTCTAAACAAAAACGTTTTACCTGAGGCGTGTGGTTGTCGGAGCGTCGTTCCCAGTATCTTGCTTTGCTATCTGCAACCTGTGACTTGAGCATATCATATTCCTTGTTTGGGTTCATGACGACCTGTTCCACAAGACACCCAAATTAAACAAGCGTTGTAGTGTAGTGTGCCATCTTCAATGAAAAGAAACTGTAAAATAAAACAACAAGACAGATACTGTACATGCATACAAATAAATGCAGCAAGAAGACATACCTGGACGCCCCTCTCGCACAACGCAGCAGCTGTGGCGCACGCTACCTTAGAAGGGCCTGCGTGGAGGAGAACCTGCTTCGCGTCACGAGGAATGCTCCTGAGCACCACAGCAGTCGCTAGGCCACTTCCGTCGACGAGGCGAACTCTGAGCTTCGGATACTTGTGCCTGAACAGCTCGCCGCCGCCGTTCAGCTGTTTCGCCTGGTTTAACAGTCCTAGGCTGAGCACCTTGACACCTCTCGCATCAGCATCTAGTATCGCCCTTTCGATTAGGCCGTTGATCGATTCTCTCTCCCAGCTCAGGCCGTACTGCATAGAGAGGGGAGGGGAGGAGCAAGAACTGTCAGCTCAGGTCGCATACATAAAGAAAGCCACACATGCACGTATAGACGTAGAGAAAGTGTTGGTCATATATACCTGGAAGTTGTATCTCGGCACTGCCCACGTTTGCATCCTCAGCTTCCCGAGTTTGATCCTCTCGACGACGAACGCGGAGGACCCGTAGGCCCACGCGAGCGCCATGGACAGCCACGCCACGGGCCACAGCACCCACATGTACCACCACATGGCGCTGGTGGCAGACGGTCTGGACGCCACGGAGGCGAAGCCGATCCGCAGGTGGTAGACCGACTGCAGGTCGGTCATGTGCGTGAGGTGGACGAGGGCAGGCGTCTCCTCCGCTCCCCTGAGCGAGCTCTCGTACAGCTGGTCGGACGACTTGTCCATGGTGCTGTATACGTAGTCGTAGAGCGGCATGAACAGCGAGTAGTTCGTCCGGAACTGCGTGTGGTGCAGAGAATGGAACCTGCACAGCAACAAAATCTTGTTTTTTTGGTTTCTTTTTTGCTATATATAGTTGTGTGTGTGTGTGTGTGTGTGTTTTGTGTAGCAAGATCGGACTACGGCACTTACGACGGCGTGTACATGAGGTACTTGAGGGGAGGGAAGAGCTGGAACATCCACCTGGGCACCAGCTCGAAGTTGCAGTGCCCCATGTTGTTCATGAAGTCGATGTAGGCGATGTAGAGCACGATGCCCAGGACGGAGGCGTTCCCCATGTAGAGAGTCGACAGCATGGGGATCGCGAACAGGACGTAGTAGACCATGTGCTCAGCGAAGGGATGGATCACGGCTGCATCCGTATGCATTAGGAACCGATTTGCTATTTTTTTCATACAAAGAAAAGGAGAAAGAGAGAAGAAAAAAAAACGCTGAAAAGCAGCAAGAATGAAACCCGCCGCGTTGCATTGCAAGGTTGTCATGTCACGTTACCAAAGATACACCATGCATTGAATTATTTCCTAGCACTTTAACTCTACTTGATTTGATCTATAATGGCTGGTTTTGGATGGTCCCCAGCAGCTGGAGCAAAAAGTCTCGTCGCTGACCTGTCACAGCAGAAGCGTGAGTGGTCTCTTTCATTCAGCAGTTCGGTTCGGCCCTGTGATTTCCCGGCCGCACCGCAACCGCATTATTGGGTTCACATTCGAAAGGCATCTTAACTCTTAGCCGGACAAACGTGGCACCACTGCAGCTTTCTCAGAGGCGATCACATGCGCCGATTTTATGGCACCAACATGCTTGGTCAGTGGAACGGGCCGGATGCATGTGGTGTCCTGTACTGTACTAGGCCGGTCTGGGCCCGCACTGTTGATGGACCAGACAGGCCCAGGATATTTCTGGTTGGATGTGCTTTTAGTTTGGAGGAAGTAGTAATAAAATGGATGCTCCACTTGGTGTGCCGTGTTTTCCTGTACTTGTGTGAGACGTGTACTGCACTGTGTTATTTACTCACATGTGATGGGCTCGGTGACGATGGAGGAGTGGTGGTGCGAGTGGTAGCGCGAGTAGAGGAAGTGGTGGTGCAGCGCCCGGTGGAACCAGTAGTAGAGGAACTCCACGGGCCCGGCGTGGAGCAGCGCCATCGCCACGGCGCCGTCCGACCTCCACGCCGGCATGCGCCTCGCGCTGGGGATCGCCAGGTAGCCAACGTAGAAGAGCAGGCCGTTGAGGATGATCTGGTCGTCCCTGCATGCACGCATGTTCGTCAGCCGGACAGCCTAGCTAGCTAGCTATTGCTTGCTTTGCTCCAGTAGTACTTCTCACCAGCCGCGCTCCCGGTCGACCTGGTCGAACTCGATGCCGCGGTCGACGATGCGGTGCTTGCCGCGCGCCGTCTGGTAGCGCGCGGCGCTGATCCAGATCTGGTTGTGCACCATCCGCAGAAGCAGCGACGGCAGGATGAGCGCGAAGGCCAGGTCGATGTCGCCCCAGCCCCGCGCGACCACCCGCCGCGCGCCGTGGACCACCACGGGAGCCATCACCAAGTACTGCATTCGCGTGTCGTGCATGCATTCATACCACAGAGCCATGCATGCATGACACCACAAACCCAACAGAATGATTCAATAATGAACAGCGCGGGCTTCATTTGAGGTTGCCTTAGGTCCAATCCATTTTTTAAGAAACTGGAGTAGTTTTTATCTTTTAGCTAGGAGCTTCATTCTTGGTTTTTAAGATACTGAAAATCAGACATAATCTAGTATATTTAGAACCACGCCAATTTTCATAAACCAGTTTTTTAACAACCTGCAAACAGACCCTTGATTTGAGGACCACTTCACGCCCCCTTGGAACTAGCTGAGAACGAAATGGAGGCAGAATTCCCATCCCCTCTCCACACATCTCATTCTCAGATATGATGATCGGATCTGGTAGTGGTACCGATTGCTAACCATAGCATATGCATCCCAAAAGAGCAATGGGATCACGAGCACACACATTTATATGTACCCAGGATTCTCGGCTTTTCGTATTATATTTCGTATATGCATAAATGTGAGCATACGCGAATGATGACGAGTGAAGGTCTTTTTTTATTTTCTCTAAATGCTCTCCCCATATTATATTTAGATAAAATTCTCTCGTCCATACGCTTCAATGATATTCGTGTCCTCTAAATATAAAAGATGATCCTCAATTTTATATAGAGAGAGACTATGTCTCCTCTCTTCTATCTATTTTTATATTTTAGATAACGGTTTAAGCAAAACTAATATAAGTATTTAACATATTGTTGGAGAAAAAAAATATAGAGGACAAAAAAACTTTTAGAGATAGAAAAAAAATATGGTGCTTGTGATGTTATCTACTCTACACCAGGGCCGGGCAAAGGCACGTGCGAGCAGTGCGCTCGCACGGGGCCTCCAAAAATTGAGGGCCCCAAAATTTAGCAGATGTATATATTTTAATTTTATGATTTTCTACACATCTTAATATGTAGCATATATTTTTCTCCCTACCAGACCGCTGCGCTGAAGCGAAACTACCGAGCGCTGCACTAAAGAATAAATCTTCATAGAATCTTAACATATTTGTCCGCGTGAACGAAGTTCTCTAAATTAAAGCTACTAAATCCATATTTGTGTTCTACTATGATAAAAAAGACGTGTTATTTAGCTACAATAGCACTCGAGAGTGAAGCTTTGGAGAATATCGAATATAAGCATATTGTACAAGATTTTCTTTAAAACCCACCAAAAGAACGGTGTTATTCAAATAAAATAGAAATATTTCTTTAGATATTCTATTGCAATATATATTACTGTAACTTGCAGATTGTTATCACTGATTTTTAATAAAAACATACATTACAGTATTTTAGATTTAGCACAGGGCCTTAAATTTCTCTAGCCCGGCCCTGCTCTACACCACTTTCTTTGATTCTTGGGACGTTATCTACTCTACAGTGTACAGCGAAGGCCATCTCTAGCAGATCCTTTTCACATCCCTTACCGTATCTTTTATTTCAAAATTTACTCTATAAACAGTGCCAAACAGTCTTATCTATAGTTAGTTCCATGTCTTCTATTCGACACTATCGAAGACAGACTAAGAGCCGTGTTTGATGACTTCATACATACGATGGAAGCAAGCCAAAAGCTATACAGCATACAGAACAGCGTTCTAAGAACAAGTTTAATAATTCAGCCCACTGCTGCTGCAGTGACCTTTGCGTTGAAGCTGGCTATAAGTTTACTTCTCATTTTCCTCCTCTTCTTTCCGCTCCACATCAACATTTAGCCTGATTACGGCCACTTATTATACTTCTCTAATGATAACACCGTCATTACCATATCTGAAGTGGGGGGGGGGGGGGGGGGGGGGAAAGGCACACCTCGTTGCGGGAAAGCAGTTACATGTGCATGAGCTACTACTGTAATCTCGTTTTAATATACTCATCACGCCCCTATGTACACGCACAGTAACCTCCTAGATGAAGCTTACCATCACACGCATGCAAACAGTACGAGTGACGGTAGTCTACAGCACCGAAACCGCCGGAGCACAGCCATGGCCTCCGACGCGCGCATCGGATAGATCTCACGACGCGCCCGCAGGCGAAACGAAACCAAGGAAGAAGAAGGTGGTGTCGATGAAAGAAAGAGGGTATATAGGAGAGTAGCAAGCACACCATGCGTGAACGCATGCCATATACGCACCTTGAAGTTTCCAAGCCTTTGCCATGGCCATTCAGTCAAAGGGCCCGGCCTGGTGGCCATGGCGCGGGCGCGCGCGAGGATGCCCCCCCCCTTTGCTCCTGTGCGCTCTGCGCTAGTGTGGTCAGTCAGTAACCCAGGACCTCGCCAAGTGCTCTTGCTCCCGCCCTCTCCCTAGCGTTTTTATAACCGCGCAGGCGCAGGGCAGGCTCGGCCGCTGGCGCACGTCTCTTTTCTACCTTCGTTTTATAAGGTTAATCAAATTTAAGAAAGTTTGATCTTCTCAAACCTTTGAACCTTGCGTGATTTACTATCATCCGGTCAGAGGCTGCGAGAGAGTCCCCTCGGCTCACGTGTTGCCTTGCCTCTCTGCGTGTGTGTGGCCCCGGACTGGCCATCTACAGCGATTCTACGGACTGCAGACGGCATGCACTGGCGCCGCGCGCATTGATGCCGAGCAGGCGAGCACAGAGACAGAGCGGCCAGCCACCAGCTGCCCCCAGGCCGGCCCCTAGGCATCCCATGTCTATACGGTCTACTACTACTACTAGTACGATACGACCCACCCGAGGCGCGGTGCGGTTACACAGTACGCACGCGATCGGGCGCAATAATGCCGCGCTGCTAGCAGCCAGGGGCCCGGCCCGCGCGCGACGCGGAGGCCGGCGGCGGCCGGCCTCCTCCCGCCCGCCCCATGCCTCGCAGCATAACAAAAGCGTTTCGCCCCCAGTGCCGCTCACGCGTCCCGCCGGGCCCGGGGGGCATGAGCTAGTGAGGCTTGCATTGCGTGTGGGGATTGGAATTGGGAGCCGTTTCCCCAACCGTCCGCGTTCCGTTCCATTCTAGTATTCTGTTACGCTTCTTCTTCCCCCCGCCTCCCGCCGGTTCCGGCTGTGTTTTTGGGGGAAACGGACGGATGGGGGGCAACGGCTGCATGCGTATCTGCGTATGGCAACACAATATGCGCCCGAGAGCCGTGCGGCATGGAAATATCGAATGGGGTCTTCAAACGCTCGACCTTCCATTTTCCAACCCACGTACTACTACAAAAACAAAGCAGAGTAGGAAGAGGGTAACATTGTGTAGGCTATTCAGCATATCTGTCTCTAAGAGCACTCACATCCTAGAAACTGCTAAACGATTTCTATAGTTAACACCTCGCTAAGAAATCGCTTATAAAAACTATGAAAACCGGATGCTCGTCACCAACGCGCAAAACTGTGGGTTTTTAGATCTTCTTTGCGCGTGTACACCGGGCTTCTCTTCGGATTAAAGCCAAATGTTTGGACTGCTACCGCTACAGTCCATAGAGACAACATTATAGAAGCAGTATAAGCCGGTACGGATTAAAGCCAAGTGAACATTGTTGGAACTTGCTAACTTGTGGTCAGTCAAGGTTAAACGGTGGGAGAATGGAAAACAGTTTGATGCCAGTAGACGCAATGTGTTGGGGTAACACTGTTTTTTTCTTCGTCCCCCGCAATGGTACAGTACGAGAGTATTTATAGGTAACCGAGAGATTGCCCGACCCTGTCAAGGACATTTAGGCCCTCGATTACCTAGTTTATCCCCGGAATATTCCCTCAAGGGGGTTACAGTGAGTCATTACGGCATATTTTATTACAGACACGGCCTAACCCACACTGCCCACACGGCGACCGGACGCGGGGCCCTGTTTTATGGGCCGAATTGCACACGAGCCCTCCTGCTCTGAGGGGGGACGAGGCCTTATGGTCTTCGCTGGGTCTTCGTCTTGGCTTGTGGGAGCGAAGGGGGCCGAACAGACCTCCTTGTGGATGGAGTCCTTGGTCTGTCTGGTGGGGCCTGCGGGAGCGGCCTTTCGTCCGAGCAGACGCCTGCGGGAGCAGCCTTCACTCGTGCGGACGCGAGGTAGATGTCGTCGAGCGAAGGGTG